>JAPMOQ010054323.1:13883-110410 GCA_026543055.1 Argiope trifasciata
GTTTTTCTCCGAATTGATAAAGAACTCTTCCCATGAACCCATTTCACTATAACACTTCAACTTTTGATGTTGTGAAATAGCAAATATTTAACTTAGATTAAAACAAGTTGTTCTTTTCTATATAATTAGCTGTAAATAAAAGAATTGTTTGAAATTCTACTCTTTTATTTGATCGGTCAACATCAAGACATTACAGCATATAAATACGAACGGCACTTTGCTGTAATTGCATCTGAATTGATTGATGTTTTATGTTGCAGGCCGACATCTGGAGTCTGGGCATCACCGCCATCGAACTGGCGAAAGGCAAAGCCCCCCGATCCGATCTTCACCCGATGAAGGTGCTCCTCCTCATCCCCAAAAGCAACCCGCCGCAGCTGAACGGAAACTACAGCAAGCAGTTTCGAGAGGTGGTCGAAGCCTGCCTTAACAAAGACCCCGCAAATGTGAGTGCAGTTTGGAATAACTGGTACTTTTATGTTGTTTTGTTTCAAATTTGATTAGTTTAGATATAAGTTCAGGTGAATATATATTCGTGTAATAATTATAGACAACAACAGATTTTAGACTCAGAACACAATAGTGTTGCTAAAGTTGTTTTTCAGGGGCTGAATGATATCCTGCATTTATAAAATCGATCACAGAGTGCATGCCCAATTTGTTACATAGAGAAAGTATGAGATAAAATCCCTTCCAAAAAAAGGAAAGAAACTACAAAACCAGTAATTACGATTAAAAATATTTTAAAAGAGAGAGAGAATGTGGAAGCGTAAGATATATATTTACCTGTTGTTATTAATTTTGCAGTTAATTAGAACTTAAATTTAAGTTAAATTTAAAGCTAACTTTTAATTAGAGTCTCTTATTAAATGCATAGCAATATTTGGGAAGAGGATTTCTTCAGATACAGCTTTTTATTAATTTTAGTTTTTAACTGCTCTTATTAATTCTGAATCGCTCCATGTTCGTAAAAATATATTTCTTTTAGCCGATTTTTCTCTTAATTCGTTCTTTCTCTTATGGTAGAGCTCTTAATTTTTTTTGTGTGTGTGTGTGTATTTGATAACAACACTTTAACATAATTTTCTAAACTATTAGTTAATTGATTAATTTAACGCTTTAACATCTCAACTTTATCCAAAAACATCAACAACTTCATTTGCCTCATTAAAGAATCATTCATCCTAAAGTGGATTCCTGCTCATATGGGAATCGACGGGGATGAAAGCTCTGATACCCTCGCCAAAGTACCCCGTGAGTTGAATCAACCTAATTCTGCCACCTCAGAAGATGTTAACGCAGTAGCAAAACTCAGTTTTTTAAAGTAAAGCCTTTCATTCCGTATCTCAATTGCCCCAGGCACCTTTCTTCAATCACTGCAAGACTCCGCACAGGCCACTTTAAAGACATGCAAACAGCACCAGGCAATACTAGATCCTACTCCATTTGCAATCATTGCCCCTCATTATAATGAAGCCCAGACACTTCTTGAACTGTCCTGCCATTGCTTCTGCCATCTTTGGACTCTTCGGCCCTCTTTCGAGGGAAGATGTTCTGTGCAGATTTTAGGCTCCGAGGCTCACTGAGCTCATCCTAAAGACTTTCGGACACATTTGAATTTTTTATAATCTAAAGAAAATGACAACAACAGCAAAATTTTATCTTCATACATAAAAAATGCAATGTGAACGAATTTGCCGTTGCTCTATCTTTGAAGTATTAGAAAATGTATCTCTTATTAACATCCAAACAATCTTCAACACGATTGTTTTGTTTTTCACTGAAGGTGCTTCTCACTAAATCTGTTCGCGCAATTCCCAAATAATTGTTCGCCTTCTTTTCCAGAGACCAACAGCAAAGGAGCTTTTGAAATTCCCTTTCATTCGCAAAGCCAAGAAGAACTCTTACATAATAGACCTGATTGAGAAATACAAGGCTTGGAAGGAACAAGATTCTGGATTTTCGAATTTCAGTGATTCAGAGGCCTCAGACTCGTAAGTGACTTTCAGTTAAAAATTGCTATCATTCAGGTTACTCTGACAGGAAAGTTAGCAAAACAATTTATTGTCGAGGAAGCACAATGAGGAGAGCAGTGTCCAGAAAAAACCCTATTTATTTAAGCAAAACTTCATTAGCTCGTTCTTGAAGCAAAAAAATAATAGGTGGTGAATCTAATGCCACTTGGTCACCCAGCCCGAATGAGCGGAGCTCTTTCGAATGAAGGCAGAGGTGTGCGCCTTTCGTTGTGAACGAGCACCGTTCAGGTGAAAGGACGGCGGTGCTCGAACACACACGACACAACCCTTTTGAGGAGGCTGTCGAACTCATTCATCCATCCTCAAGTCAGAATTTAGATCCAAATCAGAGACCGACTTATCCCTGATTCAATACCCTCAGAGGTATCATTTGTTATGGGAGCTTGGAGGATTTTGCAGTCACGACCTATTGAACGTGCCCCAACTACCATTAGCCAACACAGCGGTCTTTGGTCGAGACGAGGACAGAGTGCAGGTCTGTCTCGTAACCGAAAGGTTACGAGACAGACGCTCTACCAACCAGGCTATCGCGGCCGAAATAATAGGTTGAATTTTAAATAAAGTTCCACATATCTTATCCACCAAACTTCGGACAACAATCTTTAAAACAGATTCGAACCGCAATGTTTCAATATAAAAGCTTGGCAAATTATCTTAAATTGACTGTGCAGTAGATCAACCACATACTCTGATATCTCTTCACTGCTCTCTCAAAGATCTTTAATGTATACGTATTTATACGATTCGAATTCACCAAATTTGCTTAGTAAACACTGCCAAAAACAAATAACCTAACTTTGAAAGGTCGGGTTCGAATCCTGTTTATGGGTTGTTTCTTGAGATAATGGGTTGGTGGTGGAATAACAACACAAGGACTGAATCAAAAGGCTCCGATCCAAATATCTTGTCCATGGATCTGACAAATATCTAACAAAAATTATAAACAGACGCCTCCTGAATTTATGATATCTATTAATAGTCATCTAATGAAAATACAATATTGAGTGTATGTGTAGTCGAATGCAACAAGTTTTTAGAAGCTTATTTTAGAAATAAGATAATAAAATTGAGTATTTCCTTGTGGATTTCTGAAAAAAAAATGAGAGGGTGAGACAAACAAGATGGACTGTTGGAATTAATTTAAATTTATATTTATTTCTAAAATAATAATCTAAAATATTTTTTGTAATAAGAATACAATTGTAATTTGGCTTATGATAAAAATTTAAGAGGGAAGAAATATTTATAAATGTTTTCGCCCTAAGTTTTGTTGCGATAAATGAGCTGTAACTATCTTTACGTGTAACATGTATAAATTTCAAAATAATTTGAATTTTATTGGTATTGAAAAAAATATGTATAATAATATACTAAATGTAGTATGAATTCTTATTCAGTAGTACACTCTCCTTATATCTACAAGCGGGTGACCGAGCTCCGCTCGGAGAAAACAGGTATCGAAGCTAAATCGAAGATTTAAATTTTCAATTGTGATTTATCAAAACAATGCATGCCATAAGAAAATTTGTGAAATCATTGGTGAAAAGATAACCGGTTAAAGTGCACCATTGTAAACTATTCTAACCAAAGTTAGAGTTTGGAAAGGGAACTATTCTATACAAAGGTAAGGTAAAGTAAAGGTAAAGATTGAAGTGTGTTGAAGTTCAATATTTTTGACAAATTTATTTAGAAAAACCAAACATATATACATACATAAGAAACATATTATAAACTTATAACAGCATAAACATAAAACTTTATTAGTTCGCCATATTGGCTATAGATGGCAGCCCGTTACCGCTTGAAAATTTAAGTAGCCATTATGGCGAACTAATAAAGTTTGAAAATATCCTATCTGTAACTCCGAACTGCTCGACCGTAGCGCTTCAAAACCGGCGCCAATCGATTCCTCGTGGCCAAAAACCCCAGACCCCCAAGTTTACTGGAGTTTATTAATTCTGGGGTGATTTTCGACTTGGCAATTATTCCTCGTATTATAGTATTAGATTTACTATTGAAGTAATTTGCATTTTGAAACAAAATTCGGTGGTATATCATTCTTGTATAATATTCGTATATAATATATCGTATAATCTCGTATAATATTTGTATTCATATATCTCATATAATATTCGTATCGTATTTTCATATAATAATTTATGAAACATCATATTGGAAGGATGACTTGAAAGATGTGTTGAGCAGATTATACTGAATTATTAAAACTTCATTGTTTTATAATTATTATTTTCGTTTTTAATAAAGATGAAAATGTGTGTGTGCTGCCGATCTACACACCAGATTGTTTGCTCTATAACAACCGAAAATGCTGTATATATACTTTGGAGCGCAAAAATATCTATCTGAGAGCCCTTTTTATAAAATTTTAATTTTTAAAAATTAATGGGTATTTTGGCTTTTTCCGCGATAAACTTAAAAATGTATATATTATTGCACAAAAATTAATTTGACGCCGTTTCAAAAAAATTTTTTTTAAAAAGAAAATCCTTTTTAATAATACGAATTTAAAAATCTTTCGAGTTAGTGCAATTTTTAAATTTAATTAAATTTAGCTATTTATTTTTTACCTAATTCTTCACAATAGATTTTACTATTGATCTGAAATTCAAACCATTTTCATTATTTCATCAGATACTTAATCGTGTTATTTTCATCAATTGTTGAATGCCAAAAGAGAATTCTATTTCATATCAGTTTAGAACTTTACAAAATTGTCAAAATACATGAACTGGATATTTACTTTTTAAATAGTACTATAATATTATGGGATTGTCTCCTACAAAAAGGTTCACGTACACAATAAACAAAAATTAACTAAGATAATTAGCTAGCCTGCTTAAGCATAGTCAAATAATTTTACAGAATTATGTACATGAAATATTTAAATTATTTCAAATATAACCAATACTCCTGGCAAACCAGCTAGTCGTCTGAAGCGACTAGTATATTAATAAAGTGACTATTATCAAGGCACTTCCGGTTTTAACCATAGCTATTGGTGAACATAGTTATGAAATAACCTATTAGCTGTTTTTCGCTAACATACAGTAAGATGTCATATTTGACGATTTTTGTTTGGGTGGGATGCCCAATTAAATGCTGGCATGCATTTAATACTGATTTACCGTCACGAGAAAAAGCCTGAACAGGGTTGCCGTGAATAGACGAGTCTAAAGGTGGGTTCCCACGAGGCTTACTATTGTCCGCAATCGTCGCCTCTCTGCAGTTGTCCTCGTGTGAACAGTTGAGACAACGTTTGTCCTGATGGGACAATCATTTGCCATTGTCCCGTTTTGGTCACGGGATTTTCCGCAAATAGGCGTGATTTTCTATTGCGCGCAATAGTTAGCCTCGTGTGAACCCACCTTAAGTAAGGAGGGAGGTAAGTATTAAAATAAGTAAGCATTTGGCTAACTAAATGCTCTTCATTAGGCGAGAAATTCATTTCGCTTGTATTAATGCAAATAACCGGTTCCCAACGGTTTGTTTTTACGCCAAATGAAATGCAACCCTTTCCTGTACCCTCAAAATGCAATAGAAATATCTCATTTCCAAGCCGACTGACCCTTACTTTTGGGCTTACTATGGTTTTTCTCGTGTCGGTAGGTCAGTACTATGTATCAGTGTCAAATTTCATAGCTGCATTGGTTATTATTGCAGAGAGGAGTCTCCGAGCAACGACTCTTGGCAGACTTGGCGATGGGACCTTGGCACCCTTCAGGCGCCCAGCACTCTGGATTTGAAAGTGAAGAATCCTCCGGACGAAAACGACAGCTTCAATTCTTCCAAAGACTCGGCTCTAGTCAAAAGCATCAGCGACCAAAGTTCAAACCAGATTTCTCCCGTTGTGATACACAAGAACATGTTTTGGAACCGAGGGGGAAGTGTAGTAAGTGATGCTTTATTATTTGACGTTTTCTTACATTTTTTTAAAAGATTATTGTGCAGATATTGTTATTAGCTATAACTTGTAGAAAAATATTTATTGACAAGCCATATTTCGATGAAAAAACACATATATATTGTCCCGTAGATAGAACTCAAGAAGACGCAGGAAGTAGAGTTAAATCAATTTATTCACTCAACTCTGAACTAAGAACACTGCGACTGAGAGATCCTCAGCTTTTATACAACAAAGGGAATGTACCAAAATACATTTCTGGTGACAGTAAGAAAAGTTCAGAGCACTTATCTGGCAAATGAAAGAATGCCCCAGAATCTTCTGGAACACGAAATAAAGGAACAACAAATTTTAAGTCCACTGGGATTCGAACGCATGATCTCTTGACTATGAGTCCAGCGTCATAACCATTCAGCTATGCAGATCCGGTAATATTTCGCTTCAATGCGGCAATACAGTTATAATTTATTATTATTGTATTGAGTATCCAACTCCAGAAAGCGAATGATTTACTGCTTCGTATAAACAAATTTGTTTACTGAAAGGCAGAAAAATAGATACTTTTAGAAATTGCTTGAGAAATATAAGTATTGTAATGTTTAAAGGCGCGTAATGTTGTCTGATCTTTTGTGGGTGTTAACAGCGCCAGAGTGTGAAATACGCTTTCTCTGTTCAAAGCACAGTATAAAGCCAATCGTACTGCTATTTCATCTTATTGAATACCAAATTCGCAGAAATTTCGCGGGAGTCGAAGTAAGGAGGTATTCCCAAATTCTGGTAATAATTTTTTTTACAAAAAAATAATGATATTTTTTTATTAAAAGGCTTCTTTTTTATATGTTATTAAATTTTTTCGGCGATATTTTAATTTCCCGTTTTTTGTTTCTTGGTTACAATATTTAATGATATTATAACCATTTTCTTCGTATCATTTCTGAGATTTTTTTTACCATTTTTTGGCTATTCATATCAATACAAAATTGTGAATTAAAATAAAATGCAATCAGAAATAAAACAACACTCTTCAACACTCGTGAGAAAAAAATGGAACTAAAAAGTATCTAATGGGGGAAATCCAAGGTCAAAGATGAATATCAGAAATGCACTTATCGTTCAGCTCCCGTCCTTTAATGAGATGGAGTCTTCGAAATGTTTTCTCCGTTGACCAACAGTAGTGATAAACTCGACGTTCTACTGGTGAACTATCAAAAGTCTGCTCATTTTTCAAACTAACTCATAAGATATGGATATTCTTAGATAAATAAAAATCTGATATTGGCCTTAAAAAGGAATACAGTCCGAAATTCAGTGATAAACTCGACGTTCTGCCGGTGAACTATCAGAATTCTACATATTTTTCAAACTCATAAGATGTGAAAATTCTTAAGTTAGTAAAATTTTTGTGATAATGGCCTTGGAAACAATCTTATGGGTCCATATTTTTCAAACTAACTCATAAGATATGGATATTCTTAAGGCCTTATAACACGGCGAAATATCATCGGTAAACTTCGAAAGTGACGTCACTATCGAAGTTTCACATTATTGTTTGAATTTCGTTTGCAGACATTATTTCCGTCACTATCGTCAGCATATTCAAGCTGGTTAAAAAAAAAGCTCATGATGACGAAAAACTTGCTTAGCCGGTTGCTTGTTGGTAGAAACGGAAAACTGTTGACGATATTTCGCCGTATGATAAGGCCGTTAGATAAGTAAAATTTTTGAGATAATGGCCTTGGAAAGGAATACAGTCCGAAGAGTAGCCATTTGTGGAGAAATGGGTACGGTTTACCCCTATTTAATGGGATGTATGGAGATCTCAGAGTTAAGGAAGGACCTGAAGATTGTCAATAATGATTTAAATACTGTACTGATGGTACCGGGTGGTCTCAAAACCCTGAAGAATAGGATGTTAAAGATTGATAGTTTCATTCCAACTGTTTGAGAGTGTGCAATACTTATTCAGCAGTCCACCACAACCAACCCTGTCGGTACTGCTACGTTCAGTGGTGGCGGGGTGGTCGGCTGTGTACAAGAAGAAGTTCGAAGAGTAGTGATAAACTCGACGTTCTGCCGGTGTACTATCAAAATTCTGCACATTTTTCAAAGTAACTTTGGCAAAGATAATGGCGTGGAAAAGAATTACTGTCCGGTTATGTTATTTGCATTCTAGAATATGGATGAAAACTCGTTCTCTATTTCCCGCAGATGAGACCCACCAGCATGCCTTCTTCTCTGTGCCCTCAAATCCCGTGGCATGTCGACCGTGGGAGCCCCGAAGATTTCGATCAGCAGAAATGGATTATTTTATCGAACAGTGACTTCATTGACTGCGACCGGAATTCGGTGTCTAACAACCCGCATGTCGAGAGCAGAAACAACCAAGACTTGATTCTCAGAAATAACGCCGAATCACCCCTCTCACCGTCAAACCAAGGGAAATCAGTTGGTTCCAAGTCTTCCCATTCTTACAACTACTTAACGAAGCTCATAAACGAGGTAAGTATTTTTTAACCTGTATTTATCAAAAGAAAACTATTAATTTAAGAACTGCCTCATTGTATGCTTTTGATAAGTTTGACGTAGACATCAATACAGTATGATTTGTATTTATATGTGTAGAGGTTATTCCAAAATTAACGCATTCATGCATGCAGTAAAGTGATGGAAACTCTATTAAAAAAAGCCATTTGCCAGCTGATAGTTTAAGGTTAGAAAAAGGAAGCGTTACATGATAGATCAACGTGTTAACACAAGTTTTGAATTAAATTTAAAAAACGTAGGTTACCTCTTAACACCCCTTTAATTATAATTTTTTTTGTTGAAGTACACGCGTATGTTTTTCATGTTATGAGTCATGTATGGTATAAAAAATAGGGCAAATGGCTACGTTCATTGGTGGCGGGGTGGTCGGCTGTATGCAAGAAGAAGAAAGGCAAATGGCCTCCACGACTTTACTGCCAATACGCACTCTTTTGTCAAAATTTTCCTTGCCCGTTTTGCATAAGTGCGGCTGAATTGCATTGATGCTGCGTTGAATTTCCACCTTTAATGTGCAGGTACTTGTGGACTTGCAGGTATAGATCTTTGATTTCAAATAACCCCATAAAAAGAAATCCAATGGTGCTAAATCCCACTACCTAAAAGGTCAATTTTCAAATGTAGCCACCAGATTTTTATTATTTTTGAAATATTGTTCAACATTGAAAACGCGTCATCATATCATGGAACTCTCGATTTTTTCTAACCTTAAGGTAATAGCTGTCAAATGGTATTTTTAATTGGATTGCCAATACTTTACTACACGAATGGTGGGCCGGCATCCTGACATGGGGGCTTCTTCCCCGTGATCTGGAAGTCTTGGGTTCGAGTCCCGACTAGGACATGGTTGTCCTTCCATTGTTCTATATGTAAGATGTGTAAATATGCAATCCTATAAAAATGGGCTTTGCAAGTGAATAAGAGTATGTGAGTGGCAAAGTAGTACTCTTGGCCTTAGTTGGTCGTACTCTTTGCTTAAATCATTGTGTTCTTAACATTGGGCTTCTCCAATGACAAGTGTCATACGAAACAACAACAAATGGTGGCAAGTTCAAAGTTTACTTTAATTTTGTGATACCCTTTACACGGTTTTTTTTTTTTTTTTTTTGAAATATGAGACTACAGGCGCTGCACTGTTAACTATTTTTGATATAAAAAGTATCAAGATAAACTTATTTAAATTTTAATTTTATCTTGATATTTGTTTTGTGATATCTTTATGTATGGAAAGGCGATTCCTAATGCATTTATAGCTTTTATTTTTTTTATTTCTACATGTTTTATGCTTTTTATCGAACCATTCTATATACGGAGTCGCTTTTTATTATTTTTACACAAATGAATCATTTATTTTATTATAAATATATAATTTAAAGCAGAGTCATTAAGTTCTTTAAGTATTTTCACTCTTCATGATTTCGAGAAAATAATTCAATTTTTATATCAAGATTATACATCCAAACATGCTATAGGTGTGCGAATTGGAAAAAGAGGCGATGAGAAAGTATTCTGAACTCATAAAGCTTAAGAAATGAATTTGAAACGCAGGCGTTTTGATTCTGCAAGAATTTTACTTAACACTTCATTTTTTCTTTAACATGTAGTGATATCCTAATAAGCTAGTAACAGCCACTATACACTACCGATCACTTTTGACGAATAGTTACGTTAAGACTACAAACTAAAAGGTCCCAGTTTCTATTCCAAACAATCCAATCCGCTACAAACACTTTTATCGGTGAATTTATACTTTTTCTTTAAAGTAAAAGTAAAAGGTGAACATTCTGTGAATCAGATCGTCGGATAGATTTCAACAATCAAATTTAGCTTCGGCTTAGCACTATGATACAAGTCCAAGTAGATTGTGAGGCCTCTATATACCGCCTCCACTGTCTTTACAATCTCCCTCTCTTTTTATTTTGCTTGTAATATTTGTATTTGGAATATCATGAGCTGATGTATTATGACATTATTTCTGATTCCAGTTGAAAGACAAGCACACGCACCAGGCGCAGCAGAACGTGTGCGGCGCCAGAAGCAACCCCTTCGAAGAGCTGCACAACGCCTTCGCCGCTGCCGAGCAGAGCACGCCGGGTATCAGCGACCTCTTCGTCAAAGAGCTCTTCCGACGGGTGGCTCCGCACGTGAGCCGGGAGAGAAGAATGCACGGCATCATGGATCGACTGAAAGTGTGAGTTCTCGTCTTTATATAAATGAAAATGAATGCTTATCTCTTGTGCGCTGCCGTACCGCACATCGGATTGTGATAACACTTTGAATAGCTATTACTTGCACTTGCGTGATGGTTATAGACATAGTAAAATTACCTTATGTATAAAGAATATTTTCACATATATTTACTGCATCCATTAAACATGGATTAAACACCAATAACCCGCCAAGGAGACGCAACAGATTCAGTAAAGATGCTACAATCAAGCTAGACGTTCATATTTCGCAGCTATTGTACCTAAATGCAATGTAAGTCGTTCTCTGAGGTAATAGTTTTAATAGAGAGTGTGTGAGAAAGTTTGAGGAGAACAAAGCTTATAAGTATGAAATTTTAACTAAACATTTAATAAATTGTTAGCATTTTTCGCACTAACTTCCGAAAATATGATAATACAAATAATTTTGCACCACCTTAGTTTCCAAAAAAAATTTCTTTTCAACTATATCAAAGATTTCATTAATTAAATATATTTTTTATGTTTAATCCATTTTTTAAAAAAATATTTTAATCACGTATTTTAACATTTAACTTGAGAATTCTGAACGAATATGAAACGAATCATGGGATACAATAAATAGTTTCTTTCCTTACACTTCAGAAAAAACACCAAGCATTACAGTTCTAAAAGAATAAACAAATCTAATATATAAAAAATGAATATTTGTTTGTGGAATAGAATTTAAAAAAATAGAATAAACACTATTTGAGCTTCTCCTTTATATATCCTTCCATTTCAATGAATGTATGCATCACCGACAAGAAAATAAATATCATTCTTAATGAAACAAGATAATTATTTCAAATTCCATAAGATATTTCCAAGATTATTTCTTCTGCGGTAGCAACGAGCCGGATACCCGCTAGTCTTCTTATATAAATAAAAATGAATGTTTGTCTGTATGTCTTTTATACCTTCCTAAACCGTTCATCCGATAGCGGTAAAACTTGGTCAGCGTAATGCTGACATCAACGGATGGTTATATGCATAATTATTTAATCCATATAAATAAAAATGTATGTTTGTCTTTATGACTCTTATTTCTTCCTAAACCATTCATCCGATTGCGATGAAGCTTTGTCAGCTTATCGGTTACACTTACGGGGTGGTTATAGAAATAGTGCAATTATCTAAAATTAAAAAAAAAAAAAATCTAATCTCAATCGCATCTTTTACCAAAGACCAGCGGGTGACCGAGCTCCGCTCGGAGAAAACAGGTATCGAAGCTAACTCGAAGATTTAAATTTTCAATTGTGATTTATCAAAACAATACATGCCATACGAAAATTTGTGAAACCATTGGTGAAAAGATAACCGGTTAAAGTGCACCATTGTAAACTATTCTAAACAAAGTTAGAGTTTGGAAAGGGAACTATTCTATACAAAGGTAAAGATTGAAGTGTGTTGAAGTTCAATATTTTTGACAAATTTATTTAGAAAAACCACACATATATACATACATAAGAAACATATTATAAACCTATAACAGCATAAACATAAAACTTTATTAGTTCGCCACATTGGCTATAGATGGCAGCACGTTACCGCTTGAAAATTTAAGTTGCCATTATGGCGAACTAATAAAGTTTGAAAATATCCTATCAGTAACTCCGAACTGCTCAACCGTAGCGCTTCAAAACCGGCGCCAATCGATTCCTCGTGGCCAAGAACCCCAGACCCCCAAGTTTACCGGAGTTTATTAATTCTGGGGCGATTTTCGACTTGGCAACCATTCCTCGTATTATAGTATTAGATTAATCTCCAAGTAATTCACTCTATGGATGCTTATAGCGCTTATGACCAACGGATATTCCTAAAATATTCTAGTATATTCAGAATTAAACTTGTCATGCTTGAGAGTGCTTTGCATATCAATGGCATACAGCAGTTACAAAATATCAACCTTTGGGATAAATTTAGCATTTCTATTGCATCTGTCGTAAGATCTTGGCGGGATTTTCGGTGATTAGTTCCTGGCAATGCGGTTAATAGTATTCGAAAATACAATTTGTGCTTTAAATACATTTTTCTCGTCCGATTGAAACAAAGATTTGCCACAAAATTGCATTTGTAGTCACCAAAATCCCATACCAAATTTGATTTATCTAAGTCTTTACGTTTTTGAATTATCTCATTTACAGACCAACTGACAGTCAACCCGTTGTGATTTTGACTCAGACTTTCACTCTATGGATGACTATTGTGTACCTCTGCTTTATGAGTGTTAAATTTGCCTCCCGAATATTATCTGTTTTGCTCTCTTTGTTTCGTAATTATCATGTTAAATTATAAACGAAAATTGAAATAGAAGGATTTTTATTCAAAATTTGATAGAAATCTGTAAATTTGGTGTAAAGACTTGTGGTGACATCTTAATAAGCCTGTAACAACCACTGGACATGAGCGTTCGCTTTTGTCGAATGGATAAGTTACTAGACTTCAAACCCAAACATCGCAGGTCCGATCCTTGGCTGAATTTAACCTACACATTGGCACAATCCCGCCAATATAAACGCCACAGACGTATCAAATTACAACCGTCTAGCTCAAAGTATTTTAAGGTTATCTTTGCCACAGACGGACAGTCGGATATTTTTCAGTAATGTGTCTTTCGAACTCATGGAGATCTAAATCGAGGAGATTAATCAAAATCTCAAGTCAAATTTTTTTGACAATTACTACACTTTCTCTGCGCAAATTATGCTAGAAAGTCAAAAAATTGGATCAAAACTTTATAAAATGAAATTTCTTAGTGATTGAAAGTGAGCTTACTCCAGAGGTTTATTCTTTAAGTTGAATACTTCAAAAAGTGCCGAGAATACTTTCAATGTCCTATTTTTGTGGCATAAAAGCGATTGTAAAAGTTGGTATAAAGTCCAAATGTATTCAGTAGAGCTAGAGGGATTATCATCCGGATTACAAGAAGTGTTGTTATTACATTTCCTCTTTTATTTTTCAGTCATGTGGTGTAAGAGATAGAATGAATTCATTATTTCCTAGCATTTCTTGGTATTTGCTAATTTGATAAATTCGGTAATGTGATAAATTCTTTGATAATAAAATATATTTTCTACAACAATCCATTTAAAGTATGGAAACGACTCTGTGACTTTTTTTAGCGAGATAATCTGCCGTTTCATTTTAAACAACTTAGGATTGCTTGAGATCCAAATCAATATGATTTGATTGAACAATAGATAATTGCTCAAATCAGAATTCTTAGAATATTTATCTTGGATTTAATAATCGAATTTTTCGAGGCTTAAAGGACAGAAAGGCTTTGGCGATGGAGTTGGCGGAATTGTGCCGATGTGTAGGCTGAATTCTGCCAAGGATAGAACCTGCGATCTGAACTTGGTAGTTACTGAACTTGGTAGTCCAGTAACTTATCCATTAGACAAAAGCAATCTCTGATGTCTAGCGGCTGTTACTGGCTTATTCAGATGTCACCACAAGACTTTCTTTCAAGAGCATCAAATGTTTTTTCCTGGAATTGCGAAATGTTTGTTATCTTGACAAATTGCTAAAACTTTGGCAGTAAAGAGGGAATTAATTAGATTTATAACCAAAGGATTTGTATTGGCATCTTAATAAGCTATTTACTGCCACTAAACATCGGTGGTCACTGTTGTTTAGTAGATAAGTTACTCGGCTCAAATCGGAAGACTGCGAGCTCGATCCTTGGCAGAATTCAACCTCCACGTTGGCACAATTCCAGCCAAACTCCATCTCCAAAGATTTTATGTTTGATGGTCCTGCAATAAAAGTGATAACTTGTGGCTTAATTGCTGCGATGACAAAATAATCTTGAAATTCTTTATAGGGAAATCATTGCAATCTTGCGGATTCTTTATCCTTCTCTTTGTTAATTATTAAAATAGAATTTTGCTGATAGAAACACAGTGCTATTTATTTTTGAAAATGAACTTGGAAAGGAGTGCCTTGCAAATTACATTTCATCAAATGGAAGGATTATAATTTGGTTACAAAAAATATCGAATTCTTTAAGCATGTTACCAACTGATTCCAAAGTCAATCTGTATGTTCCATCTACACTAATAATAATTGAGAATATGTGTCTCTTTACAATATATTGTATTTCAAGGCTTTTTTTTTTTTTTTTGAAATTTTAATTATAACTTGTATTATTCAGAACTTTATGAGAATTAATCTATTGTCAAAACAATGTGGTTGAAATCCTCTTTCAGGCATCCCTTGAATTTTTCATTAATATGGTAACAGAGTAGTTTCATTAATAAGTAAGCAGAGTAGTTTTTCTAAGTCTTATTACTAGTTAACTAGTAAGTTTTTGCCTTGTTAAGTTTTTACTTTGTTACTTTAGTGACTTGGCATTGTTGGTATCCTTGGCAATGTAAAATATATTTCAACCTATCCTGTTCTGTCTAATGCCACTTGGTCATGCCAAGCCAAATGAGAAGTAACTCTTTCGAATGAAGGCAGAAGTGTGCTCCTGTTAACGAGCACCGTTAAGGTGAAAGTAAGACTTTGCTCGAACACACACGACACAACCCTTTCTAGGGGGCGATCAAATTCATTCATCCATCCGCAAGTCAGAATTTAGATCCATATCAGAGATCGACTCATCCCTGATTCAGTACCCCCAGAGGTATAATTTGTTATGAAAACTTGGAGGACTTTGCATAACGACATATTAAACGTGCCCCAACTGCCATTAGCCAACACGGCGGTCTTTGACCTAGACGAGGACAGAACTCACTACCTTTCGATTACGAGACTGACGCTCTACCAACCAAGCAAGCTACCGCGGCCTTATTTTAACCTATGAAACTTCCAAATGTATTTTTTGAACTAAAACATCCTCATTTTTATATAAACTAAATTTTTATTTGATTTTTAATTATTTTAAATTAGTAATTATATAATTGATTTTAAATTATATTTTGTTCTAATACAATTCATATTAATTGTCATTTTGAAATTTCAGAAATGAATCTTAAGAAGTTTACAAGTGCCAAAGAATAAAGACTGACATTGTTCCAGGAAAAGATATATAGCATATCAGGTTTCTCCTGATTTATAAAGTAGATCTGATACTATTAAAAAAAATATTCAAACATGACAAAGTGCAATGTACAGCATTCATTGTTCTGCTGTGGGAATTTTCCCTCTTTATTGATGTGATAATTTTATCATGGGCTTATACATTTATTATTCGACTTATCAGTAGCTGATTAAAGTAGCTTTTTCTCAAAGTTGATTAAATCCATAACAAGTGTGCAATTTTATTATAAACAATTTTGATTTCAGTATTGAAAACAATATAATGTAGTTGATTTTATTGTCAGTCATATTATTATTCGAATTAAAGTTCCCATTAAATATTTAAAATCTTGTCATGCATAGTCAAACTTTAAAAAAAGTTTTTGAATACATTATTTTAAAAATTAAAATGAATATGGTTAAAATATCTAATGCCTTTAAAGAGTTCTATACCAAGATTTAATTTTTTTAAAATAACTAATAGAAATTAATTGTTTGGTTTGTGATTTAAAATTGAAATTTTGACTTCATGCATATTTTATGGAATTATAAAAATGTTGAACTTTATTTCTATTGTTGATACTTATTTTCGGTTAAATTGATTGTATTCAATTTAAATTTTCACTTTTCTTGAGTGAATATAATGTTATTGAATAAAATGTTTGTACATGATCTTTTTAAAGCATGTATAAACTATGTATTAAGCTGGAGAACTGTATATATAAATGTGTGCTGAGTGCAAAATTTTAAAAAATAAATTTAATGAATAATGGCAAATTACGGGTTATTTAAATTTGCATGAGGAGAGCTCTTCCTTTAAACGCTTAGTTTTTAAAGCACTTTTTGTAAATCTTTTATATTATGCCTGTGCACATTTTGTTGTCCAGTATCTGTTCATTTTATGTTTTAATGCTTAATAATGTTTTTAATTTTACCATTATTGAATTATTCACTCCAGCGGACATTTATTATGATTTATATAAACTAATAACCTAAATTTTGTATTATCACAAAGTAATTCTCTATTGCGCATCTATGAACTGTGCTTACTGAGAATAGCTTTAAAGTAAGACCTTTAAAGAAAGACCTTTAAAAGTTAGCTGAAAGGTGAAGATGAAATAAGTAGACGTTTGCTTGCATTCATTGCGTTTATTTTTCAGAACACAAAAAAACTAAATTTAAATCATAGCACGTTCAAAAACAAATCATTCATTAGGTTACAGTTAACAACAGTTATTATGTTACAGTTAAGAAAACTAATATCAATTAAAAGACAGGTAGACATGACACTAAACATACTTTTTTGTTTTTTATTCTTCAAGGTCCCATCTTAAAGAAAAATGCTTAACAAAATAAATTCCCCACATATCTAATTATCCTCTTTAAGAAAAAAGATTTATTCTATATAGTAAAATTTTACTATAAATCTTTTAAATTAACATCTTATAAAGATAATACAATATTTCTGGATAAAATATATTTATGTATATGACGTAACATTAATGAAAATTTTACTTACAATAAAAAGTAAATTGATGCAACTTGATGTGTGTATAAAATGCATGTAAAAAAAAGTAAATAAACATTTATTGGTGCAATTTGATATTGCTGAACTAAAATGTCATTTGTATCAAACTGGATAGGAAATAGTTTTGTTTTGTGATCCATTCTTTCCCATTATTATTTGAACTTATTTGACAAATAACTACTCTTCGTGAGATTGAAAAAGCTTCCTGTATCATAACAGTTTATTTTAATGGAGCTTTAAAATATGGGGTTGAGTATTATTGGAAAAAAAAAACCAAATTATTTTGGGTCTTCAAAATTGCTTGCACCTCTATGAAGTGTCTTTGATGTTGGTAGCATACATTAGTGTTTGTAGTTAATAATAGTGTGTCTATGTGACTCTGTGTTCTCCACTGAACTGAAAGAGTAATGCAGAAAGAATGCACTCTCAACTCTTCCTTAAAATATTCATATTATCGTTTTCAATTGAATATTTCTAGACAGTGTGATATTTTTCTCACTCCTTAAAACTAAAGAAATAATAGTTCAGAGTTTAGAATCTTATATGCTCTCATGTATAGAGCTAGTTATGCAGTTTGCAGCATAGATATTTTATGGCAAAAATTAATGTAGTCAGTATTTCATAATAACTTTAGAGTATAATATTATATATAAGAAAAGTGTTATTCTCTGTGTAGTATTGAATGTGAATGCATTTATTGTGCTGGCATTTAAACAAATATGCACAATATAAATCGAACTATATATACTTTTCCTTTACTTCCTGTATCATGGAGACCTTATAGGAACTGATGCTTTGTTGTAGAACTTGTGTAACTTAATTCCTACTTATTCTGTATATTTTAATGTTAAGTGATATTGATTGTAAATATATTAATGTATGGTAAGTATTCAGGAAGCATCCAAAATTGACTTCTTTGATTCAAAACTAGTTGAAATCTACATGAAAAAAAATTCCTTAAAAATTGATATTACTGATTAGATATATATATTTGTGAAAATAATAGGAAAGCTTACTTTTATCTTAATTAAAAAAATTTGTGAATAATAATTTTAAAGCAGTGTTTTCAAGAAATGTTTTTCTATATTTTTATGAATGCTTTTGAATGTAATTTTTTTTAATTTAATATTTTCAAGAGGTTTTACATTGAATAACATTAGATAGCTAACAAATTCGGAACACAATTACAGCTTCCGCAGAAATGCTTTCTAAGAAAGGATTTCCAAAATTTTATTGGATTCTTATTAAAAATTGATCAGTGTTAATTTTTTTCCTCAATAATTTTGCAGCACCCACAGATTTTTTTGCTCAAATGCCATTTTTATATGACCTAATTTTATTAAGTTGGTTTTTCTGTGATACTAATATTATTTTTATTCATTTATTTTTGTAGTTCAAGTAAAATTAAAAAAAATATATTTTTTCAAGTACAACAATACATTTATTGCTATATTGATAGCATTTTATATTCATAAATGTCTTGAAGTACTAAATACCTTTTTTAATGTGTGTGTCATCATTGCTATATAATTAAAAGTCAATTTCAAAAATTAAAAAAAAAAGAGATTTCATTTAATCTAAAATATTATATCTCTATCATACTATGATGTTTTCCATCTTAAAATTCAAATTTCCTTTTTTTTTTTTTCCTCTTAAATAATCATGCTTTTTTATACCTTTATGATTATGATAAAAAGTAGTTTTAAAAATTAACAAATATTATGAGAAGATTACATTAAAATTCCACATGAAGCAGCTTATTGATAGTTTAATTCATTTTGCCTTAAAAACATTGGTTGTATTTGATTACTATTTATGAATTCACAATTTTCTTTTTAATGGAAATTTAAACTTTAAAGCTTTTTTTAATGCTAGTTTTTTTTTACCATACAGAAATCAAAAATAATTTCTTGCAGAAATTATGCCTTTTTTTTTTTTTTTTTTGGTGGACGGATGTCTAGATTTTTTTTCTAGGGTTTTCTAATATCTGTTTTGCTGCAAATCATTTTATCTATGTGGATTCAAGAAAACAAAATTATGAGCTATACAAATGATTTTATTTTTATATCTTTTTGGCTCTTGTTGTAGTCATCACCCTACTATAACAGTATAGTATATTAGTTTTCCATTTTTGCATCAGTGTTTATTCTAGAAGACATTGTTCAAGAAAACCCCCAAAAATTAAATTTATTTAATTTTTAAATACTTTTATCGCCTAAACAATATAGGAAGTCAGTATGATCTACAATATTGCAATAATAATTTTGTGACACTATACAGAATAATATAAAAATACTATGCATTATATTTTCATGCAAATGGACTAAAAGTAAAATCTCTACATTATAAATGTTTCTAATTTTATAATCCCCTATTATATATCTATCTATCTATCTAAAATATGATTTTTTCTATTTGTATCTATAGCTGTGTTTCTTGAGAAAAGAATTTGAGATTGGATGCTTTGTGAATATCGTAGTATGTATTAATGTATCATCTAGATGTGCTCTCCTGTTAAGTCAATTCCAGTGTATATAGTAAATTGTTTGTTTTTATTTTAAATGGATATTTATATGAGCTTATATATTAAACTATTTTAAGAAACTGCAGATTTATTTTTGTTATTTCATGTGATAGATTTCTGAAAACTTTTGACCAAAACATTTTTATGTATTTGTTTATATTTTTAGTATTTCTTCCATACATTTTCACTCTTTGCTAGTTATTTAAATAAAAAAAAATAGCATATCCTTTTCAAATTTCTACTTGTTTTTAATAATTATACCAATTAAAGGCCTTAGTAGTGCAAATTTAGTTTTTTAAATTCTATTGTATTGAAGAGAAAAGTTGAATAGTCATAAATTAAATATTATTTTCTATCTAATTCAAGAATTACTCAGTATTTTAAGGTGTTCATTTTATTTTGTTACTTTATTCTATATTTCTGAAAATTATATTTTAAACCCACCTTTGCTATAAAACGATTTCGTTAGAATTTTGTAAAATTCCTAGCTAAATTAATAAAATGAATTAATGCATTTCACAAAATTGAATCTAAAAGAAAATATTTCATCAAACAATGGTTTATTTTAATATAAAAATAAACTGATAAAAATTCTAGAATCACAGTATATATTCTTTCAGTTGAATGCCATTTCTTAAATAGATGGATTGAATAAGTATTGCTTAAATGTTTAAGATGTTTATTTCTCTTCAATTTTTTTTATGGTAATGAAATATTTATATTCACAAAATTAGGACTCTTGGAGTATTGTTAAGTATAGAATGGAAATTAATGCTGTTCATTAATATGAAATAATAAATATTACTGTTTTTAAGTAAAGTTTGGTAATTTTTTATTTGTCACCATTACATTGCAGTATAATTTTTTCACAATATATAAATCAGTTTGTATATTTTTTTTATACATTAGTAAATTATTATAATTCTCAAACTTTTATGTATTTTATTTTTGTTGATTAGAATAAGCTATATACTAACTGTATACTATCCTACTAAATTTTACTTAATTCTTTTTAGCCATTATAAAGGAAAGATTAATATTGTGGATTTATTATTCAGATGTGGATTTCTTTTTTACAAGTGGTTCTATTATAGAAAAATTGTTTCGCTTAATAAAAATAATTGCTACTTTTCTTCTAAAAATGCTACAAAGCTATTAAAAATATATTGCTTTTTATACTAATAATTAACGCATATACTCATGTAATGTATTGAAATGTCTATTGTTGCTTCACTTTGGGTTCCATAGTTCTACCTGCATACTGATATATATTGTCATTTTTACATTTTTTTTTTTCACTTTTCAAAATAATTTTATTTTTCTGGATTCTGTTACAGACTTTAAAAGTAGAATTAAACATTGAGTTTTTTCATCCCTTAGTAATATAATAATTTGTGTTGGCATTAAATAGCAAAGAAACAAAGTAAAATGCACCACTTCTTTTGGGTATGATAGTAATTTCAGCTAAAAGGGATTGTGTTGAGAAATTAAAGCAGTATTACATAGAATGAAATGAAAATTAGAAGTTAAAATATCCAAAATAATTTGTAAGGTTTAATAACTCTTTGAATTTTTAAAATTTATTAGCGAATGAATTATCATTTTTAATTTCTAAAATTGATTGCTAAAATTCTAAGCATTAGTCAGATTGGATATATCTATGTCTTTAAATGTGCGTGAGGTTAAATATTGAATAATAATGATATATTTACTTTCATAAATACATAAAAATCGTTGAAAAATAATTAAGATTTTTTTCCCTGGTTTTTTTAATAAATACTGAATTTAAAACACACACACACACAAATTTTTTTTCTTAAAACTGTTTCATTAAGCCATAAGTTAAAAAAATAATCATACACAGATAACTGAAATATACACTATAGAAATAAAATTTTTTAAAAAAGAAGTGGGATCTTTTATTTAATGACTTAATATAAATATTTAAAAATCCTTCATTTATATGCACCCTATTTCACTTCTACTTTTTTTTTTTAATGTTGATAAAAAAAAATTCCTAATCTCAAATAAGGGCAGGAGTTATTTCCTGAATAGATTAACTTTTTATGGAAACTTCTCATTGAAAATACTAAATGTAGATACAATTTGTTTCAATTTTTTTTAGATATAAAAGTATTGTTTAAAATAGCTTCTGTAAAAGGGAACATTAAAAAAAATATCATTATATTTTAATTTATTTGTATATACCAATTTACTGGGACCTGCATTTATTAGAAAACATAAAGAATTTCTTTTTTCTTCATAGTATTTTTATCTTCCCACCATTCAGTACAAACATATTTTCTTGCAACCTCCAAAAAATGTATTTTTTTTAGTTCATAAATGTATACTAATAGCTTACAAGTGCTTCATTAATAGAGAATCGTAGTGTATAGTTGCTGTTAACAAGGAAATTTAGAATGAAATATTTTTATGTTTAAAATTAAGAATTTGGATGTATCAAAATAGTTTAATTTTGATCTTCATATGCAGTTAAATGAGTATTAAGACTTGCTTGGTGCCAAAGTTGTGTTGTATAATATTCATTGAATGTGAATAGATATAAAAAAACTTAAAAAAGAAATATATTTACATTTGTTGTGTGGTTGGTTTCAATTATTTGTGTTACTCATTCTAAGAGATTTATTGTATATATTTTCATATATGTGTTAATTTTTAATATCTTTTAAATTATTCAGCTCTCTACAGTAATAAATATTGCTCTTATTATTAATTTTTTTCACTTCTTTTAATAACCTGTATTTACATGTAATAGACTGGTATTTGGAAAAAATAAAAAGTTATCTTCAGATTTTATCTTTATTTCATTCATTTTTCACATAACAATACTTTGGTTTCCAAGTTTTATTTTTTGCATAAAAAAGAAGTATGATTTACATTTCTTCAATATCATCTTATAGTACCTGTACAAAAATTAAATGAAAGTTATCCATTTGGAGAATAAATGGTTATTTTGCAATCCAAAGATGAATTAAAATTATAATTCTGTTTTATTATAAAAATATCGTTGGAATGAATGATGACCATAAGGCTGTTTATCTTTCAAAACAAAGGTTAGTTAAAATGTATTCGTTAGTGAATACTACCTAACAATACAATTTTAAACAATAAAACGTGCAATCTCTCATATTTCCATAATACCAAATAATTTTATCCCTATTCAAATATATGGTAAAAGAGTCCATTTCTATTGGTTACTAATATGAAACTTTTAGTTAGAAATATCCTAAGAAAAACCAGTGTGTACTTTATTACAGCTAAAGGTCTTTCTATTAAAATTGAAAGTAATCATTCCATTACTTAAAATTACTATAAATAAATATATATAATTCAAATTTAAAAATTAAATATGCTTAATTTTATATAAGAACCTACTTAATGAAAAATAAAAACCTCTAGATTAAATATTCTCTAAATGTATTTTATATCTGTAGATCTAATTTCTTAGGTCATATAGATGTGAAATCCGACTGCATAACAAAAAACTTTGTTAGTAATAATTTCTCAAATGTAATGAGCTCTTAATTTGACCAGCTATATAAATAAATGATAAAAATGCCATCCTCCATTTACATTTTTCGAGTTTTTAATGGAATTTTTCTCTCATTTTTTAATTATTATTAATGGTTTCTATTATACACATTCAACTAAAATTTAGGAAACATTGCTTAATTGAAATTTGATCAAAAGGGAAATAATGGCCCATTGGGATTAAATGCAATATCATTTATGGAAATTTTTAATTGACAGTACATTAAAACATTTTTGAAATTATACTTATTAAAAACTAAGCAGAGCCTTTTCTCATTGTTCATTAAAAAAATATTTAAGATAAAAATTGTAAGAAATGTCTGTTTTCAATACTATATGATTATGTAGGAAGTTATTGGATATATAGAATATAAAATAAATCTTGCATAAGCAGCTCAGCAAAAGCATGAAAAGTTAACTTTTTTCACATTTATACAATAGGAAATAATCTAATCACCAACAATCTCACAGCAATAGATAAATAATTTCAATTATAACCAAGTATCTTTCATTTAAGATATTCCTGAAATTAAAAGCAATAATGACAACTCACAAGTCTGACTGCTACCTTTTCATTTTGTATTTATTTAAAATCCTTTGGCAAGGGATCTACAGTTTTCATTTAGCTTGCATTCAGTTATGTTGAACATTGAAATACCTAAAAATCCCTCCCCCCTAATTTTCTTGTCATCATTTCAGATATTTCTAAACTTAATTTTTATTGCCTTTCTGTTCAAAAATCAACTACTTTAAGTTCTTTAAGAATTATTGAAGATGATGGCCCTTTTTTTTATACAAGTTTCATCGCAACTTTTAATAATTATTCAAACTGATTCAGTTGTTTAAATTTTTAGATATTTTTTTGACATACACAAATTAAATTTGACAATCTGAGGTTAATAATAAATTCACAGCTTCACCACATTTTACAATCATTCTTGAAGAATCCTATTACGAAACTCTTCTTTAAATTGATACCTACTTATCTCTAAAAAATGGCATTCTAAAATTGTTTTATTTTCTATCATTCATAATATCTTACCTAATTACATTTTCTCAAAGTGAATGTTGGTAGATGTGGCTTAGAAATGGCAGTTAGTATATATTTAAAAAAAAAAAAATTATTTTTTAAAACTTGAAATGTAATTTAAAATGACAAGCATCCAAAACGTAAGAAAAACTTTTATTTTCTATCATTTCATTAAAAAAAAAAAAAGTGCAAAAACATTATGTAAAATAACATGTCTATTTACTAACTACTCGTACATAAGCCAACAATATATGTTCATTTCAAATCAGCCACAAGAAATCAGAAACGTTAAAAATAAATAGTTATGAAAAGGAACTCAAACTAAAATGCAAATATGAGAAAACAAATGTTTCAAAACAATTAATCCGCAGAAATCTGTTAACAAGACACACTCGACACTGTTGGCCGAGTAGGTGCATATTTTGATAAAAAGTTTTTTTATGTCAGATATGTTTGGAATTAAAAGAAAATGTTTGAAACAATACTTCTTTTAATATAGTTATATCACATTTTAAAATATCATGAAGAACATATTCTTTAATCTAAGAGATTTTTGTTTTCTCCCTCGCTATAAAGTATTTTATTGAAAAGGTTAAGACCTCATCAGATAAATTCTGGAATAATGGTATACAGTAAAACAGATATTTAAAATAAAGCTGCAAATATAAAAAAATAAATTTATTAAAGAAAGATGCTAATATAATACAGTTTATTTCATCGAAAGAACTATCCCAGACAAAAGCTGTACCATAATATATTGAAGCAGGAACTGTGTCCATTATAACTAGATAATATAAAGTTCACTCAGTAATCATACACTAAGCAGTCGTACTTGAGAATGAAACCAAATTCTTTCTCATCCCACATAAAAAGAGAGAGAAGCTACGATAGTGTCTGGGATAGTGATTTGGATATTGATTAATGTTAATATAAATTCTGCTTTTTGTAATATGAATTATCATATTGAGAAAATTTAACAAAATCACATGCTGAAACCTTTTTTTAAAATTTTGCTAACTCAAGAGAAAGAAAATCTCACACAGTATTTTACAGATGTAAAACAAGTTCACTCAGATAAACAGTGTAATTATGAAAGTAAGTGCTGTCTTATACAAAATGTTTTGAAAACTTGAAGTTTAAACATATGCAGTAGTAATAACTATCAAAGATAAATGGAACATAAAATATCAATTTCAAAAAAAGAATCTAAATGACAAAAGAGAATCAGAAATGATTACAAAAATTATATACAAAGAAGTTTTGCGGACATAAATCCAATGTACACTTGCAAATACATAACCACACACAAAAAAATAACACTAAATTATTTCACAATCAGGTACTACTGACCATGAAAAATGTATTCTAACAATAACATGAGTTTATGAATAATTTGTGACAAATCACAAATTGATAACAGATAGTAAAACATGATGAATTCTGGAGATGACTTGGTTATGCTGAAAAAAACCAGTCACATGATAAAATATATTTACACACAAAAAAATTTATGCATGAATGACAGAAACTCTTAATACAATTGTTTACAAGCTAATTTATATTAACGAACTAATTATTTGGCCATTATCTACTATTATAATATGATAGCGATATGAAAAAATATATTGCAATTACTGTAGATTGCTACCTGACTCTCATGCAGAGGAGATGGATGATTAACAAAATAAAAAGAAAATCTTTGTAAATCTAGACAATAGATTACCTTGAACCCCCCAGAAAGCTTACGAGGCACACAGGATGGCCTCGTAATAAAACACAGTCGTATTAACTATACATGGAAGAATTTCATACATTTGCATATAAAAGCTAACTTGAAGGATGCAGTGTATCAAAATGCTGCAATCAAAAACAGTCCTTTTAATAATCAATATGAATTAATGAACATCACTCAGAGTCAGCAAAGCGTGAATAGCTCTTTAAGAGCTGTAAGTTGATTCAGGAGTTCATTTAAATTAGGTCAGCCACATTCATTGGCATTTCTTCAATTTGGGTATTGTAGAACTGCTCAATATCACGGAGGACCCGCTTGTCATCTTCAGTCACAAAATTTATAGCTACACCTTTACGGCCAAATCGACCACCTCTTCCAATCCTGGAAGAAAATAATATGTGTGAATAATTGTACATATTATATATATTTACAGCAATTAATATTAATTATTACAATTAATTAATATTAAATTGCTAATTATCAAAATACTAATATTTTAAACAATTATAAGTTAAAATAACTAGAATTATCTTAGTTCCTTACAAGAATTCAAATTTACATCAATTACAAATGTATAAATACTTTATATATAAAATATAACAGATAATGCACTAATATTTAGAAATTTAACATTCTAAGATTTTTACATTTCGAAGATTTTTAATAAGAACGATCATTCACATTTGAAAAAAAAAAATTATTAAAAGACTTTTTACATTACCAATTAATTTAAAAAGAAAATTCATTCAATAAATAATAATTTATTTCAAAATAAATAATAGTGAATAAAAAATTAATGAAATAAATATTTATTTTAAACCATTTTTAATGTGTTGTAATTAAAATATTATTAACCTTGCTGTTCTATTCAGGTCTACATGACCTGAAATAAAAATTATACCTTCATAAAAATATATATATTAAAAGATATTTTCATGAAACTTCCTGACATTTTAGGTAAACAATAAAATTAAGTGTTCCTAGAGGGATTTTTCGTTTATTTGCATTTCGGAGGGATATTATCCGACTTATACCTAAAGTATTATTTGGATCAATAAGACCCAAACGATTTCAATGCAAAAAAATTCCTTTATTTTTACACATATTGATTCTTTTTTATTTGGGATAATTCAAAATAAGAGAATAAGAATAGTTTCTGTAATTTGTTTCTTTGACACAAGTGTTTGGTTACGCTGATATAGCTAACTAATAAAAGCTTTTGACAGCAAAGAAGTACTGCAGTATGAAAATCATATACGTAATAAAATTGAGATTGTTAGTTCTGACAACAACGACTATATTGAATACTTCAAAGGAAGTATTCAATCCAAGAATCGAGAAATAAAGTGAAAATTGGAATTGCTGTCAAATTCTTTGCAATCGGCAGCTGATAATACCATTATAACTACTCCAGGGGTCACATGATATGCAACGTCAAAGATACCACACATATAAAGATGAATGTGAGGCAGTATTCAATTCTACAATTGAAAAGGAAACCATAAATATGACTAATATTAAGGAGAAAAGATTTATACTGGATTATAATTGTTAATTGGTGTTTATAAATCATCTACAAAATGAAAAAAAAAAAAAAACTTATGGGATAAGGAAACTGGCAGAAATATATTTTGTGTGGCAATGACTCTTGAAACATTTTGTAGCATATCAAGAGTTATTCGTTTAGGCCAGTGATGGGGAAACTACGGCCCGCGGGCCAAGTCCGGCCCACGGAAAGGTTTAATCCGGCCCGTTTAAGAGTGCCGTAGTGAGAATGTTTGAACCCATTCTTACTTCGTAATGTGACGACCCGCATAAAAACTACCTGTGGCGATATTTAAAACACAATAGTATTCTGGACAAATCCATCCGACCCAAACAGCTGACCCCTCCTCGCTCGAATCTTCCAGGCACTCTAGCATTTTCGATTCATTGTTCTGTTTTTCCGAAAGAACCACAAAACTCCAATTCCGGAACAATCCTTGCAAGTAGGTATAAATACAAGCGTGGCCGCCCGAAGATCAGTTAGTTAGCGACATAGTCAGTCATCTGCAACGACCCGCTGTGACTCGAGTAATTGTTTGTATAATCCCCGAAACTCCCACTGCCTCAACAAACACCCGTGCAAGAGCATTAGCTCATCTTATATATGCGAACAAATTTTTTCAACAATGAAGCTTAGGAAAACTTCTTTTAGAAACAGAATTACAGATGAGCACCTTTCATCAGTTTTAAGAATTTCTGCTTCGCAAATGGAAACGGACTATGATGAAATTTTGATAAAACACTCTCAATTTCATTTTTCTCATGCACCATTACTAGTAATGACAAAAGAAAACAAAGTGATAATACTTCACATCAAGAACTACACTAAATTCATTTTATATTTTGTGCTTATAATTTTCTTACCTTTTGTTTTTTTACTATTAAAATAATAAGAGAATGTAATAATATATGTATATGTTTATAGAACACATAAATTTTTTAACGATTAAGCATTATTCTTCGGCCCGCTACGATCGTCTAGTTATTACAAATGGCCCGTCTTAAAAAAAGTTTCCCCACCACTGGTTTAGGCAATAAGTCCACTCATCAAAGAAAAAAAAAATCAGATAAATTAGTTGCAGGGTGAGATATATGGGACAAGTAGATAGAAATTCTACCCAAATCATATAATTTGAATGAAATTATTACTGTAGATGAACAATTAGTAGGATTTCATCGCTGATGTCCCTTCAAATAGCATATACCAAGTAAAACATCTGAATAAGAGATCAAAATATGGATTTTATGAGACAGTAAAACTTCCTTTGTGCTGAAAACACAAATTTACACTGGGAAAGAACAAGGGCCAAAGCCAGAGAAAAATCAGGGAATATCAGTACTGTGTGATCTTACTTATGAGGATATTATAACTTACTTAAGATAATTTATTCACATCTTACAACTTAAGACCATTTCTTCTAAAATGGAAAGTGACAATTTCATGGCATCATTAAAAAAATAATCAAAACTTATTAAGCAAATGCCAAACAAAGAAGATCACAGCTTATTTTAAAAACCCCAAAAAACAAGAATGTTATTTTTATAAGCACTCTGCATCATGACAAAGAAGTTAGCCACAGATCTGACAAAAAATTTATGGTATTCAATTATAATACAAATAAAGTGGTTGTAGGTACTCTTTAAAAAATTTTTTAAGCAAAACCCTTTTTCTGAATAACTAGCTAGAGTACCCATGTTTACCCTCACTTTTCCTGTTTCTTTCACATTCATTGAACACTCATGCCATATAACATGATGAATTTCAACCTTTCATTCCATGACATGTGGATTCAGACAGGTTTCCAATACTGATTATCATATTAACATGGAATCATAGGATTTGCAAAATATAAAAATGATTATGAAGGACTAGCTTTAGGAATATTAAACTTAGAAACAAATAATTTTCCAAACATTCCCAAGAATTAGTTCAAACGTATTTTAGAAGAAAACAGAAAAGTACATTTCAATAAATAAAATCTTTATATCAATCTATTATTACCTATGAATGTAATTTTCTCTGTTTGTAGGTAAATCATAGTTGATGACTAAAGACACCTGCTGCACATCGATTCCTCTGGCCAGCAAGTCTGTAGTAATCAGGACTCGACTAGAACCAGAACGGAACTCGCGCATAATGATATCTCTTTCTTTTTGGTCCATATCACCATGCTATAAAACATAAAAATTACTTAGAAACATCTGAAAATTTATATAACTTTTTTACACATTTGCATGAAGTCATCTTAATGATAATAATAATAGCCCACAAGCATGTTTAAAAGCAACACATTCAAGATTCAGTTCAACAAAACAATATTTAATTAAATTTTAATTCTCAATTACAAAATCTGACATTAAAAAATGTAAGTTGTCTTTTACATCTGATTACCAATAACTGAACAGTATAGCTTGGTAATGTATCTTATTTTTGGTACTTCATTTAAGGGCGGCATTGTTCATGCCTCGCATCAAGGAAATGATTCTATTCGAGGATTCAAATTGTTACATAGCTAGAAGAGCAAAAGACAAGAAAAGAAATACTTAATAACTTAGTAGTAGTTTTATTCAAATTATTGCAATCGTATTCAAAACAAGAAAAGAATTAGGGGAAAATACTTACTAAGGCAGAAACTGTAAAATCACGACTATGCATTTTTTCCATTAGCCAATCGACCTTTCGTCTAGTATTACAGAAAATGACAGCTTGAGTGATAGTTAATGTTTCGTATAAGTCACAAAGGGTATCTAATTTCCAGTCCTGAAAATGCAAGTTGATATTTAAAAACCAATTATACTCTAGCGACTAATTTATAATAGGTGATGCAAATCATGTTGGTATGATAACAAATTTTGATTATTTTATGATTTGAATATGAATAGTAAATTGCAATACTTCAAAAAATTAAAGAAAATGTCAAATACAGGTATACAGCATAATGGCTTAAATAAGAGTTGATTTTTTATTATATTGCTACTGCAATAGTTTCGTAATGGATTAAAATCACAAAGCCATGAAATCCAAACTTGAAACTTTTTTTTTTTGATCAAGACCAAAATTCATACAAAAATACAATTATAAAAGAGAAAACAGTTTAAAACTATTATAAATTACTGATTTCTTACATTAAGCATATATCATAATTAAATGGAGATGAAATTCAAATTGTTCATAGTTAGATAAACAACTCATTCTTTAAATTGCACAATTAACACATTAAGCACAAATTTTCTAAACTTTGATGTAAATTATCATTTGGATCCAAATGAAAAATGATTAAATACTTTGTCAAGAAACAAAGATAATATTAAATTTTTTTTATCTAAAAAATGATATAATTTTCAACATAATTCAAATACGAGAATTTTAAAATGGGACAAAAGGGAAAGAAAGAAAAATACAACAGAATACATACTTCTCTTTCAACTGATATGTAAAATTGCTTAATACCCTCCAATGTTAATTCTTCTTTCTTCACTAGAATGCGAATAGGCTCTCGCATAAATTTCTTAGTTACTTCCAAAACATCTATTGGCATTGTAGCAGAAAGTAGTATAACCTACAAAAAAGACAAAGATTTAAAGAATTATTTTTAAAAAGTATAAACAATAATCATTAATAAACAACTCATTAGCACAGTATTGAAATTTATTAAACATATGATAGTTTCACTAGAACTGTTCAAAAACTTGGCATTGCCCAAAATTATAGATCTCTTCAATAAAACTTACTTGAATATTTGTTGACAATGTGGTGAATACATCATAAATCTGATCTTTAAATCCTCTAGAAAGCATTTCATCAGCCTCATCTAGCACAAAAATTTTGATGTGGTCAGTACCTGAAATAAAAGTTCTAATTCTTAATTTCTTTAAAAATGAAACAAAACCAAACATTTAAAATTTTTATGTGGTCATTTTTTTCGGGGGGAGGGGGGGCTTTCAATTTATAATGACCAGATGCTATAATTTACGTGATATTAATTAACTTCCATTTGTTGTCACAATCCTCACTTGGGAATTTTAAAATTTTAAGCATACTTACTACTCAATGCAAAAAATATCTTAGGTATGCCTAACAGTTTAATTTCATTTTATATAAATCAGTCAATATCATGTGTAGCAATAAATGTGGTGTATTTTTGGTTTGGTTTTGATTAGGAAATGATGCATTTAAACATGCAATTCAAAAGTTATGGTGAGAATCTGTTACATACTAATTTTATTTTTATTGAATGAATTTACTGATTATTTAAAAATACCCTTTTATAAAAAGTATAATTTTCGAAATAAAACTGTACCATTACATAATTTTGTGTGAATGTGCATAAATAATCAAACCAAAAAAAAATCAGTTAAAAAATTAAAAATCAAATGATTACATTTTTTTATTTCTTACACCCATTAATATTAAATTACAAAATACATATTATCCTTTACAGGCAATGATTTATGTACAGCCAATAAAATATAAACTTTTGCACATAATTCTCTAGTAACATTTCAGATGTCAACAATAACCAAAACACATCGAAAAATTTCACAATGAAAAAAAGAGGCAGATGTTCGATATCATTTAAAATATCTTTTCCACTATCTCAGACTAAGGACTCTTGCAGATAAAGGATGTATTTTTATTTTTCTCATTAAATACAAATATCAAATTTAGTTAAATAAGATGATAATAATGGTTAATTTTGTATTAGAACTTACGCAAAGCCTTCCTACTAATCATATCATATACTCTTCCAGGGGTTCCAACAACAACATGAACACCCATTTCCAACTTCCTAATATCTTCTCGAACATTAGTTCCTCCAATGCAGGCATGGCACTGAGCACTCATATAATCACCAAGAGCAATCACAACTTTTTGAATCTGAAAGGCAATGGCTAGATTTTTAGCTACAAAATCAAATCAGTGTTGTTAGTATTAAAATAATCAATTATCTGTAGATATTTTTAAATAATTATATTTTATAAGCCTGGAATACATTAAGGTATAAACATACAAACATAAAAGTACCATATTAATAAAACCTGGTAAAAATAGATGTTTAACAATACACTGATTAGATTTATAATGATGAGTTTATCACAAGAATGTATATCATAAATTAAAAGCATACACAATAAAACAAAATATATAGCAAATCATGAAGGAATTAACTTGTTTTTTTTACATAAAAAAAGTATTTAAATAGAAAAAAATATTTATATTTTTTTCTCTTTAATTTTTAACAGATAATAGTAAAAAAAAAGGGGGGGGAGTTGTTTTTTTTATTTCTAAATGCACAGCTGTTTAAAATATATAGTAAGAAGAGAAGTCAACAATGCATGAAATTCATATATAATCACTGTCAATCACACATAAAAAAATTTCTAAGATTTAATTAATTAAATCTTAGTTTATATTTAATTATTGCCAGTTTATATTTAATTATTGCAAAATAATAATAACAAATATATATATATATATATATATATTTGTTATTCTTATTTTGCAATAATTAAATATAAACTAGCACCCAGAGAAAATCTTACACATTAAAAATAATTATAAGAGTTTTTACCTGTTGAGCCAATTCACGTGTAGGAGCAAGGATAAGAGCTTGGCATTCTCGTAAACTTGTGTCTATTTTCTGCAAAATTGCAATGGAAAATGTTGCAGTTTTCCCAGTACCAGACTGAGCTTGGGCAATCACATCCAAACCTAATACAAAACTGAATTAGAATTTTGAATAAATCTAAATCTAACTTGAAGTTATTAAATATTTTTTAAAATGTACCTTTTATACATGGAATAATAGCTCTTTGCTGAATAGCAGAAGGTTTTTCAAAACCATATGCATAAATACCACGTAACAGTTCTTCACGTAAGTTCATATCATCAAAGTTGTCAACAACATATTCCCAGTTACTCTGAAAGAAAGAATAATGATAATCTTTCTCTTATTTCTTTCAAGTTTTAATTGTTTGTACAAATGACTTTCTGGTAAAAGTGTAGTTTAGTGTGCCCCTTGCGGCACCAAGGGTGCCAGCCGCCAATAAAGATGGCAGGCAAAACACTTCTGCAAAATAGTTACAGGTACCACTTTCAGCATCCAAACTACTTGTTGATAAGTATTTTTTAATTTTTCTAGCCTTTGGGAACACTATCACTGCTTACATTAAAACTTTTGAAATAGAGAAGTTTTTCAAGATGGTTGCACCAGTCTTTGTGTCCAGCAAAATTTAAAAAACATCCCATGGCTTCAACTAGTACATTGAACATAAGGACCTCTTATATACATATATACTATGCGTATAAGAGGAATAGTATATAATTAAAAGAAATGGTAGAATGCAGGCATGAGCAATAGAATAATTCTCCTTACGAAATTTCAAATAAACGTCTTTATCCCAACTTCCATCAATTTCTAAAAATAAATTTTTTTTCTCACACTTCAGCCATTGAGCAGGTTTGAAATACTTCTTGCGATCCCATGCACTGACACCCATTCAAGCACAATTACCGGCACAACAAATTATCAGAACACAAAATGAATTACAAGAATTTCAATGAATTCCATTGCAATAGATTTTTTAAACAAGAATTCAGATGATTTTTTAAACCACATTCCAACAGTTAAAAATTGCAAAATAATAAGTATTTGCTGTTCGTATTCACATTAAAAGTGAGAGTGCAGTGTCTTAGTAAAAAACTTGGCAGTTTTCAATTATACCAGCGCAGGCAAAAAGTCGCTAATAATGATGCAACCAACGCTAAACAGAATATCGCAGCGGGTGACCTTTTTACCGCTAAATTTTTAAAGAAACTAGCAGCCATTTTATCAGCTGCAACAAAATTGCGACAGAGTGTTGTCGCGCCAAAAAGTCTGCTTGGCGAGATTTGCGGCGATATAGTGGAAAAGTACTAAAAAATTTTAATTGTAACACAGAACTAAATTAAATTTTTTAACAGACATTTTTTACTGTTTTTAATTTAAAATTTTTTTACAGTTGTAGTTCACGTACAGCTCGACTATTGTAAAAAATAGTAAACAAATCAGCATTAGGATTGCTAGAAGATCGTTTCGTTGAGTTATCATATTGGCTATAAATTCTGGGCACATTACACAAAACTTTAACCTGACTTCCCAATCGCTAAATAAAAAAACTTCAAAAGTGTAATCATTTGACTTATATACTTCCTTGAATTTAACTATCCAATAAAAGTTTTAAAACTATAAAAGAATTATATCCAATGTTTTCCTTAATACATGACATGAAGGTATTCTCTACTCGTATGATCCCAATAAACTTCACAGCCTCGATATTTCACAAACTATTAAAATGATTAAGAAGAATTTCATAAAAATACTGATAAGAGTATCTTTTTGATCAACATCCATCAACAAAAAAACAGAAATTCATGGTGACATAAACTACACAGATTATATTTGCCTTAATGATCTGGCAGTTATTACGTTCTAAAGAATCTACCACAAAAGAGCACAGATGGACAAATGTCACAAATATCCTACTTGAGGCTTAGTTGAGAGATTTCACTGAGCAAACTGTATTATGTATTTTTAAAATTTAAGCAAGACATGTTACAAAAAGATTAACACATAAATAATGTAAGGATTTTTTAAAAAAATACTAAATCACTCTTAAGAGTGAAATCTTATTAAATATTTTATTCAATAATGGCTTATGATTCTAAATTGACAATCCATAAATCAGAAAGCTAGATATTAATATTTTCCTTCAAAATCTAGTTAAATTTGTTTGGAGAAAAATTGCTCATTTTTAACCAGAGATATTAATTTGCAGACATAGGGAGGAGAATTCTGTCATGACAAAATATAATTGGAACACAGCCTACAAAGGACAAATAAAAGAATTATTCAAGTCTAAAAGAAATAAAAATTAATCTACAGTTAAAAATTATTTAATAAGGAAAACATTTTTTTAAACTGTCAAGCTCTAAAATTAAGAGTAAAGGGCTTAAATTACAACAAAAAGCTTATTCCTAAAATACGGAAAAATCTCCTAGAGAAAAGTACTTCTCAAACTTAAATAAATAGTACATGTAAAGGCCGTACATATAATATTTTTTTAAAAAATTAAAAATATACACAACAATGTGTATATACACAAGATGATCAAAATTCATCGAAGATACAGAATACAAATTTTTGTTTAATGATTTAATTTATATAGGAATTAACCTCAATAACACCATCTGGTTCCATTCCAGGAGGTCCATCATACTCTGTTGTAGGACCTCTTTCTTCCGGATACTCATCATCTGGGCCATTTCTGGGGAAAAACATACAACAATTAAAGAAACATATTTAAAATATTCAGAGTTAAGTATACAGACGAGCAAAATCTATACTTATAATAAAGTTCAATGTGTGTGTGTGTGTTGGCGCTCTACAGGCCAGACCGTTGGACCTACAGCTACCAAATTTGGTATATGCATACCTTGGAGGTCCGGAATGTGCACCTCAGAGCCCTTTTTTTTGAATTTTTAATTAGAATTTGAATTAATTAAAAATAAAGTAAAATTTCGACGTTTTCCCGCTATAACTTCCAAAAATATTATTGCACAAACATGATTTTTATATCAATTTAAAGATAAAAAAGTTAGATTTCTAACAGCATCAGTTTTTTAAATTTATATTGTAAGTTTATATTTTTAACAAATTTTTAAAGAAGTATTTTAACCATGTTTCTTTAGCACGTGACTGGATAAAATAAAATAAAACAATGACGGAAGTTCAAATTTAAAAAAAAACAGCTATTATCGTAAATCAAGTCTAAAGAAATGCAACTTTCAGCACGTGACTGGATAAAATAAAAGAAACATAAAATGTGACATTTTCTTAAAAATAAATGCAAAGCAAAGGTTTCTTTAATCGTTTACAATATCTATATCATTAACTCAATAAATCTTCTTTATTTAAGGTAAACCTGATTGAATTTAGACAGGATACACATTGAAATCCTGACTTAATGGCATATTTATGTAATCGTTTGCAATGTCTGTATCATTAATTCAATACATTTTTTCCCTTTCTCGCTTTCTTTAATAAAACATATTTAATATTTTGGCAACATCATGGAAAAAAAAACATTTTTTAATATTTTGGAGGCATAACCGATAGTTAAAACTGAATGATTTATAAAATTAAAGAATATTATTAGGAAAAGGTGTTCTTTTAGAACTTTTCGTCCTTCTTCTTAAAGAAAATATTGATTTCAGCCCAATCAATTCCCGGAATCACTTCAAGGCTAATGAATATGTGACTTAATTGAAAATTTTAGAACGCATTACTCATGGCGAACCAGCTGGTCGCCAAAGGCGGATAGTTAACCATAATTCCCATCAAATAGTCAGATGAAATTCTTAATGAAAAAAATATGTGAATCATACTATACTTTTCTAAGAGAAACAAATCTATTGCATATTCAATAATTATTTATAAGAAAAGAAATAAAACAATTTATTAAATTATATCGACTAAAATATCACTAAAATAAGCCTCTACTTTTCTAAAACATGAAAATAAATTAATTGAGTAACTTCAGTTGAATAATCAAGAAAAATTACTCTTTCTTTGGGGAAAAAATTATCTTTAAAAAAAAAGAAAAAAAAAGGTAAAACCAAAGTTTCGATAGTCTGAATTAAATAAATGATAATTTGCTAGGTATTTTGTAAATTTGTTTTAAATTATATAATATCTCATTTTAGATTTTCTTAATTAAAGAACAATTTTATAAAAAGTTATTCATAAAGTTGTCCAAAAAATTTATAACCAAATTTTAAAATGCATGTTTTAGCATTATCTCAACTATTGCAGGTTTAAAAAAAAAAAAAAAAAAAAAAAAAAAAAAACTTGATACTATTATTAGAAAGGAATTTTTAAACAATAAGAATGGAAGAACACAGTGATATTTCTGAGCCTTTAAGCTTCCATAGAAAGCAAATATGAACCTGGAAACGCAATCATTTGATCACCCAAATCAAAAACTAAATAAAAGTATTAAACTAAGCATTAAGCTTTCAACTTTATTTAAAAGTGATTTTTCATGATAAAATTAATTTTAATATACAAAAGAAACAAAACTATTTTGTTCAGATCTTTTTATAATATAATAAGAAAAATTCTAAAAATAAAGCCTTAGGTATCTCCCTCTTCCTTCCTGGCTCTTGAAAGAAAACAGATATCCTGTTCTCTATAAATAACAGTACTTAGCAATTATTTTATACCACTTATATTCCAGTACTTTAAGTTTTAAGAGCAGTTTTACAGAATTCCTCTTAAATAGCACTTTGAGTGTGTGTATGCAAAAATGTTTCCAGATTTCAAGATTTAATTGAATTTCAAAATTAGAAATAGCATACAAACAACACTAAAATCGTATCGAAGATCATCAAATGTCAATCAATAAAATTAAATTGATACAATTTATCAACAAATTCTAGAATCAATATATGGATTAGAAGATGAATAGATACAGAATGCAATAAACATGATGCCGGCTTAAAACATAAAAAAAGCTGAATTTTATATAAAATAAATATTTAAAAATAAATAATAACATAAAATAATTCCAACCATAAATACCAAGACGTAAAACAAATATGATCAAATGAATAAATATCAACAAGAACGAGATATTAAAGATATTGTATTCTTATGGGAGGGGGGGGGGAGTGGAAATGAAGGTAAAAATTGTCTTCAAATATGTGGAAATCAACATTTAAGCATAAATTTGCTTTCAATGAGCACTTAAATTTCTATTCATAGCCTCTCAGTCGAAATTAGCATGGCCTAAATATTTAAGCTTCTCGTTTTTCTTCTAGATGACTTTCTAGAGAGGTGGCAGCTTTAGAACAATCCTTTTTTTTGGCATGATAAGCTGCACTATAAAAATATAATTTAATAATTTTGCTCAATCATTGTAAAAAAAAAATGCAGTTAAAAAGATTTTTAACAAATTGGAAAAGAAGAAACATAACCTAACATAATTAGCTGAAAATGAAAGCATAAGATTAATTTCTCTGAACTGGAAGCTATCTTATCAATCATCTCAAAATAAGCAGACAAAGAAAGAAAATATGAATTTTACATAATATCAAAGTAATCCAAATTTTAAACCAAAACAGTTTCATGATATTTGTTATCTCTACTGCAATTCATTTCAAATGCTTATAATGTATTATTTTAATTTCAAAAATATTATTTAAAATTACTTGTCATTGGAACTTGAACTTTTTGTTCTAAATTACCATTCTAAAAATTTTGAAAGTTATTTGTATAGCACATCAAAATGTGCTATACAAATAACTTGAGATGTGACTTGAGATACAAATAACTTGAGATAAATTTGAGATGTGTTTCCAATTTAATTATTATTGGATGTATGGAGATGCATTTAAGTTTCTTATTGATTTTCAAGAAACTGGTGCATCACAAAACTTGATGTAATTCATAAATACTTATTTGATATATTTCAATCAAACTCAAATTTAACATGTACCATTTTCGGCATTAAGAAATACTATTTAATAACACCAGAAGCATATAGTATAAAAGCAATTTTAAGTATTCAGAGGATTTTTTGCCACTAGATTCAAAAATATAAAAACTAAGAAAAAATTATTTTACTATTGTCATTGTGCAGTTTATTATATAATAATGAAAATACTAAATGAATTTCAAAATGAATTATTGAGACATTTCATATAATAGTTCTACGAAAAAAAAATTAAGTAATCACAATTAGAAGGATCGATCTTTGATTTCATTTCCACAAGTGTAAACAACTATTTTGTAATATTTTTAATACTTTTTCAAGTTAATTAAAATGTTATATAATACCTCAAAAAGATTTTTATTTTAACACTTCAATAACCGAATTATTTTTATTACTGAACTTTATTAATAAAGTAATTGTATAAATTCGTTTCCTAACATTCTTTCAAAAAAAAGAAATCATAATTAGTAAGATAAGGCATTTAAACTTTTATAGAAAACTATAAGAGAAAAGGTCCCAACTTTTATTAATTTTTTATGCATCCATACCTAAATGACAAAAAGATCCTAAAAATTTTGAAGGGATTTAAAATCGAATGTTTCGAACATAACGCTTTTCTTTAAAATGATTACGAAAATATATGTAAAAAATGGAAACGCAACATTCGCTCTGACAACATTTTTTTTTTTTTTTTTTTTGAATTTCTAACTTTCACGAGTCTTTTATCATATCTATAACTTTCAATTATCATCATATACAGAACGAGTTCCGCAATATGCACCACATGGTAAGCCTAAACGCAAATTAACAATGTTCAATAATAAAAGTATGACAGAACACCCTCAAAGAAAAGAAAACACAATAATGGAATCGAGTCAAGAAACCATATGGACTGATCCAATAAAAATGTTTACCTTGCATCTTCGTACGCACGAGACATGTTCCTTGAATTTCGGAATTTTGACGCTCACACCAGCCAACGTTAAAAATAACACGTTGTCGCACTTTTTAAGAAAAAATGGACAGCGGTATGACTTTGAATTTAAAAAAAAAAAAGTTCTTTCAAATATTTCAGCACTTGGATCTCAAAGAAAATGCAGCACGTTTAAACACAACGTGACGTGTAAACTTTATTATCAACAAATAAAGCTAGGCGAGAAAGTAAACTTATCTTCCTTTGCTTCGAATAAGAAATCTGCTATACACCACAAAACAACATTAGCAATAAGCCAATGAACGAGGGCTATAGGTGAACGTTTCTTGACAGGGTTTCTCTCTGTAGTAATGCGCTTGCGCATTTGGGCGCATTAAATCTAATCTGCGATTTCATTAAATTTCTTTGAGAAATTGAGGAATTATGTATTTCTTTATGATTGCATTATACTCTCTTAAAAGTCAAAAAGAGAGAACATACACATAATTGTATCATATCAAAGATAAATACGATTTCTTTTATTTGTTTTTATATGATGCGGATGTACCTCATATTAATGACTTTAAAATAGACAAATGGGATATTCATAAGAATTAGAAACAAATCTGACACCATTTCTGAATTAGGAAATTACTCAGAAAATTCCATCCGCATCAAAGATTAATTTGAACTCATTCTCTTTTTAAATCACTGAGAATTACTTATTTTAATTAAATCCTTGAAGTTATGTAGAAAATTATTTTTATTGGGAGTAAAAATCATATTACATTAAAATTAAGTAATAATAATGATAAAAATTTAGACTTTTTGTTTAAGTCCCTCACGTGGTGTGATATATTTATCAAACTTTTCATTTATCAATTCATTATGGCAACACTGAAACTCTCCCTTTCTCTCAGTGCACCGAAGATGATATGACAACTCATCAGATAACTGATATTATTCTAACATATTTATGTTTTAAGAAATTTTTTTAGAGTACATAATCAGTTTTCTTTTATCTCGGAATTTAAGTAAGTTGAATTGCTTTTTTATTTCTATATTTTTCATAAAAATATCTAATGTGTTATGTTCTATATTATCGTTGTTATCAACAGGTGACAGTATATAGTCTGTGAAGAAATTTATTTACGTTTGCCAGATGATTCAGATTCATAAAATATGCGACAGAATTTTATTGCTGAATTCTTTTCTTTCTGTTTTTTCCAAAAAATATAAGCATATGGAGCTTTTTGCATTCATTTAGCAATTAAAACAGTATGCTTCAAAATTGTTTTTATTTATTTTCCAACTATTGTGACTATTCCTGCTATTTTGTTTTAACATGCATATTATAAGTATGACAATTTAATTTCAAATTAGCTCTGATGAATAGATGGAAGGAAAGTGATCATCTAGTTGATGTGCATAAGGGCAGACATTCTTAGTTCATGTCGTGTTTAAGACTTTTTTTTAAAAAAATTTTAGAAACTTCCAAAAAGTTAAGAAAATTTTCACTGTTAATAATTTACATTGCTAAAATTGTTTCATTAAATCATATTATATAAATATTTATTGCATATCTTCTGGGCATATGGTAGTGTTTACATTCTGTTGGAAGAAATATGATTTTTATTAATTTTATAATGTTAAATTAATTTTTGGCCAAAATGAATAATATATCGATGTTCAGTTAAAGTTGAGGATGGAATGTCATGCTTCATTAATAGCTGGCTATAATGTAAATCCTCTCAGTATTTATTCCACAAGAGTTATAATTTACCCTTAGTTCTTATGCATTTACTTTTTTATCGATAATGTTTGAAAATAAACTGCTTTTATTAGCTTTGAATTGTTTAATACAACTTTTTCAGCAAGAATTGTTTTTAATTATTTCATGACATTCAGTTATAAGACTAAATAATTATGGCAATTAAGTATCATGAGTAATATGATAACATGCTATTATCATTGATTGACTTGCAAGATGGCTAAAGCCTTCAATTCTAAAGGATTGCAGTGGATAATATAATATTTGTATTAATTTTGTGTTAAGAATCTTAAGCAATAAGATTAAAATAAATTATTTCTATGTTTAAAATTTTAGAAAGTCATAAATGGCATTCTATTCCTACTATATCTTAATTTTATATTCTGATACATCAAATTATCAATTGAAAATTATTTTTTTGTATTATCATATTATTGATAAGTTTTCTAATTGTGCAATGTGAAATAAAAAACATATTTCATTTCTTTTCGAATTTCTTCATATATTAATAAATTGCTGCTTGCAATTTTTATAGAAGAGCAACTTTAAAATTTGTTATTCATATCTAAAATAATATTTCTTTAAATATTTATCTAAATTTTTTATTCTTGTTCATAATTTATTTTCAATAGTAAGTATGAGTAATAATGAATTTGTTTTTCCGTAGGTTTGTTAATATGGCCAGTCCTCGAACAAAACGTGTTCTTCAGGATTTGAGGACCAAGGATGACAATAATGTAAGATTCTGAAATTTATATGGATTTATGTTCTATCACTAATTGAAAGCTTAAGGTTAATTTGTGAAATGGAAAGATTTGAACTTTTGATAGAAGCATTTATCTGTAAAAATTGGTTCTTTAAATCTTTTTTGCATAAGATTTTTTGTAATTTGGTATTAACTACATGCCTAGTCGAATACATACAGTCAATATACAACCTAGTCAACATACTAGTCAAATTTTAGTTTTGAAAGAACTTATTGATCTGATATCTTAGGTGATTTTTTTCTCTTCTTTTTTGTCATCAATTAATTGCTGTCGTTCAGTTAGCCAATCAGTTCCTTTTTAATTGTTTAATGTGATTTTTAATAATAAAACTTATTGAGAATTTTCAGTAATTTTGAAAATGTAAAAAAAAAAAAAAAAAAAAAAATCCATTATTTTAGGAAAACAGACATTGATTTAGCCATAAAATTTTTTGATGAATATTTATTTATAAATGCATTAATATGTATTTTAAATTCTAGCTTTTAGTTTTTAAAAATATAAGATAGTATTGATTATTATTTTTTATTTAATTTCTATAACATTTTTCTTTAATTCAATGTGTATACTTATTTGTTGTTGTTAAAGTTAGTTTTATGCTCCTTTCCTGTAATATAACTTAACCTTTTGATGTATGGTGGTTTCATAGCAAAATCATTTTCTAAAAAAAAAAAATCTAAATGTATTGTGGTTTCTGATCAAAACCAAAGGGACTTAAATACTGTTCTAACTTTAATAATTGTCTATAGGTGTCAGCACACTAGAAAATACTACTTTTATGTACAAAAAATGAATTATTTTTAATGCTTTTTCTCAGTACTTTCAATTATTTTATTTCAGCAAGTAAAAAACAAACAAATTAAAAATGAATTCATAAATTTGTTGTATGAAAGCTGTCGATAATATACACATTTTTAAATAAAATCAAATCACGAAAGATATGTTTGTCATACTTGACCTCTTATTTGTTGGTTTTGGAGACATACCACAGATCTCATATGGCATGAGATTCTCTAGCACTTGAAACACATTAGTGCAATAGATCTGTTTTCCGTCCCCTGTCTCTCTTAGTCAAGTGATTGATAATTTATGAAATAACTGAAATTATTTACACTTGAATAAGGTTTACACGAAGAGGATGGCTGAAAATTCGCTTACGTTTTTACTGTATAAGAAAGTAACCAGACTATGGGGGTGTTAGCTATATTTTCTAATATAGTATTTTATTATTAATTTTTAAGTGGTTTATCTTAATATGTTTCTTCATAATTTTAATATAGTACTTATTTTATTTAAAGTCTAAATGCCGTGTAAATAACTTATTATTATTTTAACATTATTTGTTTTATTTGAGAATTACTTGTTAGTAAAATTGTTTATTTTTCTTTTATAATTTTTTTTATGTTGCATGATTGAATAAGTAGTTTTCATTGATAATATTGTATGTTTTTGTATTTCTATTAATTAATAATGAATAATTATGTTACAAACTGCATTTAAAAGTATTAATTATTCATACAAAGAATATGTCGTAGATGTGCGATGGTACTCCGCTGAAACCACCACCCACTGCTTAGTGCAATCCACTATATCTTTTTTTAAAGTATTTTCTCTTCCCTTAGACCCTAAGCATGGCAATTAATTGCCTAATTTTATAAAAAATTAGTAAATTTATTTTTGTGCACTTCAAAGGGCACTCTTTGAAGGACGTCCCATTTAATGTTTTTATATTTTTCAACAAATTAATTTTTTAATTCCATGAGTGAATGCCTCATGGTTAATAGATTGCATTTAAGTGTTTAAAATGACATAATCTTGAAATTAATTTTTCTCTATACTTTTACAAAAATGAAAGGGTTTTTTTACTGATTTCTTTTAGAATTGTTTTGAATGTGGTTCTCATAACCCTCAGTGGGTTAGTGTTACTTATGGAATCTGGATTTGCCTAGAGTGTTCTGGCAAACACCGTGGCCTTGGTGTGCATATCAGGTACAAAATTTTCTTTTTTATTAATCTTATACTATTTTAAATTTTACTTTGAACATTCATATTAAGAGTGCTTAAAGAATTCTTTAAAAAGGTTTTATTTATTTCAAGATGTTTGATTATAAAGTATATCGTATCTTCACTTAATTTTTTTTATATTTAACTCTTAGTCATAATCTCTAAATTATTTTTTAATTATACTAGTTAAACCATGTCAATTTTAAAAAGAAAGATTATCTTCTGTTATTTTTCCTGTTTTTATCTATTAGTTAAATCTGGCTAAATTAGTTTTTAAAATAAACTGTTTTTTGTTATTATTTTTGTATTTGATTAAATTGCAAACATTTTATTCTTCAAATATTAAGGCCATGCTTTTGTAAACATAAATATTTTACATATGAAATAAACTTATGAATTGAACAGTGGTTTTACTTATAGAATAAAATCCCAAAACAGTTTTTAAAATGGGTTGTATGACTGCTCATTTTGAAATTAAATGAACAATATGTTTTCTGTAAGATATGAAAGTTATCTTGGTAGAATTGACTGTGTATAATTTAGGCTGTGTATTGTTTTAAAAACATTTTTTTGTCTTATATTCTTTAATAAAAAAAATTGATAAATTTGATAAATTTTTCATGAGATTTCTAAATGTTTAAGGAAATTAATTTGCATTTTTATTTATTTTGGATTTATTCATAGCACTCAAATTTATTTTTTCATTGCATTTGAAAAGGCAGTAAAGTTTTGATATTTATATAGTACCATTTAAAGAAAAACATTACCTATTTAAAAAAAAAGTTTTATTCAAACCAATTCAATTTAATTATTTCTTTATTTGCATTGTATAAAGGGAAAAACAATACTTTTAGTAAATCCTCCTTATAATAGCTTTTAATGTAAATATGCTATCCCATTTCATTTGAAATAGTTGTGAGACTTCAATTGCAGTAGCTGATCAATGTTTGACCCTAAATGAATTTGTTTGATTGAATTCATTCATAAAAATAATTGTAACTATCTTATTCTGCTTGTAATTAAATTTTAGAATAATTTATAAGCATGTGTTTGAAAAATCTCCATATTTTATCTCTAATCAACATGCTTTAACTGCAAAATTTTATTAACAAGTATACATTTATAGCTTTGTGAGATCAGTTTCTATGGACAAATGGAAAGATATTGAATTAGAGAAAATGAAAGTTGGCGGAAATCGTAAAGCTAAGCAGTTCCTTGAAAGTCAACCTGATTATAATTCAAAACTACCTTTACAAGATAAATATAATACTAGAGCTGCTGCACTATACAGAGATAAAGTAAGTAAACTTTTAATGTTTCGTGTGTAATTTTAATTATCATTTGGCACAATTGAGTTGATCTTCAGCTACACAGATACACAAGATTAAATCATTTACTAAAATCCTTGTCTTGATTAATAAACATTAATTTAGGACAAGGTCTAATGTAAGGTAGGTAATTGATTTGAAGAATTTGCAAATTCCTTAAAAATATATTATGTTTAGTGGCATCATTTGTAATTTTGAGTATGAAACATTTAAAATTTCAGCGTATTTAACTACCTAATATCATGTATTATAAGTTATTAAATTACAAAATTAAAAACTACTCAAGACAAAAAATTTGTGCCATAACTTTTATAATCTTTAAAAATATTTATCATGGAGATATTACCTTTTTCTTCCTTGCTTTAAATAGTCTTTATTTTTAATGTATAAATGTATTTTAATATTTGACAATTTGTTAAGTCATTGATCCCTTATCTATAATTCACATTATCATCTGACTAGTTTTGTTATTTTAGATGGTAATGTGATTGTTGATGTCATTAAGAATTTAGATTATCGCTGAGAAAACTATAGCTCTTAGGCCAGATTTGGCTCCTGTAGTAGTTCTATCTAATCTGCTGCATATTAAATATATATATATAAATTTTATAGCTATTTGGGTACTAGAAATGCATTTAAAGCTTCATTTAACTAATTAGTATTGAATTTATTTAATATATCTTTATTGGGTTTTAGTAAATTTTACTGTATATAATAATTTTTCTTTCCTTTTGTATTTATAGATTTTATTTATATCATTTTTACATTTAATTATAAAATTCGTGAAAATGCTCAGTTTTTATTTTCAAAATTGAAAATACTTTAATGTACTTCACTTCCCAGTTAGAGTATTTAATTCAGATATGGCACCCAATATAATCTAGAATATTGTATAACCAAATATATCTCTTGCATCTAAAAACTTTGATATTCAGTCCAATCTTGCAACAAGAATGGCAGGTTTTGCTTTGAAATAAATAAAAAATTTATTAGTTTTGCTTTGTTTTATATAATGAAATTCATTTTTCTATTAAATTTTTTCTCTGTAGATCAATACAGAAGCACAGGGTAAATCATGGTCGATTGAAACTTCATCTGCAAAGAATTATTCTTCCACAAATATCTCGAAAAGTGCATCGAGCAGTAGTTTGAGATCTCATAATACTAACAATTTTTCTGGATCACATTATCAAAGTGATGATTGGGATAATTTTAATTCTAGTTATCAGAGGTAAATAATCAATTTTTCCTTTATTACATTAAATTAATATTTGTTTTAATTTTTTTTTAATGCTGATAGAGGTGAAGTAATTATTTGTTTTAAAGAAACTGTTTTAGTTTTTAACATTTGCAGTTTAACATTCCTTGTTATTATGAATGCATTTGAATATAAAAGTAAACAAATCAAGTGGTTCTAAACTATCTAAAATTTCTTATAATGTGAAACAGGATATAGTATTATGAGATTTTTGGTTTCTCAAAATGTGAAGGCAACAAATTGTTGAAGCCTCAAAATATGTGAGCAACAAATTAACTATTTATAACTCAATTGTCTTGTTGTCTGTCTTAATACAAAGGATGTTTGAAATAAGTAGCAAGCTTTAATGAATATTTTTGCAATTGTTTTTATTAGCTATAAACAGATGCAATGTTTAACTAGTCTAGCTTTAAAGTAAATAATTATGATATTCAGACACTTAATGAAATGTTGCTATTATCAGCTGAATGTATTATCTTTTTTTTTTTTTTTTTTAATGTTTTTCTATTGATTTTGAGTTGCTATAAAACTCATTTTCCAACATGTTATATTTTTTCATGTAATTATTTTTCTATTTGAAATTCTTTGCATGTCATTATTTCTCAATCAAAAGAACTTCATATTAATTATTAATTTGTAAGGCCTTGTAATTGTAAACTTTTTATTATTTTCTTTACATTAAAGTTGAAACTTATTAAGTATTATCCAGTTTGTAATAACCTCATAAAATCTTGGTTTTAAATAAAATATCTATCTATATCTTATCATAATAAAACAAATCAAATATTCCTTTTTATTGCAACAAATTGTTAATTTTTGATATGAAATGGAATTGTATTAAAATGCTGTGTTTTTATAATATATTTATAATATTCTTTTAAGTAAGTCCCCTTCCCTTTCTTTATATATAGTAGTGGTGGCGGCGGTGGCAGCAGTGGTGGTATAAATGATAAAAGTATATCATATCAGCGAGATGCATTTTTCAGTAGGAAACAAGATGAAAATTTGTCCAGGCCTGAGTAAGTAGCATTTTAAAAAAGAGTTATTATAATGTTTGGATTTTAAAAGAGAACTGTTGAAATGAGTTATGGAACTCCCTTAACCTTGTAATGCCTTTATTTCCTTAATACAATCTGTTTTCTTTATAAAGCATAGAATAGCAATGAGAGAAAGGGAAATGTTGATAATTCTATTTAAACATAATGCTATTTTCAAATGTAAAGTTGCTTATGTATATCTTTTTAGAATTCTTTTGTTTGTATTGTATTCCTATAAGTAGGAAGTTTTAGAAAACTTGGAATTTTCTGAGAATTAATTTCAATAAATAAAATTCATTTTTGGCAATTTTAGTGAATAAAATTATCAACAATTACCAATTCTTAATTTTCCTTTAAAGATATTTTGGTATTTATTAGTATCAAACAAGCTGAATATCCTGAATTTTTCTTTTTGTTTAAAAAAAATGTATTTGATACTTTTAAAAAAATAGATATAATATAGGATTATTTGAAGAGGAATTCTTCAAATAATTTTAAAGAAATTATCTTTAAAATTATTTGAAGAAATTATCTAAGTATTTTAGATAAGAAATTTTTTAAAGAAATTATCTAAGTATAACCTTCTTATTCTACCTCTTAATTCTTTTATAATGTTTCCTTCTGACATTTTCTGAAATTGCTTTACAAAACTTTACAGCTCTTTTTAATGTCATTTTATATTTCATTCTCTTCATTAAAAACTTAATTTAAAAACACTTATATTCCACTTTTAAGTGGGAATAAATAAAAATTTAATCTGTAATATAATTAGATGTTTTCTAAAAATGGACACTACTTTTTAACTTACCTATGTATAACATTTCTAAATTTATATATATATTGCTGAGATTTATATTCCATTCCTTTCTCTCTAGTAATATTCCTCCTAATCAAGGTGGCAGATATACCGGATTTGGCTACCAAATGGCCCCTCCTCCTAGAAGTCAGTCTCAAGAGCTAATGGATGGAGCTTGGTCTTCATTGTCTTCTGTAAGTTTTTTACACTAACCATCTTAGAGGTTAAATTGTCCATTTCTATTTCCCTAATTCAATTCAAAAGCTGTTCATTCATCTGTATTTGTGTAATTTCTTAAAATTTTAACAGTAAAATACTTCTAGATTTTGAAAACTTCTCTTATATATAATGGTTAGTCAACTTATTAAGTTCACATCTTAAGTTTTTGAGTCACTTAAATGAAATAATTGATTGGTAGGAGTTTAATACACATACATTTTATTCATTAAAGTGCACTGAATCAAAAGTTAAGTGTCTGTCTTATTACTAATGTTAAAAAAATAATGAGCATTCTTTATTGGATATGAATTCATGAAAATCAAATTACTGTTTACTTAATTAATATTGTTTAAACAATAGGGCCCTAATATTTTAGGATGCACTCATAAATTAATAAAATGCAATTTTAATTGATAGTATCCATAAACTATACTTATAGAAAATATCTTCCTTAAGTTTGTTAAATTTGATTTATAGTAAAATGCTATGTGCAGTATCATGAATTGAAAACATTACTAATATTAATCTCCCTTACTTGGATATGTTAAAACTTCTGAGCAATCATATCATTCATTTCTTAAGCAGTGGCAATAGATTAAACTAATTAATCTTAAAATATGCTTGAAATGACTAGGATTTCATTTGTAGACAATGTTTCTAAATAGCATAAATATATATGCATACTCTTTTAGTAGTTCTAGTTGACATATTTAACAATTATATGCATCCTAACCTTTGAAAAGTATTGAAATCATCCCCATTGCTATTTATTCATCTTTTTTTTTTTTTTTTTTTTTTTTTTGAATGGTTTTTCTGGATTTTGTTAACATGAAAATACTTAAAAAGATCTTGATTTATTATCTATGTTTAAAAAAATATTTTCAAGAAATTAAGAATGAAAAATATTATAGAAATTATTACATTGTTTTGATCATAATATTGTTTAATAATATTTGTCATTTCGTTTTTAAGTTTGCTAATATATTGTAGCAACAAATTTAGCATTTCAGACTTGAATATAGAAATTGAATATAATGAAAAAGGTTTGTCTTATGTGTGTCATTAACATGTTTTAACTAGCAAAAATCAATCATTTTTTATTATTTTTAGGGCTGGTCTTCATTTGCTTCTGGGGCCTCTAAATTTGCTTTTAAAGCATCTGAAGGTGTAAGTATTATTATTATTATTATTATTCTATAAAACTACACATCTATTACCTAGGATTGAGGTTCAAGGCTAAAAGTTACTTTTACATATTTTTTTCCCCTGTAGCTGTTTCATTATAACTTTTGATCTTTGCTCAATTATAAATTTCACTATCAAACTTAATGAAAGATTAGAAAATAAACTATATTATAAATTTTTTTAGACTGAAATGCTAACTATAATGCTGTGTATTATTGTATTTACTCAGAGATAATATTTGAAATTACATTTATATACCATATAGTGGTTTATTTGCCTTTAAAAAAAATTAGAAATGTCCTTTTTTTCATAAACATAGCATGTTTTATTTATGTATTAAAAAATAGGGTTTATAAAATAAGTTTTCATGAAAGTGGATTTAAATATTACTTAAAAATCTTAATACTTATTTTAGTTATGAACATAAAATGCTTGAGATTCTTCAATGTTGTTGTACTTCTGTCATTTTAATACAAAGGGTTATGTCAGTTTGGAATTAAAATTATTATCTTTTTTATTATTATTTCTTAAAGAATATAGAAAAAAAACAGAGAAAGGTAAAAGAAAGAGGTATAGTCATCTACATAAGACTTTTGTGTTTCACTTTTCTGTTTATATATGTATTTTAGGATTATTAGGACAATAAAGTAGAATTAAAGGAGATATATATATAATTGACTTTTACAATTATCTTTTTAAATGCATGCATTGAAAATTATCATTTAAGAATAGTTAGGTGCTTATTAGACTTCTATGAGTTGATAATGTTATGAGTGGCAAGTTTTTAAATCTTTTTTCCAACCTTTTTCCCTGTAATGATGTAATTTTGTTTAGGGAAAGGGCTAAATAATTTTGCAATCCCTTTCATGATTGAAAAAGATAACATTAATTTCTCGATAAGTAAAATGAATTTCCTATACATGTTTATTTGAAAAAAAATTAATTTATTTTTGTTCGAAATAATAGACTCTTTTGATTTTTTATTAATATTAAAGGGTCTGGCAGAAATGCTTTGTTTAAAAATGTTCAACCTCAGAATATTGATATTTAATTCTCTTTGTTATCAGAGCTGATTATTTTAAGAAACTCTGTCTTGAATCATTTTAAGATTCCAAGATATTTTCTTGTATTATGATTTACATTTTAATTTCCACAAAATTAATTTTTGTAAGATGATCATTAACACTCTAGATTCCTTTGGCTTTCAGTATTCACCCATCATCTATGCATTTAAAGTGCTTAGCAAAACCAAAGAAACATTTTCACAACCACAAACACTACTAGTTTTTACAGTTTTTATAATGAAATTAATACTATCAGTAGTCATAAGTAGATAATTTGAATCTCATATTTAATTAACGGGACAGTTCTCTGAACTGCTGTTTGTTTCTAAACAATATTTCAGAAACTTTAGTTCACTGTGGATAAAATTCTTGACAGAGTTAAATAAAATATCTAATACACTGATTATGAATTTTTTTTTATTTTAAATGAAATAATTCCTAGATTTGTTGTTAAGTTCTGTTTGTGTTTCCTATCATTCCTTATGAGAAATATTACGAAATAATTCTCAAGCTGTTATAATGTCTCAAGTTACAAAAGCTGTCTGTTACAAGCTGCCTTATAATAACTACAAAATAACTTTCAACCTTAACAGCTAGACAGTTGAAGTTAGTTTTTATCCCTGTTAATTTTAACCTAGCATATTTAACGAATCGAAATGTTCAATCATTGTTAAGCCGTCAGGATTTAAAATTGCCTTCTTTTACTTCTGTTTCGATAAGATGTTTTTAATAAAATTTGTTTGCATATTAGGGTATAGACCCAGAAAAAATTGGGTGTTGGGAATAGTTGCCTTTAATGACATATCTAAAGGTTTAAAAAGCTTTCATGTGATTGACGTTGATTTATTTTTTAATATAAGATTATTTTCTATCAGGTTAATTGAATTTTCTTTTTATAGGCTGTAAAATTGGGTAGTATAGCTTCTCAAAAAGTTATAGAAATATCTGAAACTGTGAATGAAAAGGTATTGTGGTTTTCATTTGTTAGATGAGTTATGCTGTACTGTATATAATATTCATTAAGTTTCTTTTAAGCAAGCTTGTTTTTATTTTATTACTATTATTTATTCTGTTTCTTTGTTATTTGCATGTGAGCATGGTTTATTTGTCATAAAATTATTATCATTAGGTTAAGGAAGGAAGCTTAGTTGAAGATCTACAATCTCAAGTTACAACTATTGGCAGTAAGGTGAGAAGTGCTGTGTATTTGGTTTTCTTTTCTTTTTCTCCTCTTGTCTTTTTCTTTTCCTGAAATCTTATTTATTTTTAAAGTTTTTTTTTAAATAATTTATTTGGTTTGTTTGAATTTATTTTTGTGTTTAATTTGAAAATATTTATATTTTAGATTGCATTTATAATTTGTAGCATTAGCATCTTTGTTTTTCATGTTTTTCATGTTGCTTATTTGAATATTTAATTTGGTTTTGGTATTCTTTGAATGTACCATATAAAATCAGACAGTCTCATGTAAGTTAGGAGAGTAGGGTTTTACTTCTAATAGATACTAGTCTCTTTTTCAGATAATTTGAAAATTGAGTTGCTGGAAAATAACATTGTAGGCTATAAATAGAAAATTGTATCATAAATTTTGTCATTAACTTTTACTTTAAAAAAAAATTACATTGGATGAAATAAAATTATGCACAATTCCCCCCCCCCCTGAATATGTGGGAAAGGGAAAATTAGTAAACAGGATGTTTAAAAAGAATATTCAAGGAAAAATTTCTGGTAATGAGAACATTCTTTTTTTAATGTAATTAAATGAAGTATCATTAAATAGTTATTATGCATAACCCAATATGTGATAACAGTAACAATGTCTGAATTGTGTATATTATAAAATATTTGTTGCATTAGAATCCACTCTAGACATCATTTTGGACAAAATGGCATGTAAAATATGTTTCATTTCATTCTCAACAGGTGATGCAATTATTAATCATTTATTATTAGTAATTGCAATTTATATTAGAAATCTGATTAATAGAATGATATTAATAGAGCTGGATCACTTAATAATATTTAAATTATATATAAGATATAAAAATAACTGAAAAGTTTGCTGCAAAAAGGTGGTCAATTAATTCAAGTTTGCATAAATCACCAGGAGCTACCTCTATATTGCAACAAACTATTGAGACAAACTGCTCCATTCCTTGAGCTAACACAAGAACTAGCAATTGAAGCTCTGGCACCAAACAAACAAATTTTTATTTTACAATGTGATAGTTCTTGCAACTCCAAATTCCCCGATTTGGAGCTTCATCCTTTTTGCAGCAAACCTTTCAATTGTTGAGTTAAAATATGTTGAGGAAAAAAGGAAGTTGATTTCTTAAATTTTCCTATCTTGGTAAAGCTTACTTATGCAGTTAACACAAATAAAATATTTTATCTGTACAATAAAATATTTTTTATTTCAGATAACTAAATTGTTTTGTAACATTTGCTAAGAACTAATAAATTTAATCCAAATATTCAGCAAATTTTCGTGGAATGTTCTGAAAGGTTTTCTAAATTATTTTTGCTTACTCTATCTTCTTTTAAGAAATTGGACAAATACATATGTTAGAAATATTTTATTTTATTGGCAATTCTTATAATGATACTTTTTTTTTTTTGAAGTAAAGATATAGATGTGCTATTTTAGGAGATATAAAATACAAATATTTCAGCTGTAAGTTATCCTTGATATATTAAATTGATTTTAAAATTCAATTGTTTCAATAACAGTTGAATAATTTGCGTGTGAGTGTCAAACTAAAAATGTCGTGGAATGCAATTGATTACCTTGTGAAATGTTTTCTAATATAATATTTTATTTCTATAGGTAGCTGATGTTGGGAAAAAAGGTTGGACTGATTTGTCATCGATGTTTAATCAAAAAGTTACTCTAGAAAAGGCAGAAGGAGCTCCAACTGAGAAATCATCTTTATTAGGGTTAAGTAGTCCTAAAGATATGAGGTACATAATTTTTTGACATCGAATATATGCACATGTTTGAATGTATAAGAATGCATTTTAAAACATACGTGAAAAAGTATTCTAAAAGATGCAAAAGTATTTAATTTACATTAATAATGTTATAATACTTAATCTGTAAGATTTTTTAGTATTGCAAGTCGTTTGCTTTTGTATTTTAGATTAAATCTGTTTCTTCATGCAAATTGTCACTTTCCTATTGTTATTTAAACTTATTCCTGCCACGAAGTTGAACTGTTTTTGTGTCTAACTAGAATCATAGCAATTTTATTTATTTATTCTTTTTGCTGTTTAACTTTGTAGTTTTCTTAAAAATATGTACAAAATTATTAGATATTAAATCAACCCTTGCTACATATCTCTTTCTAAATCACAATTCTAAGTTTTCTCAGAATTAAAATAAGCATTGCTTATGAGGTTGACTTATCAATAATTTGCTACTGGTTTTCCATTTATGAACTATTCTTAACTTCAACAAATTTATAAAAGTGGTAAATGTCACAAAAAAATTTAAAATGTCTAAAAATTAAATTACAGTTTCAGTAGTTTTAAGTCTTTATGTTTAATACCATCAAATAACACTAACAATAAAAAAATTAGTTCCAAGTTTAATTATTTCAACTGCCATCATTCTTAATGTATATTAACCAACAGTTAAAGATATATTTACCAGAAAGAATCTTGTTACTAAAACTTTTACAAAATTTGGTTTTGTTTAGTTTAAAGATATCTTTCATTTTAAATCATCTTCATGCAATACTTATTATTGCTTATAGATTCTCAAGCATATTTTATATGTGGGCCAAAATTGTAATATTCACCAGCAAATTCACATTATAAATCATTTCTGCAAAGTTGCAGTAATATTTGGCAATCCTTATTAAAGGACATTCACTTGAAATATCCAATTCAAATTTTGATAAATCATAAATTATTTTGTTGTAATTAATTGGTTAAGTATTTATCATTGCCACATTTGATTTTGTGCTATGAAACATAATTAACTGCTTTATATTTGAAATTTTTATTTTATGTTTATTTTTGTTAATTTATCTTTTTTCATTTTAAGCTCTCCTACACAAGGAACAATGTCAAATAGTGACTGGCAAAGCGAGGAATGGAAGTGGACTAATGAACAATCGCATTCTTCTAAATACCATTCGAGAAATGATGATTCTCCATCTCCGAAACATTCCAAAAGTCGTTCCTCACGAACCACCCCCACTTCTCCAGAGAGTAAAAAAATGCTTGTTGGGGACAATAACCTTATTGACTTTGGTAATAGTGATGAATTCAACAATAAGCCAGATAAAGAGAGAAAACCATCTGAATGGGACAATAATTGGGAGGATATATCTTGGGATCCCTTAGATAAAAAATCATCTAGTAAAGGAGGGTACCAAAGGATAGGATCAAAAAAGGAATAGATTTTTTAATTGATTTTCATTCCGTTTTTATTTTTGAGGTATAAAGTGTTGGATGTTTAATGTAATTAAATAGCTTAAAATAAACAAAAAAATTGTTATGAATGTCTTTTTTTATATGTATAATAAAATACTCTTGAAAGTATAAAATATCTAATGGCCCATCTTTTGGGAGATTGTCATTTTTTATTCTAAATTTTGTGGTATTTTTTAAATTTAAAATTATTTTAATATTTTTCAATTGAAACATTTTATGCATTTATTTAAAAAAAATTGTTATTAAGCTTTAAAATATCCATTTCTTTCTTTTTTTTATCTAAATTATTTCAGAGTTTATTATCATTTACCGGTGCATACATTAATTTTCTACTTTTTCTGATAAGAATTAAACCCCGTAACTATTAATTCCATGGGTGCCTCATTTGTATAAAAAAAGAATAGTAATTTTGAGATTTTTGCACAGTAGTATTACTTAAATTTGGCAGTGTAAATAAATATATATTCTTGTTATTAAATATTTATCTGAAAACTGATAATTTATTCTAAAAGTGCCTATTAAGTAAAAATGTAGTAAAATATTTGCTTAGTCTTTTTTTTTTTTTTTTTTTTTTGTTTTGTTATTTATAGCAGATATTTTGATATCAGAATATCAACTGAGATTCAAATATGCATTTCTTATTTTTTTTTTCATAACTTTCTTTTGATTTATTTATTAAAAATTTCGGAAAGATTTATAATATGCATGTCAGTTACAGAAGATTTATCTGTATTGTTGAATTTGTTTAAGAATTTATCTTTCAAAAAGTGTTTGAATATATTGTCATTCAAAAAGTGATGAGCAAATTTGTCTATATTTTACAGTTATTGAATGTTTCTATATATATAGATGTGTAGATTTAGATGAGTATTTTGAATATATATACCTATACTAAAATCACCATGCAATAAAAAAGTTTATGTAACTGAATATCATGTAAATATCATTTATGAAATGTTAAAGGTATCTAAATTCATTGATAAATCTTTAAATTAAATATGTTTGAAATACAAAAATAAATATTTATTATTGGTCAAATGGAAATTTTATTGATATTTCTTGTAAGCTTATTTTTTGAATATTAGTTTTATTTTTCCTTCATTTATGAAAATGAATTAGGAAAAATGTATCATATCATTTTAACATTTTGTACTTACACTTTTAGTAACCTTATAATTATAATGCTAACTGTTTACATTTGAGTGGTATATGCAACTATTATTTTGATGTTTTTTTAAAAAGAAAATGTGTAGTGCATAGTTTCAAAGTAGCCTTTTAATTATGCTGATGAGTTGTCTACTTGATGAATTTTAGCTGTTTTAATAAATATATTTAGCATTTTATGTTTAGCTTGAGCATTATTTATGTGTGAAATGTTATCTGCATAGCAGTTTTGGTGTACATGTTCAGTTTGTGTTTTGTTCTGTATATTTCATATTTTTCAAAATTTATTTTTAAAAAATAAAAAAAGATAAGCAACCTTTAATATTACTTTTATGTGAACGAAAGAAATTCCAAAATAATCGTATTCTTTCACTTGTGCTTTGATTATTGAATATCTTTTCACTGAATGTAAAGTCAATTTATGTACTGAATAGGCAGCTTTTAGTCAGTACTCATGATCACAATATCAATTTGATTTTATCAAATATATAATTGTTCTTTGATACTCATTACATTTGTTTACAAGAACAAAACTTTTCAAAGTATTGATAATTCTTCATCTCTTGTACTTTTGGCATTGAGTGGCTTTTCAAAGAAATAAGTTCAAATTCATATGGTCAGCGAATGAATTAAATGAAGTCAATTTAATTGGCATCATAATTGAAAATTAACATAATTGCATGTTATTGCAATCTGTTTTGTTTTTTCATGCAGCAACATATACAGTGTGTTGTAAAATTATATAGGGCATGTGATGGACTGTTTGGGCCTGAGTTGTTTCTAGTAGAAAATCTTGATTATTAGCTGCTAACTCCAATTATAAGAGTTGGTAGGGTGCCAAAATGATGAGATTATTCCAAGCCTTTGATTTAAAACCCTACAAATATGTTTTATAAAATAGAATCTGCCATTATAAATTATAATTTCATATTTGCAAATTGTCTATTGTTACTTTTATTTCTTTTGAAATAATATCTAAAGATATCTTATACAAACAATAAAAAGAAATTAGGGAAAGAGGGGGGGGGGGCTAAAATTAATGGATATTGAAGCATATTTTTAAATTCTGCTTGCACCTGTTGATTTTTTTTTTTTTTTTTTGCAAATATTTTTTTAATGCAATAACAGATTTCTAGATATTAAATGAAACAGTTTTTTTTTTATGCATATATATATATTTTGTTTTGGTCTATTCTATATTACGGAACCTGTAATTGTCACATTAAAATGTTTAAGATATTGATGTAGAATAAAATACTTTGAGATAAAATTATTGATCAACTCTTTCTAATGAGTTATATATTGAGTGAGTGTGAAAAAAATTCATTACATAAATCTTAAATTGTAACTTTTGAAATAATTTTTCAATTTTTATTATAATAAAATTATTTTTTTAATTATTTAAATACAACCTGTCTTTTTTACATAATGCATTAGCTTGTGTCTTTTTTTTTTTTTTTTTTTTTTTTTTCATTTTACAAAAAAATATTGGAGTTAATTGTAAATAAAAATGTGAAAAAAATCTGGAATGAATTTAACTGTTAGCTGATCATTTGCAATTATTTATTGTGGTCCTGTTGTTTTTAAATATAGCTCACTATTTTATTTAAATATTAATTTTTATGTTCTCATAGCAGATTATTTAAAATGAATGTGCTGAATTTTGTTTATTCACATCAGAAACATTTTATTTTCGTTGAAAGCAGTTCTGTAATTATGATGTATATTTTTACAGCTTTCCTAATTATTTTTTCCCTCATCATCTTTAATAGTATATACTTCAAACTCTTGATTAACAAATTGACTTCTAGAATTGCTTTCCTCTGAAAGTGCAAAAAACATAAAGTATTAAAATCCAGAGATGACAATTATATAAATTCTTGTGGTAATTATTTTCAATCTTTAACAATGCAATGAGTAATATGTGCTCTTGCATGTGTAGTATTTCTAAGATATATGGCTTAATTCCATTTGAAGATTAATCAATCTTTCATGTGTTTTGAGACTCATATTTCAATTCAGCCAACAACTCTTTATATATGTCCATAATAAATCTTAAAAGTGCAAACCTCTATTGAAATGTACATTTTTCTATCCGATACAGATTCTACATTAATATTGACTTCTGGTGCAGTAAATGACAGAATTGGGAGTATATGCTAGATTTTTTTTCATCTTTTTTTTTATTTTATTCAACATTTTTAGGATAATATATGTGGTATTGGCTACAAACATTAAAGGTACTTTCAGAATGACACAGAATATGAGGGTCTCGAGTTTAGAACTGATTTGACCATGGATTTGAAACTCATTTCATATAAAATTTGCTTTGTGTATGGGCCTAGTGCATGTTCAATTCATTGAACATTCCCCTATATTGGTGCAGAAGGCTAAAAGGGGGAGATATTCTTGTCATCTGACTTAGGTTCAAAATTATGAAATCCGTCCTAAAACGGGCCTCTTGTGGCTTCACCATGAACACTAAGAATTGCTCAAACACGACAACATTGGTTTGTCACCATGCAATACAATTTTCCTTTTCAATAAATTTATATCTTTGCTACACCCTTTAATATAATCTAATTAAAGTAAGTATCATTGTTAAACATTTTCATACACTTTTTAAAATGTATTCTTTAATGGAATATCATTTTCTAATTATGGGTCATTTTCTGTTTTTGCTGAACAGTTAATAGCTTGCTACTGAAAACAGCCATGTATCTGAGATACACCACACATCTTGAGATGCAGATAATTATATTAGTAGTTTGATAGCATTGCTTTTATCTTTTTTCAGACATCCATTGGAGTTACATTCCTTTCCTTTTTATTGGAATATTACATAAAAAGGGACGATTAGCACGTTAGGAATTTACTTAATGCTTTTAAGTTGTGAATGTGTGCATTTAACTTGTCTGTGATGGCTTATTTATGCTTGCTTTTAAATGATTTTGAGATACATTGCTCATCTGCATATTAGACGTCAAGGAAGATTGGATTCTATTTTATGAATCATTTAGTATTTTCCAACTAAAATGTCGTGCATGCATTTATGTGACAAACTGGTGAAAATATATTTTCTTTTTAAGTTTATTATGTAAGAGATGATGAATGCCAAATGTGTATTGTTTTCAATGTTCATCTTGATTTTGGAATGAACTGAATTATTTATTGGTTACACAATGTATTGATTTTGAATAAATGTTATTCTTTTGTGGCAGAAATGTGTGGTTGGAATTCATTGAATTGTTTATAATTAACTGGAATAAAAAAATGACATTTTAAAAAATAAAATTTATTTATCCAAGATAACGTTTATTTTGGCAAGAACCAGTAGAAATGGTAAGCTCTGTAAATGCAACTACACTGTCTCCATAGTCTTGAACTCTCGTATCTGCTTCAAAGTAAAACTGAAATAATAAAACAAAGCATCTAAAAATTTATTTAAGAATTAAATACAACAATATCATTTTAAAATATTTTAATAATTTGAAATTTGATAAAAGATTAGTGGTATTCAGAATTATAATAAATTACAGCAATTATTGAAATGGATTAAGCTGATAGCAAATTTAATTTTAAAAATTGTTATCCTCTAATGCAGGGATGGGCAAACTTTTTCGATCGCGGGCCAAAAATCGAAAAAATAAAGTTTGGCGGGCCAAGATGAATTTTTCTAAAATTTTAAAAACAATATACAAGTATTACAATTTAATATATTAATGAGATGAATGAAATTGCGATTTCATTTTTAAAAGTTCCTTATGTTGAGGTTCGAATTGAGATGTACTGATTCTAAGGAACGAGGCTAAATGCTCATCTGTCAGTCTACTTCTGAAATAATTCTTTCTAAGGTTCATGGTTTAAGTTTAAAACACTTGTTCTCATATATAAGATGAAGCAAACATAGCACAGATTTTCTGGGCATGAGATATTAAATTTGGGAAACTTACTTTCGATAATGATTTGTAAAACTCTAACTTTGGCATATTTAGAAACAATTGCTTGAGATGATTGTTAGATTGCAACTCAATTAATTCAAGCTGCAAATCTAACCTCACTGCTTCACAATTTACGTTGAATGGCATGGTAAAAATATCCAATTCTGCTTGAATGGCACTGAAATCTTGAAATCTGCGTTCGAACTCAAAATGCAGTTTTTTCAAGCTATCTTCATAATTCTGAAGGTTCTCTTCATTTACTGAGGGTATTGAATTTAACCTCGGGAAATGAGATAAGTCGTTCTTACCTAGCTGCCCAGCAAACATATTGTTTTAGTTTAAAAGTTTTGAGATGTGACCAAATATCGTCGGTAAATTGATTTTTCCCTTGCATCTTAACATTCAAGTTGTTCATATGACAAAGAAGATCTGTGAAAAATGCAAAGTCTGAAAGCCATTTTGTATCTTCTAACTTTTCGCACTCCGCAGAACACTGTTTCTCATGGAAGAACGACATAATGTCGTCTTTCAGCTGCCAAACTCACTCAAAACACATCCTGCAGTAAGCCACCTTACTTTCGTGTAGTACAGTACATCAGAGTATTCAGATTGCACTGACTGAAGAAAATCTCGAAATTGTCTGTGAGTAAGCCCAAGAGATCGAATAGTATTTACAAGCTTCACGACTGTATCAAGCAAGGGTTTCATATTCAATGCAGATTTACACAGAGAATCTTGATGTATAACACAATGTAGAAAAACAACATTGTTCCCGGGATAGTTTTGATTAAAGTGTCCAAGAAATCCAGATTTTTTTCCTGTCATATTTGGTGCTCCATCGGTCGTAATATTACATATATTTGTTATAGGCACTTTCAAAGTTAAAAGCGATTCCTGAAATTCCCGAAAAATATCATATCCCGTTGTAGTTCCCTTTAAAGAACGCACGCACGCCAGTTCCTCAATAATTTCAAAGTTCTCATCAACACCTCTTACAAATAATACTAATTGAGCAGTATCATTTATATTAGTGCTTTCATCCATAGCTATGGAACAAAATTTAAACTGGCCAATCTTTGACTCTAATTGTGATGCCAAATTTTTATAGATGACTTCCATTCTAGAAGTCACCGTTTTTCGAGATAAGTTTACAGTCTCAAAATTATTTTTCTTATCTGCACATAAAACATCACAAACTTGGAGCATGCATTATTTAACGAACTCCCCATCACTGAGAGCTTTATTATTTTTAGCAATATTGTATGCTTCAATGTAACTTGCATATGTAGCTGCTTCTTGAATACTTTTTACCTTCTTGAAAAAATTTTGCCGGCCTGATAATTTTTTACAAAGACTTTCTGCATTTTTTTTTTTTTTTTTTTCATATTCGGACATTGCTTCGTAATTGGAATTCTTATGCTTAGATGCGAAATGACGGGAAATGTTATATTCTTTGAAGACTGCTATAGCTTCATTGCAGATAAGACACACTGGTTTATCTTTTACAACTGAAAGAAAATATTTCCATGTCCATTCATCATTAAAAGCGCGGCACTCTGAATCAACTTCATGTTTTTTAGTAACTATTTTGGGGTTGAAATATTTTACGAATAACCCAAACAAGCACTAGCTACGCTATACTTTTAATAATTTCACCACTGTTCACAATGACGCTATATGTCCACAATCTTTCAACACACAATCAATAATATTAGAACTCGTGCCAAAAGAAAAAGCCGCTAGTTGGAGTTTAAAATGCGCAGTCTGCCACATGTGAGTTCTAATTCACCTATATTGAATTCCCATATGTCTGCTCCATAAGAAAAAGATAACGCTTGTTGGCGCCAATCTACAGCTATAACTAACAAATAACTTCCGGAAGTTAAGTAAAGTGTTAAAAGTGGCCGCTTTTAACACTTTACCGATTGAAAACTGCCTGTGTTTGCTACTTCCTTCGATTTATGTTTTGTAGAACAAAAATAGATAATGTAAACAGATTACCAGCTCTTTGAAAAAAAGGAAGAAAAAATATAATATTCAAACAAAGTAGAAAAGGAGATGGATATATAATATATGAATATTTCTTTCAATTTGCCTCTGATTGGCAAATTAAAAGTCTATCCGCGGGCCGGAGTTGGCCCGCGGGCCGTAGTTTGCCCATCCCTGCTCTAATGTTTTAGAATTACAATTAATACATGTCAAATATCTTCAATGAACGAAGAAAAATTTGCTATTGGTTTTTAAAAAAACATTTTTCTTGGAACCAAACTTTAGGAGAAAAATTTTTTCTGGCGATTGAAAATGAATTTGTGTTAGGAGTTTATTACTTCAAGTAGTGTGCCAGAATATGTTCAGTATCATTTTTATTTTCTCATATGCGTAACACAGAGAAAATAATTATCAAACATTCATCAAAACATCGATTTTGAATCTCCACATTTCAGACCTCTGAGTTTGAAAAACAAATTTTTGAGAAATACCGGTCTGTTTTTTTAACAAATATTATTCAAAAACGCTTGGAACTATACAGAACAGAGAAAGTATTGTAATTATCAAAAAATTGTCAAAATCTCCATTTTGAATCTCCACATTTCAGACCTCCGAATTCAAAAAACGCCATTCTGTTTAACATAGATAACTCAAAAACGCTTTGAACTATACGGATGGAATTTAGTATATGGCTTTTATACTGAATTTGTTTGCTTCTATCAAATGTTAAGCAAAATCGCTCATAGGAAGTCAGTTTTGTCTGGCTGCTTGAATGTAAGTTGATAACTACAAAACGGAGAGATCTAGTCGGATAAAATTCGGTACACAGATTTAACATTTATAGCATAGACATATATCAAATTTTGAGACGTGCTACAAGGAATAGATCATTTGTCGGTCTGTATTTCCCGAAACCTGTAAACACGATAAATCAAAAGCACTGTGACTTAAATATATCAAATTTGATGTGGCATTTTGTGACTACAATTGTTGATTTTTATCAAATTGTTGTTCCGAAAGACGCATTTAAAGTGCCAAAAGTTAATATTTGGTGAATATTGTATGCTACAATGGAAGACAATCCACTCAAAGGATAGAGTTTAAAGTAAAAAGAATCCCATATGATAACATATCCAACATTTGATTAAAATGTAATGTTAACTCTTAACTGGAGATGTGAGATCTACGAGATCGAATTTTCTGTCCACTCAAATTAAATTTTCTAATGAATATATCGTATTAAAATCTGCCAATATATTCTGCAGATATTTTTCTTGATATATAAATATGTTATATAAATTTTCAAAACATATTATCATTGAAAAAAGTAATTGCGTTCGAACATACATTTTCTATGCAAATTACATGTTACAACAAAGAGTATTCTTGAAAAAACATATTACTTTTGAAACATTTATTTTTCCACTGCACCAAGGTATATAGGGAACAATATAAAGGAAAATTCAACAATTTTATGAAAAATAAAAATGGCAATGGGTAAAATTGACACTTTTTTTATCGGCTTGTGTGAATTCCATGGCACGGTTTTCTAGGGCATTTTAAACATACAGGGTAAGAACTAGTATTAAAATCAACCTATAAATTCTTTATATATTTCTCTTGGTATATTAATGTGTTTTATTAATTTTTCAGAATGCATTATCACTAGGAAAATTAATTATGTTTGAACATACATATCGGAATCAGTTGAATGCGAACTTTCATGGAAAAACTCTTCTGTGCCGTTATCCTTATCACTAAAGTCACTTTCAGCTTCATTTAAAAGTGTCTGGAGCACTGCTTCATAATGGGATCAGTAAATTGGATGGCATTTCGATGTCTAAGTTTTAATACCATTTTCTAAGTTTTCTTTACCACTGAGAGACTAAGATGGAGTGCGGATATATACAGAAATGGTGTTTATATATCCATTAACAAATTTACGGGAATCCGTTTTTCCTATTTTCGGATAGGTCAAAATTGGGGTGCTCATTGAATCTTAGAATTCAATTTTGAAACAATTATTGCAGCTGTTTGGAAATCATATATATATATATTTTATTTATAAGATGCTTGTTGACATTAACCGTCTCCAATATGCTTGGCGATTTTCCGATTACATCAAATTCCTTTTTACACACGAAGATGGTTGAGTTATGACGTTTCTTGGCAATTTATTGCTGGGGGTTTCAGTTAGTGAAGTTTTTACGCTAAAATAGTAGAGATGAAACAATTGGGGGAGAAATGTATTGTTGTTTTTTTTTTCTGTTCCGTCTGCATAACACGATAATTCAAAAATTCAGCCAGAGATGCGTGAAATTCAACCTATTTCTTCAATAAAGTGTTTCACTAAAACCCACTCTCAGAATTATCTATCATCTTACATTAAAAGCAGGGGATCTTGTCGAAAGTATGCTAGGCAACGCGGATCTAATCGTAGTACTACGACTCCCGCCTTTAATGTGTTAATACAACCAGTGGAAGTTGTCTCCAAAAAAACTTTCTCTTGTACACTTTAACCCTTTATTTTCTGAATTATGTCGCCATCAATTTTTCAGCCATTTTTGCATCAGTCGTTTAGTTTCCTTGCAGAATAATCCCAGAGAACCCAAGAAAAAAATTTAATTAACAGAAATATCTTAATTAGTTTAATTATTAATTAAATATTTTTAATTCCTAATTTTGGGTTGTATTAACTTCATGGTATTCGAGTTACATTCCCCGTGTTCTTTAGAATGCCATCGGCAAAAATAGTCATATAGTAAAGATATAAGCTAGATTTAAATGGTACTTTGAAGTACCGTCAGTAAATAAAGGGTTAATAAACTTCTCATTCCAGAGGAAGTCTTACTTGGCATTGGCGTGCAATAGTTACGAAATATTAACTTTTGGGATGAATTTAGCATTTTTATTGAATTCATCACATCCTTAGCAATTTATTTGGTGATTAATCCCTAGCAAATCGAATTTATGTTTTAGACATGTTTTCATCAATCGTTTGAAATAAAAATGGGATACAAAATCGCCTTTGTAGTCACAAAATCCATACCAGATTTGATATATTTAAGTCATCACCTTTAAATGTTTCTGAGAGAACAGACAGACAAGCAATCAACCCGTTATTGTATTTAGATCAAAACTTGAATTATAGATTTGTATAATGAGTGTTATCTAGCTAGCTCTCTTCGTTTTGTAATTATTATCTTAAATTATATTCGAACTTCTTCTGAACAAATTTTACTTAAAATTTGGTAAAAATCTGCAAATTTGGTATAAGACCGTATTCCAAACTTGATCGTCTAGCTCAACGCGTTTTCGAATTATCTTTGTCTCCCAGTTCCAAAAATTATGTTTTATTTCGTTGAGGAGGTCTGAAACATGGAGAATCGTCAACATCTGAGGGCTCCGGTGGTAAGGTCTCGGCTTCAGAACCGGAAGGTTTTGGATTCGAGTCTCGATTCCACCAAAGAATCGTCGTGTGAGGGAGTCTCTTGCTTGTTAAATCCGTCAGGTCAAACGTCCTCCCGCTGGTGTGGTGTGGAGAAGGGTGTGCCAACTCAGATGTCTTCCTCGTCATCTGACCGTCGTTCAAAATGACGAAGTCCGTCCCAAAATAGCCCTACTGTTGCTTTGCAACGGGACGTTAACACAACTAAACTAAACTCATCAAAATCTCCAGATCGAATCTTTTTGGCGATTACTATACTTCCTCTAAATTGCGTATACAGAAAAGTAAAAACTGAAATTCAAATGCAACATGGCTGTTAAATGAAATTTTCTATATGGTCTTTATACAAAAGCTGTAGAACAACATCAAATTTTGAACCTGAGAAGTTAAAAATACGTATTCAATTCCCCTCAGTATATTTGCAAAAATCACCAATTTATGAGATTTTGAACATAAACTCACCATTACTTTGTCCCCGAGGAAATCGACATCCAACTCAGCTGCCTCCCAGTGATCTTCAGTTTTGTGGGCGTTGGCGAAAATGTACTGAGTGACGAAACCTTGCTTGATGACGGACAAAGAAGCAGGAGTCCGTCCTCTGATGAAGTACCGAAACCTCATGCATCCTATTCGGGCATCGTTAGTCGACAGGTTCGGAGTTTGTAATCTTGCGAAGTGATTGTTTGCTGCATTGCCTCGTACAACCATAGCGTAACCTTTAATGATAGATAGCAAATTGTGAAAAAGTGGAAGAATTAATTATTTTAATCGATTCAAATATTAGTAAAATTCATAAATAGTTCATTTTTATATTTATCTATCTATACTTACAATAAAGCTCAATGTGTGTGTGTGTGTGTGTGTGTGTGTGTGTGTGTGTGTGTGTGTGTGTGTGTGTGTGTGTGTGTGTGTGTGTGTGTTGGCGCTCTACAGGCCAGACCGTTGGACCTACAGCTACCAAATTTGGTACATGTATACCTTGGAGGTCCGGAATGTGCACCTCGGAGCCCTTTTTTCGAATTTTTAATTAAAATTTAAGCGAAATTTCGACGTTTTTCCGCTATAACTTCCGAAAATATGATCGCATAAACATGATTTTTACATCAATTTAAAGATTAAAAAATTAGCCTTCTAATGGTATCAGTGTTTTAATGTATAACTTAAGCTTCTATTTTTAACGAATTTTTAAAGAAATATTTTAACCATGTTTTTAGCACGTGACTGGATAAAATAAAAGAATGCCGGAAGTTGAAATAAAAAAAATTATCATCGCAAAATAAATCTACAGAAATGCAACTTTCAGCACGTGACTGGATAAAATAAAAGAAATATAAAATGCGGTATTTTCTTTAAAAAATAAATGCAAAGCAAACGTTTCTACAATCGTTTGCAATATCTATATCATTAACTCAATAAATCTTCTTTATTTACGGTAAACTTGATTGAATTTTGACAGGATATGCATTGAAATCCCGACTTAATGGCATATTTATGTAATCGTTTGCAATATCTGTATCATTAATTTAGTACTTTTTTCCCCTTTCTCGCATATTTAAAAAAAAACATATTTAATATTTTGGCAACATCATCGAATTTTTTTTAAATATTTTGGAAGCATAACCGATGGTTAAAACTGACTGATTTATAAAATTAAAAAATATTATTAGGAAAAGGTGTACTTTTAGAACTTTCCGTCCATCATCTTAAAGAAAATACTAATTTCAGGTCAATCAATGCCCGGAATTCTTTCAAGGCTAATGAATATGTGATTTAATTGAAAATTTTAGAACGCTTTACTCATGGCGAACCAGCTGGTCGCCAAAGGCGGCTAGTACTTACAATAAAGCTCAATGTGTGTGTATGTTGGCGCTCTACAGGCCAGACCATTGGACCTACAGCTACCAAATTTGGTACATACATACCTTGGAGGTCGGGAATGTGCAGCTCGGAGCTCTTTTTTCGAATTTTTAATTAGAATTAGAATTAATTAAAATTTAAGCGAAGTTTCGACGTTTTTCCGCTATAACTTCTGAAAATATTAACGGACAGTCATGATTTTAACATCAATTTAAAGATTAAAAAAATAGCTTTCTAATGGTATCAATGTTTTAATGTATAACTCAAGCTTCGATTTTTAACGAATTTTTAAAGAAACATTATAACAATGTTTTTTTGAGCACGTGACTGGATAAAATTAAATAAAACAACGACGGAAGTTCAAATAAAAAACAACTATCATCGCAAATCAAATCTAAAGATATGCAACTTTTAGCACGTGACCGGATAAAATAAAAGAAACATAAAATGTGATATTTTCTTAAAAAATAAATGCAAAGTAAATGTTTCTATGATTGTTTGCAATATCTGTATCATTAATTCCATAAATTATCTTTATTTGCAGTAAACCTGATTGAATTTAGACAGGATATGCATTGAAATCCCGACTTAATGGCATATTTCTATAATCGTTTGCAATATCTGTATCATTCATTCAATAATTTTTTCCCTTTTTCGCTTTTTTTAAAAGACATATTTAAGATTTTGGCAATATCACCGAAAAAAACATTTTTAATATTTTGGAAGCATAATCGATAAATTATTAGAGCATTAAACTCAAAAAGTTTTTCCGAATAAACTTACCGACTCTTTAACTACTAATAACTGAATCTTTTAACTTTAACTATTTCTTAAATTTTGGCTAATGAATATGTGATTAAATTGAAAATTTTAGAACGCATTACTCATGGCGAACCAGCTGGTCGCCAAAGGCGGCTAGTATATAATACATTTAATAAATAATTATATAATACTTAGAGAATTATTACATAAACAAAATAGTTATCATGGAATGAATTTTTGATGAAATCTGAAGATATTTTACCTATTATACTTGCGACACTTGTTGCAAATGGGTTTTGTTTCTTATTTTGTGTTTTTAGCTCTTTTTCGAGTATGGTCCATGAATATTCATCGTCATTGATGTAGGAGGACTGTGGAAGAATGTACAATTGCTGTTTACAATGAAAAAGACACCATATTTTGACGTTATGTGCATTCCTTTTGGCATTATCGTCGTACTGGAAAATAAAATTTCCATATAAACTCAAATTTTTAGCACTTTTCTTTAGATTGTTGCGAAACATATCCAAGTAAGTCATGTGACTTTTAATGAAATCTATAAGAATTAAATTTCTTATTCCAGATGAAACCATGTAACCTCAAATCATGATGGAGTTACCACCATATTTAACTGTGGGACGCAAATACTTTGGATCCAAAATATATCTTCATATCTCAAATATCTTCAGAGCCACCAAAAATGGGTCAAATCGGTATTATGAAGTTTAGAGGCCATTGTAATAGCCAAAAGACGTAACTTAATAGGGACATTTTTTTTCTGTGCGAGATATTGCAAAAATTCTATTAGTGTATTCTCAATATTTGAGGCAAAATTCTATGTCTGTTTATTTAAAATGCCTCTGAAACTTTTCAATTCAGAACTTTTCCGTTGATTATTTTTACTTTAAATTAAACCATTTGTTATGCGTAAAAAGAAAAACATATTTACATTTCTCGGTAATCTGTTATTTGCATTGAAAGTCGAATTTATCAAGTTAAAGTAAGCTGTACTCTCAATTTTTTAAGCCATTTCATGCAAAAAGAAAAGACCAAGTTCAGTTATTTTTTTCTGCAATTTATTACATTTTTGCAATTATCATGTTCACAGGAAGACAAACATGATGTCAAAAATGTGTTTTGTGCATTCATTACAAATGTGGAGATTCATTAAAGTCAAATTTTGTAAAGATTAGAGAATTTTGTTCACTTCTTAAAAAAAAATAAACAAGTAATATATTAAAAAAATATAATCAATTCCTACTTAGGTCAACAAAGAAAAATGTATTTTAGTTACTTTTTATGAAAGAGTTATCAAAAAATATTGTATCAAAAAATTGATTTTTCCAAGAATTGAACTCGCATTCTTCACCTTCATGTAAAAAATATCGAAATTCTTGCATTTTACTGATTGAGCTACTATCTGTTGATTTCAGTTTTCATTACAAACTGCTCTCTTAAATACTTTAAATAAAGTATTAAAAATTAATAAAATTGAATTAATAAATTAATATTTGAAAAAAAATAACTGTATTTTCATCGATTTTCATCCGCTACAAGTTTTAAAAAATGTATTGGAACTTGAGTGGGTGAATAAAAAGTACTTTATTAACGGTTGAAAATTTGGAGAAGATGTATGAATAAATATATACAGGAATTGTGTTGATTAATAGTAAGAATTGAAAAACGATCATACTTATATATATTCGTCGATACTCGATCGTCCATGATCATAAAAAATGATTCTAATGCGCTAATACTTTCTCTCTTAAATAGTGTCAACAAAACATCGAGGTATAATTCTACGCTATTTTTTGACCATATCGTTAAGTTAGTTCTTCCACTCAATTTTATCTCTTCTGTTCAAGGCCGCAGATACTACAAGGACTTTGATCTCAGTCACATTTTGCAAATTTGTTCATGAAAATGAAAACTGGTTTTGACGTCATTAAGGTAATTTTTAAAAGCGGAGAAACATTCAATTTTCCAGTGTTATTAAATATTGACATCACCGAATAATCTCACATGAGTTGATGTCATATTGCACTGACTTACGGTAGCTGATGTCACCTGACTTATGATGTCACTATATGAGCACTTGAAACAAATTAGTCAAAATATTGGTAATTCTAGAATTCATTGTTAATATTGTTTTCAAATTCTATTGAAAGTATTTATTGGTTTTATATGCTATTTGTTTTCAAGTAATTTGTGTATGTTTATAACATAAGGTCTAAATCCAGATTTGCACTTGCATATTAGTTTGATTTTCTTCACATTCTTATAGAGTATTATTTTTTTTCCTGAAAAAAAAAAACGAAAGACTTGGAAGTTTTCTTACTTTCTCTTGTACGAAGTAAAAAGAAAAAAATTGTAATACCCCCCCCCCCCCAAAAAAAAAATGAAGCAGGTACCTGTAAAATTTTATAGGCTTTTTAGGAACATTTGAAGAATTGGTCTGTCTGTCTGCATGTGAACAAGGTAACTCAAAAGCTTAAGAAGCAGGATTTAAGAAATTTTGTATAAAATTTTTTCCATCAAAAATGCAGATTTGCGTTAAAATTTGGACTAAATCAGTTAAAGGAGTTAGTAATTGATATATATTTATTTACATAAGTTTAGTTTAGTTATATTAACTGCCCGTTTTAAAGCAGCACGAGGGCTATATTGAGACAGACCTCGTCATTTTGAACCATGGTCAGATGACGAGGACGGCACCTGAACTGGCACCCCCCTCTCCACACCAGCGGGAGGACATTTGGCCTGACAGATTTAACGTGCACCAGACACTATTACACGGGGTTTTTTCGGTGGCATCGAGTCTCGAGCCTGAAACCCTCCGGTTCCGAAGCCGAGACTTTAGAATCAGGCTACCGCAGCCCCCGTTTTTTACATATGTTTGAACACATTAAGACAAAAATGGCCCGACTGAAATTTTGTACGCCACACACACAGCTGTATATATAGACTGAAATTATGTATCTATCCAGAGAAAAAAATGTGAATTTATTTTATGACACAAGTAATGTAAGAATTTATTTTGATCTTACTCAAGAATTCTCGAACTATTTTCGAATTCCGAACTCGAAAAAGGGTTACAATAATTCAAATTCGAAGGGATAAGGAAGAAGCATAAAACCATTACAGCTTTCCCTTCGAAAAGTCCATGGTATTAGGCAGAAGAAACTCAAGTTTATCTTATAATTTCTAAATAACGGTACTGGTACGAAAGTATATTTTGTAATTAGAACAACATTTTAGTACGAATTAAAACAAGTCTGAGTAAATTTGGGATTTCCATAAAAACTAAAAATGCTACATTTCTCAATGTGAAGGTTTGATTAGATATTAATAAAACCTTCAAAACAGTTTGATATATGAAGTCCATAGTATAGTGGACAATTTCATTACTCCGTCTCTGTATAATGCTTCCGGTTTATTAGACAAGAGCATTTATTGACCTTTCTGAAGGTCATAATCAATTCGAAGGCCTCCGCCTTTATTGACACCTCCGAAAGAAAATGTATATCTCTTTTGGAGGTGTCACTTTTTTTTTACCGTGATTTTTGTCCTTTAACTCATACAGCCTTCTTGCCATCAATCAAAGAGGCCATTGGCGAATACTTTTCGTCCTTGACATGATGTCAGTTTTCAACAAAACAATATTATACTAAATTCCATAACAAAAGCTGTATTATGGTAAAACAAAAAAGTAACGAAGGGATGATGATTCCATTCTCGTGAAATGATTTTGGAAGAAAGTGAAAGGGCCTTAGGAGGAGATTCAAATTTCTGTATTTTTCCATTTTTTTGATATTTCTTGTCATTATTTTATATATTTTTTCGTATACGTATAGAGAAAGTATGGCAATCGTCAAAGGATTCGAACTCCAGATTTTGACGAAGTTTCAGGTTATAGACCTCTTGGAGTTCGGGAAATAAATTTTTAGAAAATGTCCATCTGTCTATCTGTGACAAAGATAACTAAGTGACACTCTGATCTGGACGGATGACATTTGGTATGCTGCCTTTATACCAAATTTGTAAATTTCTATTAAATTTTGAGTTAAATCCGCTGAAAGAAAGTCCGTCTGTACTGCTGTCCAATTATAAGTTAACACAATAAGTACAAAACGAAAGGAGCTAGATGGATAAAATACGATGCACAGAACTAACGTCGATAGTCTGGACATCTATCAAATTTTGAGACAAATTTGAGAAAGAATCAACTGTCCATCGGTCTTCACCTCAGTTTAAAAAAATTAATTTTTGCTTTAGAGTAAAACTGTCAAAAATAGAGATTTTATCTTCCAATCACCTATGTACGCACAAAGTTTTATGCTTCCGAAATTATTTTCGAAAATTAAAAATTTGTAATATTGTTTTTTTTTTTAAATTTGGAAGGACCTATCATAAATTTAGATTGAAGCAATTATTTTAGAAATAAGAATTCATTCAAAATAGTAAAACGGCTACATGCAAATATTCGTTTGATTGCACATCATCTAATCATCATGAAAGAAAGTTACTAATCAATAATTTTGCTGTTCATTTTAGTTTTTAATAACTGCAATTTCGATTCAGTAGAGGAGAGAAATACAAATTTTAGAAATTGATTCTTTCAGGTACTTGGGAAAATTAGTGCAATATTGAGCAAGAAGATAAAATTCGTTGCTTGCAGTTGTGTGCATGATATTAATCCTTTTTTAAAATGTCATCCTTCAGTAAAGAGAAACATTTTGAAAAGATAATGAAATATAATGTATGTATTTCATTACACTACTTCCGTTTCTTTTGATTGTAAAATATTTTAAAAGCTTAAGAATTGTAAAATGTTGATTGTAAAATATTCGTTAAAAGTTTAAGAATAAGATCCGCTCTGTTCATGACTATTAAGATTAAAAGATCCACTCTATTCATGTGTACCAACTCTAAAATTTAACGATGTTCATAAGAGGGGTAAAAAACAATATTACAACGTTCATTGGTAAGAATCAGATTAAGACTGATATGAAAAGTTAGTTAAAATATTTAAAAAGTATTTATTCCCAGATCTGAAATATAATGTTAATGTAGTAAAGAATGGTACCATATCTCCCTCCTATTGTGAGGTACTCCCTGCTCCAATCTGCTCTGGAGTCAGGACGGTTGAACATTCCACATGTTCCTGCCGCAAAGGAGCAGGAAAATAATACTTCGTTAGCAGCTGATATTCCTAAAAAATAATAATAAATGAGTAGATAAAGGTAAAATAAAAGCAAAAGCCTTTTTTAAAATATATTCTCATCCCATTCATAATTGTGATATAATTTTTACTTTATCGTATAGGCAGTATAGAGGAAATATAATATATATTTTTTAAAGTCGCAGTGGAAGTATTGATGATTCTCCGCGTTATAGACCTCTCTGAGTTCTAAAAATATGTTTTTGGAAAAATACCCATCTATCTGTGACAAAAATAACTTAAAAACCGTTTTGAACTAGACAGATTAATTTTATTATGCAGTCTTTATACCAAATTTGTAAAATTTCTATCAAATTTTGAGCAAAATCCAGGGAAACCTGTTTGTTCAGTTGTTTGAAAATAAACACGATAACCACGAAAGAGAACCGGAGACACAAAATTCGATTAACAGATTTAACATTTATAGCAGCGATGGGGAAACTACGGCCCGCGGAAAGGTTTAATCCGGCCCGTTGAAATTTTGATAAAACAATCTCAATTTCATTTTTCTCATGCACCATCAACCAGTAATGACACCAGAAAATAAAGTGATAATACTTCACATCAAGAACTACACTAAATTCATTTTATATTTTGTGCTTATAATTTTCTTACCTTTTGCTTTTTTACTATTAAAATAATAAGTGTATGTAATAATATATGTATATGTTTGTAGAACACATAAACTTTTTAACGATTAAGCATTATTCTTTGGCCCGCTACGATCGTCTAGTTATTACAAATGGCCCGTCTTAAAAAAAGTTTCCCCACCACTGATTTATAGTATAGAAAACGGTCAAATTTTGAACCAAATCCAAAAGGATCTGTACTTTCAGACCCATTTAAAAGCGTTAACTCAAAAACGTAATTACTTAAATATATCAGATTTTGTAAGGAATTTTGTGACTAGAAATGCAGTTTTGGATTAAACATTTGTTCTAATCAGTGGAGAAAATTGTGACTAAATCAAACATTTGATTTTTGGATTTTATTAACGGCATGTAAGAGATTAAACACTCCTCCCCCCACAACAAAAAAACTCACCATCAGGTACTCAAAATGTGTCAAGCAGTTGGCTTTCAAAAAAGGAATTATCTTTTAATCGCATATTTGATTTGTATTCAAGCTCTAGAGTTTTCAGGAAATATATTTCGTCTTTACTTGGACGAGGACGTTAATATGAACGAAGAATTCTTCCGAAGAGATTTTTTTGAAAAGTTTTTGAAGATCGAACCTCTATATATCAATTCAGTTATCAATGCTTTTGAATTATCATTTTATGTGATTATGAGTTCTATTCTCTTTCTTTATTATTTATCACAATCTTTTATGCAACTATCTGCAAAGTATATACAAACCTATTATCATCCGAACGAACCATTGTCATTGCAACATGTTGTAAATATTTAACTCTATTTAATTTTTATTTTGCGTATGTGTTCAATTTATGATTGTGCAATATTATTTTCAGTGTCTGAATTTAAACAGCCCATTTATAACCTAGGAATTATTTGTTTTGTTTGATTTAGCTCGTTCTGTGTGGCAACAAAGTGTATTTTGTTTTTGAATGTATTTTTCCGTTAATAAAGAGCTGTGTTATGGAATCAAGATTTTTAATTGCAATTAAGAATACAGATTAATTTACATTCCGGAAGTATATCACTCATCTGGGGATCTTTTGATCATTTGAGTTAACTCTAATTGAAAAGGCGTCCGCAAAGGTATTTTTTACTGCCGTTGTTTACATTTATTCTGTTGAAGAAGATTACGAAATCCTGCTTTCGATCTACGAAGGATGTGAAAGATGTGAGGCAGGTCTGGATCGTCAATTTTCGTTGTCCAGTTTTGTTTCTGTTTTTATTGGTATGTTATGTCTATTCTGGAGTGGATATAGTTTGTGTTCCCCATTATCTAAAACAGATATATATTATTTCAGTTGGTCTGCCACGGGCGTTTTTTCCTTATCCATGCTGTTGCTCTTTTTGGTACTTGCTTGTGCCACAAATGAAATGGCGCTAACGACCAGAAAGATACTACAACACATTCCGTTCAAAAACAGTAAACATTACAAGGAATTAAAATATATTTGCAAAAAGAATTTTTTACAAGAGAACTGCCTCACTTTATGGAATATTTACAATATAAGTAAATCGCTTGATATGGTATTTTATTTGCTACTTTGGGAAAATAAATGCTTTAAGTTTAAAAGATATAATCTGTTTGTAAAATGTAGCATTTTAATTAGATCATGACATCCATTCTTGAGCTGCCCTCTTTATTTTTTCGAAATATCTTAGAACTTCGATGAACAATTTACAGACCAAAACTCTCTCGCACTTCTGAATCTACAATATCAAAGAGCTTCATTTTACATCTTTTGAAGCATTTACGTATACTAGCAAATTACTAAGGAGGATGATATTCATTCTTGCGATTCTGAGTCACTCTTTCTGATTTTTTTTTTCCTAATTGTTTCAAAACTTTAATGCATCGAATGCCAAATCACATTCTCAGTTGAATTTTTGCATGGAGTAAAACACCAAGGTATGTATATAGAAGATTTAGTCCTTCATTATTTTGACTTTTAAAAATGTATTTATTTTTTGAACTTATATTCTGTGGACATAAAAAAATATTCCCCCAATTTTTTTCACTATTTAAGACAGTGTGTATTTTACTGACTTAATATTATATATAAAAAATGTAAAAAAATAATAAATAAAATTAAATATTATATTGTAAAATATGTAATTGTATAAAAATTATATACAAATCAAATTGTATATTATACTGTATAAAAGTTATAAGTCAGTATACATATTTTTTAAGTATTAAATAATTTCTATGCGAAAATATTTAATATAGTAGTTTAATTAATCAGCTTAATATTTATATAAGTAATAAGAATAACATCCATTTAAGGCAAAATATGAGAAAAGTAAGAAAATATTGAAATAAGAATATTCTTAAACAATAAAGGTGGATTCACACGAGACTAACTATTGCGCCAATCGTTACCTCTCTACTGTTGCCCTCGTGTGAGCAATTGAGACAACAACGTTGGGACAATGGACAACGTTTGTCCCGACGGGACAATCATTTGCCATTATCCCGTTCTGATCACGTTATTTTTTGGAAGTAGGCATTGATCTTCTATTGCGCGCAATAATTAGCTTCATGTGAGGTGGGAACCTCACCGTAAAGGTGGGTTCACACGAGGCTTATTACTGCCCGCAATCGTTGTCTCTCAGCTGTTGTCCCTGCATTGTCCTCGTGTGAACAGTTGAGACAATGTGGATAACGTTGTACCGATGGAACAATTATTTGCCATTGTTCGTTGCGGTCACGTGATTTTCCGGAAGTAGGCATGATCTTCTATTGCGCGCAATAATTAGACTCGACCTTAACACATATTTTCAAGCGATTTTATACATAGATAAATATTAATAGATTGAAATGAATTTATTTTTGATTAAACATTGCCAGCTGAAATGAGAAATTCCTAATTTTAAGATGGAAAAAAAAAGTTAAAGCACGACAAAAAATAAATGATGTAATATCTAGGGCTCAGAGACATATTATACTGCATATGATTTTGAATCCAAGCATAGTGTTTTGAAAATTATTCACCAAGATTATTTTATCAATTTAACCGATTGCTTTTTTTCACTGCCTTATTAAATGATAATTTTTGCTTAGGAAATGTGCCAATGTTTGGTTCTGCTTTTAACAGAGATTTACCGATATAGTTTTAAATTTTTAACCAGCCACGTTTAGAAACCATCTTATTTCACAAGATTAATGTTCGCTAAAAGTTTCAATTTAATATTTTACGTAACTTCGCCTCTTAATAACTTCTTCAGCTAAATACTTTCAAAGTAATACTAAAGTTTCATAATCACATAAATCATACTATAATAGAAACCGTAAGCCCTTTTGTTTATTGTATCTCTCTACTTTTCTATGAGCTTCCATAAATATTTATTTTTAAATTAAAGGGGAAGTGATTAAACCAATTAATACAAAATCATATATTAATGAAACCAAGTACACTATTTTAAAAAATATAAATACGAAAAAAATTGTTATTGAAATTTTGAGAGTGCTACAGATATTGTTTCCTAAATCATGAAATATCTCGAATTATTCAATAAAAATTTCTCTGACTGATTATAAAACAATTCAGTTTTTGGTTTCACTTTGAAAGGATTTAAATAACGTAAAAAATAAAATTTTATTTTATTTCATTCAATAAATGTACCAAAAAAATAAACAATCTAAATTTTATAGTTTTTTTATCCTAAAGAATCATATTTTGTGAAATATTCTTGGCATTCCAATTTTTAAATAAATAAATGGTATAAATAATAAGTCATATACATGTGTATTGCATAGGTATTCACACGATTGTCAGTCGAGGGGGAGAAAATTTATGTTAGATGGAAAAGGAAAATAAACCGGAAAGCCATCTATTAATGTTGTTACAAACATAGCGAAGAGTAGAAATATTAAATAATATTTGTTTTAAACTCATTTACTGTTAATTGAAGCTTTACTTTACCATTTTTGTCACCATTTGATTATCAATTGCAATATCTAATACTATAATACGAGGAATGGTTGCCAAGTCGAAAATCGCCCCAGAATTAATAAACTCCGGTAAACTTGGGGGTCTGGGGTTTTTGACCACGAGGAATCGATTGGCACCGGTTTTGAAGCGCTACGGTCGAGCAGTTCGGAGTTACAGATAGGATATTTTCAAACTTTATTAGTTCGCCATAATGGCTACTTAAATCTTCAAGCTGTAACGTGCTGCCATCTATAACCAATATGGCGAACTAATAAAGTTTTATGTTTATGCTGTTATAGGTTTATAATATGTTTCTTATGTATGTATATATGTTTGGTTTTTCTAAATAAATTTGTCAAAAATATTGAACTTCAACACACTTCAATCTTTACCTTTACTTTACCTTTGTATAGAATAGTTCCCTTTCCAAACTCTAACTTTGTTTAGAATAGTTTACAGTGGTGCACTTTAACCGGTTATCTTTTCACCAATGGTTTCACAAATTTTCTTATGGCATGTATTGTTTTGATAAATCACAATTGAAAATTTAAATCTTCGAGTTAGCTTCGATACCTGTTTTCTCCGAGCGGAGCTCGGTCACCCGCTGGTAAATACTTAATACGATGTTATAATAATTTTCATTTAATATTTCAAACAATATTGGCAAAACATATCTGAAACAAAGTCGATATCGACCCATCATAAAGCGAAAAAATCTCAATATTTATATAAAAGTTTTATGTAATAGAGATAAATTGTTAAAGAAATATTCTCTTTAATATCTGTATAGTTAGTTTATAAGGCAAATAAAATGAAATGGAAATATCACGAAATTTAGCATAGATGAACCAGACATTTACATATTTAATATCGTTAGGACAGTATGGGATTGTCTCTGTTAAGAAGGTCGTATTTAACATAAGTTGTTTGTTCGCATTTTATGCGCTGTGGCATCTTTTTTTTTTTTTTTTTTTTTTTTTTTTTTTTTCGATTGTGATAAAACTGTCTTTTATTACTCGCACTTGCTTGAAGATTGTAGGCATCGTACAATTATTATATCTAATTTATAATGTTTTTGCTTCTTCGCATTTTATGCACTACCGTACCGTTCATCCGACTGCGATAAAACTTTGCCAATTTATTGCTTGTATTTGAGCCAAAGATATAAGCATTGTACAATTATTAACATTTGTTTTGAATACAATAAAATTTACAAAAAAAAAATCGTTTACAGATTTACAAACAAATTGATACAAATTGCAAATTCACGAGGCTCGGAATCTTAAAATCAACATGCGGCAAGAATAGAAAGACAATGTTTATGTGCTACCGTATCATGCACATCACAATCAGAAGAACCAACATGCGGCAAGAATTGAGGCAACTGTTCTTAATGGCGTCGAACGGAAAACGGATAGTTTTGAAATTAAAAAAAAAAAAGAATCAGAATGAGAACCATTCTCACGAGTCGGCAACTGTCACTTTCGGCTATCGGAGATCTTCAAGGGCGCTAATCTGGTGATCCCAACACTCTTGACCTCCCAAAATCTTTTTTTTTTTTCACCTCATTTGATGACATTCTCATGCCATCAAAGAATTAATAACTTGCACTCTTTTTGCTCGGTCGAGAGATAATAGCATCAACAGCTTTTCATAATAACCAAATTTTTTTTAAAAAATATTAAAAACACACTTTAAACAAAATCCTATTCATTGTCTAAAATTAAGTAGTATCTTTATATTTTTAATATCCGCAATAGAAGAAGAAATCCAGGATGAAATATTTTCAGCAAAAAGTGAAAACGATTTCAATTTTTGTACAACAGCAATATATATTCTTATATCAATATATTTGTAAAAATTAGTTAGAGATAAATAAAAATTTGTTAGGCAATAACTTAATTTAATCGAAAAAATAATGCTTTGAATTTAAAAATGGTGTAAAGCTCATTTTTGTGCCCTTGTAATTTCGAGTAATTTTGTGGGAAAAAATCAAAATTTGAGTTAATTTTAAATAAAATTTCGCAAAAAAAGCTCAGATTTTCTTATTTTTATCTGTTTTACATTATTTCTGTGCTACATTTGATAGCTCTAAATTTAATGGATTATTTTGTTAAGAGCCAAGATACACACATTCACATTTTGTTTTTCATTATTAATAGAGATTTCAGAAATCATGATTTTGTTGAAACAGCGTATATTTTAATAATAAATATCCAATATTATGTTTTTTTAATGTATGATTATTTTTAAAGAATTTCGGCATCACACTCTTAATTTTTAAAATAATATATAAATAATATATAATTATTGTTTGCTGTTTCTTATAATTTCCAACTTAATTCTTAACTTAATGACTTAAGAGTTAATCTTCTTCAACTTAAAGACGCTTAAGAGGATACCAAAATTTATTCAAAGGTGCTTGGGATTAAATAATGAAAACTATTGAATATCCATTGAACAGCAACCAAAAGTTCTCTTTACAGTTTCACTTTCAGAAAAACATTTTCTTCTATATCAAGAAATTATAACTTGTTTTATTTTACGCTTAATAAATGTACTACACTTTTAGAAACAGTGAAAACAATTACATACCTGTCCAGCATTGTATCAGCAACACCAAATGAACTCCTAGAAACAAAGAGGGTCTGAAAAATTCAAGGTACTTGATCATCGCGAAATTCATTAATCGATATCCTTCGTAAATAATTTATCGCTTCTGGATTCGTGTCTGACATCTCTGTTATCGCTTTTCAACTCACATCTGGTCATTTTCCCGTATCCAGATTCCCATTTAGTGGGCGAATTTCAATGCCTTCTGTTATTTTTAATCTACCGTTCGAAATCCGCATTCCTCTCAAAGCAAACGATAAATTACGTGGGATCGCATTTTATAGCCGTTTTGTGTTTCGACATGGCAGCTTCAACATTGACAAGGTCGGCTGCATTTTTTGCAATATAAGTACAAAAGCTTCTGTCCAAATAACCGAAGGCGATGACTTAGCAATTTTGTGTGTGTGATGTCACGGAAATTTTTCATTTTTGTTTATATTTCTTAATGGATGTAAGTACATTTAAGGTAGGAATATTATATTAAACGCATAACACAAGCTTTGCATAATTCATTAAACAAGTTAACTCAACAGTGAGAAATTATAATGGGTAGTTGCGCTTTTAACTACCAGCATGATTTTCATTCCTGGCCTTGTGCAGGTTCAACAGAAAATAAAGAATTCAACAGGTTTTAAATTTGAGACGAACGTCTTCAGAAATAATAATGCTCACTTTTGAAATCGAGGATGTGAATATAAGAAAGTAGTTTTAAGTCTTAATTATCAAAATTATTTTTCTTAGTTTAAATAAATATGTACAGTGAAAAAAAGTTCTTTTTTTGTTATAGGTATCGATCATATACAGGTATAAATATCGAAATGGAAAATTAATTATGAGGTAGAGAAAACTTTAATAAAAGATTCTTCTCTCTAATTTTAAGGTCTTTCAAAAACTAAAAGTATCATGAAAGTGACCTTAGTTTAAAGCATTTTATTAAAATTTATTTTTTCACCGTATCAAGTTGCACTGTGTGAAATTTTATTTTATAAAACGACAAAAAAAAATCCAAATAAAATGCACTTTTTAACGTAAAATATATTATATGAAAGAACAGAAATCTAAAATGCGTTGTTTGATTAAAAAAGTATTTTCTCTAAAAAGTATATGAAAATTACATACACCAAAAATATTAGCGTACTAAAACAAAGGAAATATTTTTTATATATAAAAAAAGGAGATATAAAGTGTTTTTCAAAACAATAAAAGATTAAAAAATAGATTTTATTTTTAAAAAACGGCTGAATACAATTATGACAATTTTCAAATGCACAAAGGAAATATTTAAAATCTGAATACATATTCTTTCTTTTTTTTTTGCGGGGGGGGGGGAATATATGAAAAGAAATTTTTGAAAATATGTTTAATGAACAAACACAAAAATACACTAAAATTAGCAAACTTGAAATTGTTCAGTGGGAAGAAATGTAGATTATTTCATCGAGCTGCTAATAGTATGCTAATAGTATCGAGCTGCTTTAGTATTATTTTTTCAGCTCTCCACATTTTTTTTAAATGCTTACAACAACAGATGTTTTACACGCCTTTCAAGAAAAACAGTTTTAAAAATAAAAATAAAAATATTATATATAATTCCATTTTTCGCAATATAAGTGCAAGTGTTTCGGAATCTTACAGCAGATATTCTTAAACTGAAAAGGAATTGTTCTTAAAAATATGTAGAATCATAAACATTTTTAAAAATTTCAACGAACCAAAAGAAAAATCCAAATAGTTCTAAAATGTTGAAGTAATAAACTGTGATTCAAAATAATTTAATAAATTAATAAAAATAATTTAAATAACTTAAAAATAATTTGTATCAAATCTCGGTGATAAAAACGCTGAAAATAATCCTTTGAATTTGAAATATTTTTTTTAAAAGATATAAATATAATCTGTAAAAATTTTTGTTGACTAAATTAACTTTCTGAGATAAATAACGTTTTAAAAAATATATCTATAACTTTTATCACTAATTTTGTTTACATTTATTTATTATTTGATTTAGTTTATTATTTTGCTTATTTTTAAAACAGAAATTTATTTTTTTATAATTTTTATCAGGTCCTAATTTTTTTAAATTTTATTGCTTTACTTATTTTCTATTATCTCTTTTTCTTTATTCATATTCAATATGTGAAAATTAATTACTTATTATAATATAGTTGAGGACTGTGTTTTCTAAAAGCATTTAAAAAAAATCTCATGATTTTAATTTTTTTTCTTTTTAGTAGCTAAATACGAAAATTTAAAAAAATTCTCTTAAAAGATTATATATGTTCTTAAATTTCTTAATACAATATTTTTTTAAAAAATCGTTTCCAAGATTATATAACTTTTCTAAAAACATTAAAACCGTTTCTTGATTAAAATTTTTGAAAGGTAGGAAATTCTGGGAAAAAAATTATAACACGATTTTACAAAGGAGTAATTGATCTTTTACCTTTTTCATTAATTAAACTGATCATCAAAAAAAAACAGATTTAATCGATTATCATTTTTAAAAATCTAAATCTAATAATGTAGTAGATAGTCTAATTCTTTTGTTAATGTACCACGTTGTAATAAATTTAAAATAGTGAAATTACTATGTAAAATTGTGGATATTAAATGTACTGTTAAGTGTAATTCACATTTTGGTTTTCAAATTACACATATTTCAATTCATATTTAATATCAAATGACAAAAATTAGTTTATTTATTGGAGACCGATAGAGTAAAATGATTGGTATCAAATTGATATTGGTTCACAAAGTAAATTAGTATAATATAAAAATATTGCAACATTTAATTTTTTCTAATATGAAATTATTATTTTTTTTTCATTTTAGGGATTTGAAAGACTTATGATTTCAAAACATCAATTTGAGTATATTTGTAAAAAAAATTGTAAGACAATTGCAATACTCAAAAATGAGTATGAATCTCTTTTTTTATTTCATGTCAATTCATTAATAAGAAAAAATTATCATTCCACAAATACTGTGCTTTTATATCATTTATCTACGCTTCTTTTGGAAGTGTGTGAAATAACACAGTTTAATATATTGAGATTTTATCAATAGCATAATACATTTAACAAAATATTAAATTAATTTGTACTAAAAAAATAAAATTTGTTGTAACGATATATTTTGTCTCATTTTTCGATACATATTATTGTTTTGGCTGATTTAGATACCTTTTATAATTGAATGGTTTGTTGCAAAAAGGATGTAGCCCCAAGCAAAAGGAATTTGGAGTTACATGTCCTATCATGGGGTAAAATAAAAACTTGTTCATTTGGTGCCGAAAAAATGTAGCTCCAATCATTAGTTCTCTCGTTACTCAAGCAATGGAACTATTTGTCCAACTCCTAAAGTACAAAGCCTTCAAATGGCTGGAATGAGTCAAGCCTGCCAATCTCAAAACTGAACGGGGAGAGTCATGTTGTTTCCTGCTTTCTCAATAGTAAAACACATCGTATGGCTGTTATAAAATACTGGTTTAATTAAATATAAAGCTTTTTGATTTTTATATACTGAAGTGACAAAAGTCATGGGATGACTGTTAATATCGTGTCGGTCCTCCTTTTGCCCGGCGAAGTGCAACAACTCGACGTGTCATGGAGTCCACAAGTCGTTGGAAATCCGCTGCAGGAATATTGAGCCATGCTGTCTGTATAGACGTCCATAATTGTGAAAGTGTGGATGGTTCAGGAGTTTGGGCACGAACGGATGTTTCGATGATGTCCTATAAATGCTCGATGGGATTAATATCGGGAGATCTAGGTGGCCAGATCATGCGCTGGAATTGTCCGGAATGTTCTTCAAACCAATCACGAACAGTTCTGGCCCGGTGGCATGGCGCATTGTCATCCATAAAAATCCCATAGTTGTGTGGGTACGTGAAGTCCATGAATGGCTGCAAGTGATCTGCAAGCAGCTGAACATAACCATTTCCAGTCAACGATCGGTTCAGTTTCACCAGAGGACTGAGTCCATGCCATGTAAAAACAGCCCACACCATTATGCAGCCACCACTAGCTTGAACAGTGCCTTGCTGACAGTTTGGGTCTATGGCTTCGTGGGGTCTGCACCACACTCGAACTCTACCATCAGCTCGTAACAACAAGCTCGTGACTCATCTGACCACGCCACGGTTTTCCACTGGTCTAGGGACCAGTCGATATGCTCACGAGCCCAGGAGAATCGCTGCAGACGATGTCGTTCTGTCAGTAAAGGCACTCGAGTCGGTCTTCTGCTGTCATAGCCCAAGGAAGACAAATTTCGCCACACAGTCCTATCGGACACGTCCCTCGTACGTCCCACATTGATTCCTGCAGTTATTTGACGAAGTGTTGTGTGTCTATTAACATTGACCATTCTACACAGACGTCGGTGGTCTCGGTCGTTAAGTGCAAGTGGTCGCCCACTGCGCTGTCCATGATGGGATGGGATGCCTGAAATTTCATACTCTCGGCACACTCTTGATACTGTGGATCTTGGAATGTTGAATTCACTACCGATATCCGCAATGGAATAACCCATGCGTCTAGCTCCAACTAACATTCCACGTTAAAAGTCTGTTAATTCTCGTCGTGCCGCCATAAATCACGAAAATCCTGTTCACATGAATAACTTGAACACAAATGAAAGCTCTGGAAAACGAAATGCGCATTTATACTTTTTCGCTGCGATACTACTGCCATCTGCATATTTGCATATTGCTATCCCATGACTTTTGTCACTTCAGTGTAATGTTTCTTACCATTCAATTTTGATTTTTAAAATTTTATTCTAACTATTATATTCTGGAGTGCAATATCTATATAATTCCTATCATAAATCTTAAAAGAAATTGTCGATTCTTAGACAATTTAAATAATTTTATTTAAAATATTTTTACATGAAGTATGCAAACTCTGACAGGATGCAAAACTAATTAAAAGATATTTTGGAGTGCAAAAATTACGATTTCTCATATATTTTATAGAAAAAATTATAAATACGACAATTTGAGTTAATTTATTTAAAAAAGATTTTTACATGATAAAAGCAAATCAGGGATTTCTAAATTTTTGAATGAATTCCAACTGTCAATAAAATTATTAGCAAGGTAAGTTAGAAATGTATAATAGCTGGCATGCATATTATATTACAAGATGTGCGCAACATTGCCGATTAACTATATTTACATATACTTTACAACAAAGTATGCAAAAATATATTCCATAAATCAACAGTGAAAACTAATAATTAACGTACAAGAAAAAATTCAATCCGCACAATTTAAAATTACTAGAGTAGTTTCAAAATAGAATTATATATAGAAAAAGTTTAATTTTCTAAAGCTTGAAGTTTACGTTTTTTTAATAATTTTTTTTTATTTTTTATTTTTCTTCAATATTTCATCATTTTGTTGTTTACAAAAAAATATTAAGGAATATATTAGTGCAAGTCAAAACTATGTACTTAATAAGAAAACATGTTTCATGTTGATTTTGACAACATTAAAGAATTTTATTGTTCTAATAGATTAATGATAACAGGTGTTGTTGAGGCTCGATGAGTTTTAACACACAGAAATTTTCCTTCAAAATCTATGGATATAAGTTTTTTAATTATAATATAACTATACATTGTTATACATACAATATTAAGGTGAGGGTATTTTAAACTTGCTTCATCAAATATAGCAATTCATCCATTAGATACATCTGTATTCAATGTTTCATCAGTCATAAGGAAAATTGTTCAATATTAACAATTAATTTTTTGAGAGATATGATAGGAATAACCTGCAATGTAAGTTATAATAGGTATTTACGGCTTAGAGGCTATTATGTCATCATTGTTTACAGGAACACATTCATTTTGCTCCCAATTATCTTTATCTTTAAAAGTACTCAATTTGACTTAACCCAATTTATTTGATTTCATAGTAAGAAGAACACTTTAAAGTCTTAACTTATGATCATTTTCAAAAATTTGTCTGATACATGGTAATGCGATCCAGATAATTGCCTATAATTGGTCATAGTTTCTAAATCTAGCTTTCAATTTGTCTGTTTGAATTTTGTCAGGAAAAAAATAATCAAACTTTAATTTTTCAAAATAATATTTGGTGATTTCTAATAGTGTCATTTTTGAATTTTTTTAAACTGTGAGAGTTTCTTTCGTCAATGCTCCTGTTGTGCAATTCATGAGTTCCCAACCACCGAGCCCTTTTAAGAAATGATTTAAAGATTTATATTTGACATCTGTAGCATTTTTAAAGTTTCTTGAAATTCATCTTTTTTATGTAAAGCTTTGTAAACAGTTTTTACATTTACAATAAACCCCCAATTACAAATAATTTGAATATATTCGAAAGTTTATTTAAAATGTTTGATGTTATTCCCCTCCCCAAGTACAAAGAAACTCTCTTCAAGTAAGGGATTAAAGATTTGTAATGCCAATTTCACATTTTGTCTTTCAATACTAGAAGGACATAAAGCTTACAGCGTAAGACCATATGCATACTTCAGGAGCTCTCAACTTTCCATGCAGAAAAACAAGCAAATTTAAAAGGTTAGACTGAATTGAAATCTGGATATACAAGCAATTTCCAGAATTTTTCTGGTTTAACCAGTTGTTCCTTAGGCATTTTAGTAAGTGCAAAGTATCAATTAGAAAATATAAAGGTCTTTTAGAATCATACGGTTGCTTGTACGAGATATTTATATTTGCTGGTGTTGAAGAACAAGACATAGCTTTACTTTTAATAGAATTATTATCCCTAATCACAGCTATAATTTTGTAAGTGATTGTTTCAAGACCAATTATACCTTTTTTATAAGTGTATGTAAATCTTTAGTAATTAAAGTTTTAACTGGATGTATATGCACAACGTCCTTATAAGGGGAAAAGCAAGGATCTAACCATAAATACAAAAACACTTATAACTGCTTCAGATTTATTTAAGGCCATATTTGTTATCTTTCCACCAACATAATCAAAATGACTTTGTAAATGGATTTCAACAATCATTAAAATCACTTTCTTTTTCTTCCTCACTTTTTTCTGATAAATAAGAAATTCTTTGGCGTATAACTTAAAAAGTTTGAAATAGTCTGCTCATATTTCGGATATATAATACTATGTAAGAACACATTTTTCTAAGAGTTTCGAGGTGGAAAAGAATAAAATTTTCAGAATTTCGGGAATTTTTTTAACAATGTAGAGAGATAGGGTTTGAAAGACTGCAAAAAATCAACGCAGGAAAATATCTAAGAAGTTATTTAGAAAAATTCAATTTTTCAACCTGCTCAATGAGAAAATCAATCGATATATAATTTTTACAGTTTCAATTTTTTTTTTTTAGGTCGGGGAGCTATTTAATTATAATTTCCAAAAGAGAGTGAGCATTATCATCCTTAACATTAATGATATTTTCAAATGATTCTAAGTAATTATGTACTTTCCACGATTCATTTATATATTTAATAAATAAAATAACTGTTTACTTATCTAGTATTCCATTTCTTGTTTTTTTTTAAAAAAATAAACACGCTATAAATCAGATTTTACTATTTAATAATACACCACTCATCAGAAATATTACAAATAATTATGTTATCATTTTTTTTCTATTATGAGCCAAAATGGATTTAAATTTTGAGTTGATGAGCTCTAGAATTGACTTACTTCATGAAGTTCACTTAAAAAAAATCATAGCTGCTTTTGCTTCAATATAAAATCTTTTTATAAAGATTTATATTTTTACTATGGAGTGAAAATATACCTGATCGGAAAAAAACAAGCAGCATACCTATATTTTTAAAATAAACTAACATACCTGATAATTAAAATTTATTGAAATACGAATTAAAAGCAAGCTGGTTTGTATGTTAGTCATTTTTTTAAATTATAATATTCTCTGCGTTTACGAGCAAGTTTAATTTTGTTCTAAAATAACTTATTCACAGAATTATTGGGTAAAAGTGTAGTGTGCTGTGTTTTGCACGCTATTGTGCCGAGGATGACAAGTGGACAAAGTAAACAAACGGTTAAAACTTTCAGCAATATAATTATATTGCTGAAAGAAATTACTATTATAAGCTTTTTGATAAGTATTGTTTTTTTCAGACTGGCTGCAACGGTCTGTTGAGTGCAGAGCAAAAATTAGAGCATGCGATACCTTCGGCATAAATAGAAAGCAGCTATAAGAATTAAAAAAAAAGCATTCTTCGGCTTCGTTAGCTCATTGAAAATAAGGACTGTGTAGATCAGGGGTGGCCAAACTTTTGGGATCCGTGGTCTACTCCACATTTAAAAAATCGAAGGCGGTCTACCAATGGCAGAGCTAAATTAACGTAATCTACATGTTTATGTATTTATTTTCGGTAACAAGAGAAAATGGTAAATTATCTAATTTTTCTAAAAAAAACTTAATATTAATAATTACAAAATAAAAATTTACTGACGAAAATAATCAAAGTATTTAAACATCAAAAATTGACTATCATATTCATTTCGTTTAGTTAAAATTTCATTCACTAATTCTACGTCATAAGTGATAAATTAAATTGCTAATATCCGAGATTATTATCGGGATGGTTGCGCGGACTACCTAAATGTCTTCGTGGTCAGCGTCTTGGCCACCTCTGGTGTAGATAATAAGAACAGTACATTATCAATAGAGAAGAAAGAATGAAGGACATTATAAGAATGGATTTCAGAGGGAATTTTAAAGTATTAATGCATACATTTGATTTATTTAATCAGTTATCTCTGTAGGATACGATCGGGATATTTCTCTGAAGAATCGGCATCTCGTCCAAATTAATCAATTTTATATTCTCACCGCAGACCAGAAACTTAGAAGCAATCAAACCATTCTCCATACAAAATTACAAACAAACATCCTTTCCTAACTCCATCAACTAGTAAATATATATATATTCCACTGGCTCTTCCTTCATTCTGCAGGTTTAAAATACTTTTCTCCGTCTTATTTATCCGACAACCATTCCCGCACAATTGCCGACAAATCATCAAGGGAATCAACCGTTAGAGCCCCAAAAGAATTACGAGAATTGCGACGAATTCAATTGCAGCAGGAGCAGGAGTAAGAAAGCCTGTTACAAATGCGATGTTAATTAATGAAATGGCACTGAGAACCTTGACTTAAAAAATTGGCCAAGACAAAATTATTGCATAAAGACTGTTAGGGAGGTTTTTCTGCAGTCTAAATACGATTTATCCTCGTAATAAAGTTTAGTTAAGAAGTGGCAGTCTCTCTTCAAAGAAAGAGTTGTAGCGAAAGAAAGGACTAAGACTGTGCCAGAAGATACATATAGTAGTTCATGAGAATTCTATATATCCATTATAATAGTGCTCTATGAGTAGTGTTATGCAAGTTCAACAGGTTAAATTCAATTGTTCAAAGGTTAAACTCAATAGGCTCGTTGCACACACAGAATCCAGAAATCAAATGCTTAGAAACACGACGTTTAAATTCCGACTCCGTCGTAAGAGTCAGCATAATTTCATCAACAAATAAATTTACTTTAACCTTGTTATTTAAACTAAGTACTGCTTAAGGGTAATTTGAAATGAATAGAGTGCAAATTCTATCCTTATTTTCATCTTGTCGTCGAATAAAGAGGAAAAGGGGTGAAAATTGACTTATTTCGATTTATTCAGTTAATGGGAAAACAGGATTTGGGATCTTGCATCTGATTATCCGACAGCTCTAGTGACAGCTGGCGTCTGTACAGAGTCCGATCAAAGGCGGATTGTTGGCGCAATATGGCCAAACATGGCTCTTGCGCCACTAAACTACACACAAACCAAACCAAAGACGTATTGACCGAATCTTTATTTGTCCGCCTAGTGTGTAAACTCTAATATAATTCAATACACTACTGTTGTTATGTCGGCATCGGTGAAATAAACGATCAGAAAAAAGCGCTGTGTGTGCAACCAGCCAATGGCAAATGATTTCCAGTAAGAAATAAATTACAGTCATAATAATTGCATTTTCCATAGATATAAATGTAATATGCCATTATGAGTATACCAAATCAAAATTCAGATTGCCCCATTATGTTAGCAGCTTCACGAGCATTAGTTTTCTTGTAAATGATTTACATATTTTCTATAATATATGAATGACTGATTCTTTTCGTTGCTTTGACAAAGACCTCTATTTTCCTGTATCTCCCGAGATCTATTTTTTTTCAGGCTTTGAATAAACATCAGTATTCAAATACATGAAGTGCATAAATAAATTCTAAGTATGCATAAATTTATTCAAATTTCCTTCACAAAGATAGCTCACAGAAAAAAAAAACCCCAGATGTCTCACTCTTATAAGCTCTAATATAACACAGCTATCCACAGACTTTAAATTATCCCGCTTTCAACAAACGAACTAATAAGAAATTCACCTATTGAGGCAGTAAGTAACTCTTCTCTGTTTATAACACAACAGATATATTTTCTGATGAATAATATTAACTTTAAGAATATGATTTATTGCATTCTTAATTGTAACAATCCAAACTGTATAGTTAAACTGCATAAAATGTTTGCCAATCAACATTTTAAAGTAATAAATGGCAAAAATTATAATCAAGCATTGCATTTATTAAAAAATTACTATGTTAATTTAGATTCAAAATAACCATAACAATTTTCACACTGTAAAATCTCATATCAAATTTATAACACACACACACACACACACACACACACACACAAACACACACACACAAACACACACACACAAACACACACACAAACACACACACACACACACACACACACTGAAATTGGTATAAAACTTTAGCGATTCTAGCATGATACACATAACAGATTTATGATTGTTCATTTCTTAATTACAGCAATCTTTCTGTGACATTCTTAATTCTCAATACTTCTTAATTTGGAATCATAAATTGATCTTAATAATAAAAAAGCTTGTTCCTTTAAAAATATTATAACAGTAATAATAATAATAGATTTTTTTAATGCAATGATAAATATTAATTTTAAAAAAATTACTTTTATTACCATATTATACTTTTCAGTCGTAAATCCATTATATACAGAACTACAAAAAATGTCCAAAAAATGAATAATATAAGAAATTTTTCCATGCATATCTTTAAATTTTACAACAAATAAATTAGCAAAAACAATTCTTTACTTTTGTTTTCATACAGATTTTATATTCAAACACTAAAACAAGTTTTTATAATTTATAATTATTATCGTCTGAATCTTCGGTAGTTAGATTTGAAAAACCATTTTTAATTATCATTTATTAAATAATTGTTTATCCTTTTGTAGAAAATTATACGCATTGAATAGCTAATAAGACCTGAATACAATCTCTATGTAAAAATATATTCTTTTGATTTTCATCATCATGAAATTTTCGGATGTTTTATATGAAGTTACAAAGATAATTTGGACTCTGAATATCAATCATAGTGAATTTTCGTTTGAAATGCCAGAATTTCAAACCGTGAGTTCCTGTTCCTTAGAAGGTGGCGCTGTGTTCGCTCATCAAAATTTTGAGTGGAACTTTTTTCTTTATCTCCTATTAGTGATTTACTTATTTTATTTATTAATTGGTGAAAGATAATTCAGATTTCTTATTGATAACATCATTGTGAAAAAGATATTTTACGATTAATTGTTCTTTTTTAATGGTTAAAAAACTCTTAACAAACACTAAAGATAATTTATTAATCTGCCTTTCAAGTGAATCATTGAATTTTCTCCAAATATTCATCAAATAACGTTTCAACATCTTATAAAAATGTATTGTAATAGTAATAAGAAAAAAAATAAACACAGAAGAAAAAGGGAGGAAGATAACGAAATAAAGGAAAATTAAACACTAGAGTACAATAAACGAAAAAATTTAAATACTAAAGTTCTACTCTCGATCGGGGTATGATAGAATTTATATACTTCTAGACATTACCAGACAATATATATGATTTTTCTGTAATGTGAGAAGTAACGAGTGAGACTCAATTGTAGTTTTGTCATGTTCCCTTGATTTACTCATGATGCTTGACAGATATTTTTCAAAAAAGTCATTAAAAATGCATTGCAATACATTGTAAAATTTCTGAACAATAATTCAAAGTAAGTTTTATTTGAAATTTTATTTCCCATTTCGAAAATGTCTTTCGTAGCAACGTAACATTTATAGAATAATTTGGAATCACCCACTAGAAGAATTCCAAACAATCATCCAGTGATGTTACAATATTTTACTGTATTACATTCTAACGGAGGCAATGAAAAATAAAAATTAACAAATAAAAGAAAAAAAATATCATTAAAATAAGAAGACTCACACCTTCAAAATTATATCTCAAATTTAAAGTCTCAAGAATTTTATTAAAAAAATTTTGACCGTTTTCAATAGTGCAAAATTTTAGCCCTCTGTAAAGCAAGAGAATTGGGTACTCTATTTCTAACCAAAGCGAGAATTTTATTGTTATAACGGATGAATTGGTACAGTACACTTAATTTTTCAAAAGCTTTAAAATATAATGGAATAACTTCCACTCATTGGGTGACTACAAGATCAGCATCGATGAATTTATATGTCTAAATGATTCCCTCACGCCAACTAAATTAAGAAAAAGTAACTCAAAGACTAATATAATTCGCTTACCAGTATATTACAAAAATGACATTAATATAGACACCATTATCAAAACGGAAATTAAATTTGAAATATAATTGTTACGCATCTGCATACTGTATTGGAAAGCCCGTTTTTGATTTTTTTTTTCCCATCATAATTGGAGCATTCTAATAGATGGCGCTATCTCTGCATCCACTGCAAATTTCACATTTATTAACCTAGAAATACAAATATGAGATTCTTGAGGAAATGTTTGTTATTTAAATCCAAGATTTTAATTTTATTTTTTATTACATTAGTTATTTTGCAAGGTATAATTTGTATTTGATTAGAATTTTTTTCGCGTTGCCGAGAAACCGGATTCTTTTCCTTACCAAATCAGGGCGAAAGACAAGAAAAATGTTCCAGCAGTGATAAGGGGGAAAATGGCATTTATGTAGATTAAGTAAATTGGAGAGAAAATTATTAAAAAGGAAAAAAGTGCCAATTAATAAACAATTATATTAAATTACAATTATTCTGCAATTCTTTGAATAAAATGTCACTTTGTCTCTAAATATTATTACCACTAGAAAAGTATTTTGTTATATCGTGGGTATATATAACTGCAGCGTTAGCTGTAGTGTTGTGTTATATGAAAGGAGAGAAGGTTAGCACTCCCCTTGACAAGGACGGAATGGCCTCTGGGCCTATAACACATATACACGGTTAAGGCACATGGTTGCTTACTTCGCAGCCAAATCTTAACCGCATTTTTTTTCGTCCCCCAATTATCTTGGTTTCGGATGTACCCAGCAACTAATATTCTCACGGTATTGTCTTACAACTGAAACATGAATACATGCATGCAAATTCTGTAAATAGTCTGGATAAAAAAAAGTGAAATCCATTAGTTTGAAAGAATATATAATAGAAGATGATTTTCCGGGACTAAAATGTAGAATACCGCAATTCAAAATCGGAATTATTTATCAATGAAATCAAAATATTTATTATGGAATGATGAAAATAAAATTGAAATTTTATTTAAAAAATATATTACAATGACTTGAAACAATTTGTAGAAATTGCCACTTAAAACTATTCATCATCATCTTAATTTAGAATACATCGCTTACAGTTTAGAATTTTAAGATATTTTTATAGATATCACCAATTTTAAAAATTGTAACGAAATTGCAATACCGTTTGCAATTATTTTCCAATAATTCGAAATAACAAATCACAATAAAACAAAACAATATTTGGAAATGACGATAAAAAATCATAACAAAAAACAATAGACAAAAATGACATCCATTAGAAAAAGGATCTATGATGTTCACTTTAATGCAGGCACAGCAAAACGACTCTTTTAAGAAATTGCATTTATTTATTAAAATAATAACTATCAGGAATAACAGAAACGTTTTTGAAAAACTTAACCAGAGTTCGTTAAGCATCAAAACATGAGCAAAATAATATAAACGTACGACATAATTACAATAGAAAACTTAAAAATGAAGAAACACCGTGAAAGTTGAAATATTTTAATTAGGAAAAATGTCTTATGTTTGTAAATTTCAATTTAAAATGACTGACAATTTAAAATTTTTATAAAATGCAAACTTAAATTTCTTCTCCCTATGATCAGTTACAACATTTCAATAGTATTACCTTTTTTGTGATCTGTAATCTGTTTGAAATATTTATGTAATGTAAGTGTTATTCATTCATTCAGAACAGAAGTACTGTATTTATATTAACAGATTAATCTCTCGTAACTGATAACTGGCGATTCAACCCTTCGGAATTTAAATAAAAATCTTGAGATGTATTAAGAATTTAAAAATAAGACTTATATAAATATATTTTTTGTGATTTTCCTCCTTTTTAAAATTTTGTAATAGAAATGAAGGTCATCAATCTGTTAGTAATATAAATCAAAACATAAATAAAATAAAATAGAATTCCTATGTTCATAGGAATTCTATTAGTTTATGTAGTAATTCTATCCCTAAAAGTAATTCTATTAGAAATTGGTTCCAATTTCGGCTTCGAGAAAAATTAATGTAGATCTTGACATACCTTGTATTCAATATTTTATTATTCCTTCCTGACTATTTCGAGAAAGGTTTAATTTTCCAGGAATACCTTTATTAATCCTTTTTTAACCTATATTTCAATACAGCTAATTTTTAATCTTTTACTGATGCTCTGAATCAGAATAATATTCGAAAAGAAAGTTACACTTAAGAATTCTACCACTTTTTTTAAACAGTGTGGCTGCTTATAAAATTTCCGAAATCTGTACAAGGCCAGCTTTGCGCAGAGGCAGTGTCATAGCCAATGAGGTTCTACCGAGG
>JAPMOQ010054323.1:117105-136543 GCA_026543055.1 Argiope trifasciata
ACACACACACACACACACACACACACACACACACACACACACACACATATTGAGCTTTATTATAAGTATAGATGACAGAGAGTTTTATATTTACAAATACAATGTGAATTAATGAATATCTATAAACAAAGACATTTATATTACTTTATTTGAAATTTTCTTGTAACTAAACCATTTACTTTTTAGTAAATAAACTTTACCTTCTTTTGTTTTCTTTTTAAGATGCCAGGTAAATGCTCGGTTCCAGCCTGCTGTGGAAATTATGATGTAGAAAATAGTCTTTGTTTTTGGATTTCCCATTGATGAGACTTTAAGAAAGAAATGGTTGCATGCAATTCCAAGAAAATTTTTTACCATTATGAAGAATTCTAAGTTAACAAATATTAGCATTGATAATTAAAACGTTTCAATATTTTGAAATAGTTTCTATTATTTTTAGATGTAAAATTTATAATTTGTGTTAGTTGCAGTCTTAATTTTTTTAAAAAAAATTAATGTCATTCTGATTAATAAAAATTGATGTAAGATGCATTAATTTTAGCTCAATTCTAGTTTCATTATTTTGTTAATATAAAATATAGACCATTAATTAATTTAAATAACTTTAGAATTGGCTGATTTTTTTTAAAAAGCAGGAAAATAACTGATATTTTAGCTGTAGTTTGAAATATTTTTAGAACTCAGTAAAAAATTATCTTGATATGTAGGTTTATAAATATTAAATGTTGTTCTAACATGATGGAGATTTTTTTTTCTATCCTTATTTTTCAGGTATGTGAAAGACATTTTACAGATGGTGAAGTGCTTCACAGAACTAGTTTCTATAATGAAAGTACTGGGGAAACATTATCTGCTCATCTGAAGAAGCCCAAGTTAAAAAAAAATGCTATGTCAAGTATTTCTCCTGGCTGCCCAACATATTTGTCGTCATCAATATCCTCAATTCGAGAGAGTCTATCAAGAAAGAGGCAAAGATTAGAACAACTGCAAATTGAACTTTCCAAAATTGAAAGCTTGAATTCCAAGCAAAACTATGACAACTAGACTGCATTTACCAATTTCGATGAATTAAAAAAATGTATTATGATTCATTGTATATATTTATCTCAATTTTTTATATATTATACATACATTGTGTGCTAATATTATCATAATAAAAAGAAATTTCTAATATAAAAAGAAGAAGAAATGAATAAATTAATTACATATATTATTATTTATTGTATATATATTTCTCTATATTTCAATGCATCTATTTTTCAATATATATTCATGCTAATAGTATCGCTTTATAAAAAAATCGGTTCTGTAAAAAATTGTGTATATTTTTCTATGTATATTTCGTTGCATTTTTTTCTGTATATTTTTATAATAATATTTATTCTATTTTTCTCTATATATTCTCCATATATTAACTTCAATAAAATTATATATATTGTGTCATAACTTCTTATTCATATATATTCACTTTTATGTATATATATAAAAGAAAAATCCATAGATGAATAATAAAAATAAGTTAAAAAAACGTGGATCTTGGGGAAAACCAGAAAAAAATGTATTTGTACGTATAACCTGAATTTATTTTATGTTTAGAATGTTTTAAAATGTGTTTTGAATCATAATATGATATATGTGCATTCGCTCCAAAAGATGTTCTAGATGTGCGGTGACATATCAATATGTCACCTATCCCCTAACCCCATATGACCTTAATTTTTTTAAACCATAAATTACATGTCAGTTATAGAAGATAATTAGATTTAAATAATTGTTTCGAAAAAAAAATCCTTTTTGACATAGTGCCTCTGAAAGGGTTAAAGAGCATACGCTTTCTTCCTTTTGGAGACTATTATTGAAAAGAATGAAAATATGTTATTCATTCACCTATATGTTAAAGATGGCATTTCTTCCATAACTTATGCTGTATGTATTGATAACGATCTATTTTTAAATGTATCTTTTATGGGAGAAAAGATTTTGAAGCATGAGCAATTCCCATTACCAACTAAATAATGCAAATCAAATATTTAATATTCTTGATTATTATTTAAAGGATCCCTGTGAAAGAATATCAGATTCACTGAATGTCAAAATTATCATAATTGAATCTATCGTCAAAAATTCAGAAGATGTATTTAATGACAAATGTAAATTTTTCTTTGAATTTTTTCTTGAGCAGTTGCATTTGCTGAAGTGTAAACCTGAACGCTACAGGTATTCGCCAAATATTAGCATATTTGCATTTTTTTTATTTTACATTTCTCCCCAAGCTTAAAAATTTCTAAGAAATTCCCATTACATGGTTTTTCCAGATCCCAGCACTATTCGAATTATTGGTGCTAATAAAAAAAAAATTCTCCTCAAGCAGAAGAATACAACAATTTTCTTGCTTATGCCAAACATGCGTTTCAAAACGTAAAAGATTATGATTATGTTATTGTTCTAATGGTTGATGAAATACACATTAAACCATTTCTTGATTACAAAGGAGGGAACATAGTAGGAACAACATGCAATGGCACTGAATTAGAAAACAGAGCACATGTGTTTATGTTGCAAAGTCTTTTTTCTTCTCACAAAGATGTTATTTATTGGGTCGTTCGGAAAGTAATTTCGTTTTTTCCTGACAAAGGATTTAATTGCATTTTTCGCACCCAATTTCATACTTAAACCGCAAAATCATTTTATGTTTTAAGAGCTGATATAGCAAGGCTTGAGTGTGAAAAAGTGCAGCTGATTCTTCGCAGTAGTTTTTGGATGGTGCCCTTTTAAATATGGAGAGCAATAAACAGCATTTTCGTTATTTTTTTCTTTTTTGCTATATAAAAGGTAAAAATGCTGTTCAAGCCAGAAATAAATTAGCCAATATGTGTGGTGATGATGTGCTAACAGTACATCAGTACCAGAACTGATTTGCAAAATTTTTCCTTCAAATGAGGAGGCCAAAAACCACCTCGATCAGTTTTTTTTACAGCAAAGACCAAAACCTTTATGAGCGTGTAATCATGTTAATACCAAAAATATGGCAAAAGGTATTAGACCAGAATGGCAATTTTATAATTTAATAAATAATTTATTCATTAAACGAAAATTTATTTTCATTTTGACAAAAAAATACGAAATTTCTTTCCGAACAACCCAATATATTGTGCCTACTAATACATTTGATGCTTTAAAACTTTTCATTTAATTATGAAAATTATAAAGGGCTTGAGGAAATAGGTTTCAAAGTAATGGGAATCGTAACAGATAATAATTCTATCAATCGAGCAGCAGCAAGCAAGTTTAGTAATCCTCCTAAACTAAAAAATTAAATATGACCACCCAGTAGATAATTGAAGCCCCCTTTTTTATATAATTGTTTCTGTGCACATTCTTAAATGTATACGAAATAATTGGCCCAATAATCATAAAAATGGTTACTGTATTTATTATCCAGATTTTCATTAATTAAAAAATGTTTGTACTGCCTCTTAAGAACTGTCAGAAAGCTTCCCGATTTAGAGCGTGCCAACTTGTTAAAGTTTGGTTTTGGTTTAACACGTAAAGTTCTTTGGAAAGGCAAAATGTAAATTTAGCCTTAAAGCTTTTTAATACTCATGTTGGTCATGCCTTGAATGAGCTTAGGGAAAACACCATCTTGAAAGCTATGAGCAAACATCTAAACTCATAGATGTTAATTTGTACTTTTTGGGATATTGTAAATTTGGAGACTCCCAACAAAGGAAAGGTAAAACGTAATCCCATGTGTGAGCCTATAACAAATACTCCATCTGATGAATGATTGGCTTTTTTGAAACAGCTTGTTAAATGGGTAAGCACATGGGAAGAGCTTGATTCGAATAATGGAAGACTTTCCGATGAAACATTTCTTGCCATTCATCATACCTTCCAAGCTTTTGGGCCACGGTAGCCTGGTTGGTAGAGCGCCAATCTCGTAACCGAAAGGTAGTGGGTTCTGTCCTCGTCTTGGCCGCCATGTTGGATAATGGCAGTTGGGGCATGTTAAATAGGTCGTGACTGCAAAGTCCTCCAAGTTCCCATGACAAATGATACCTCTGGGGGTAATGAATCAGTGATGAGTCGGTCCCTGATTGGGATCCAAATTCTGACTTGCAGATGGATGAATGAGTTCGACCCCCCCCTTTAAAAAGGGTTTTGTCTTGTGTGTTCGAGGAAAGTCATACTTTCACTTGAACGGTGCTCGTTAACAACGAAAGGCGCTCACTTCTGCCTTCATTCGAAAGAGCTACACTCATTCAGGCTTGGTATGACCAAGTGGCATTAGACCCACCAACCAGCTTCCATAGAAACGGGAGATTATTGCACCAATTCATTAAAGAAGAAATATCTATATATAGGTAAAATCCAAACTGATAAGCCAGAGTCTAGATTTTGACATTATAGAAGCATGGCTGGATATCAGTATCACATTTCTGTAAGACAAATAAATGAGACTGAAAATAAACTAAGATTAACCCACGAATTGAAAATTGCCTCTCATAATAAAGGGACTATAACTATTAACATATTTGACAACAACTATCAGAATAATGACGATGGAAAAGAACCTATTAATTTAATTTTTTGGATATATCTGTAGAAGAATCTGACACAAATAAAATATACCTTGCCCATAATAGCATATTTAGCTGGTTACTGTTCTCGTGCTGCTTTAAAAAAAACTAAGTGTTTACATTGTAGCCAAAAATTAACAACAGATGAAAATTCCATTCCTCCCAATTTTAAACTAATAGATGTAAAAGATAAGAATGGGTTATTATATTCTAGTACAATAGTACAGTGTGCGCTAGAGAAACTTACTTATTTGAAAAAACTCCCGAGCGGTGAGTTGGGTGGGTAGAGGGGTGATAGGTGGTGCTATTGGAAGCGAAAGTCCACAAGTTTGTTTCTCAGTCAATTCCCATCATGCTCTTGTCTAGAAAACAGCGGGTCTTAGCCATCGACAGCTTCTTTTCTAAAGGTCGCCCACTTATTGCTACGCAACGTGCCTTCCACGCTCGCTTTGAAATTCCTCCTCCCAGACTCGTTACTGACTATAATTCGATTCTGTCGTGTGTTAACTCATTTCGGGAGTGTCTCTAAATCGGGTAATGGACATCAACGGACCACCAGGACTTCGGAAAATGTGAGGCAGTCAGTTCTGCGTTCGGCTCGCAAACGTGCAGCTGCTCTAGAAATTTTTGACACCACTCTTCGACGAATTCTTCATCAAGACCTTCCATTTCATTCCTATAAATTGGCTGTTGTGCAAGAATTAACTAAACGAGATTTTGTTGCCTTCAAAATGTATGTAAAATGCTGCTTGACAACCTGCCTGAAGACGCGGTCGTTTTTTTTCAGTGGCAAGGCTCACTTTGACATCCCTGGTTTATGTCGATCAACCAGGGAACCTCAAGCACAACATTCGCGACGCCATTGACAACATACCGATTGATATGCTGCAAAGAGTGGACACGAACTTCAAAACTCGACTTAATCAGTGTATGCGCAATGGGGGTCGTATTTAACCAATATAACTTTAAAAACTGTGTGAAAACAAATTGGGATATTTTATTCTCAAATAAAAAAGAATTAAAACAATAACTGAAGTACTTTTGTTTTTTATTGACCTTTCAAATAAATAAGTTTCTCTGGCGCACCCTGTATTTAATGCTGTTATCCACACATATATTGTTGTTCAAAAATTAATTAGTGAAAAATATGAAAATAAATTTATTGAAGTTCCTAATCAATGAAATTTGGACATTTATTTTGTAGGAAATATTTTAATAACTAAAGATATGTTTCTTTCTTCAGATGGGCATGAAATATTACCCTTGCTTGCTGTAATTCTGAGGTCAGCAACAAACAGTTTATTAAATGGTGGTGGTGGGTCTAATGCCACTTGGTCATACCAAGCTCGAATGAGCAGAACTCTTTCGAATGAAGGCAGAGGTGTGCACCTTTCGTTGTTAAGAGCACCGTTAAGGTGAAAGTACCACTTTGCTCGAACACACACAACACAACCCATTTTAGGCGGCGGTCGAACTCATTCATCCATCTGCAAGTCAGAATTTAGATCCAAATCGGAGACCCCAGAAGTATAATTTGTTAAGGGAATTTGGTGGACTTTGCAGTCATGACCTATTTAACGCGCCCCAACTGCCATTAGCCAACACGGAGGTCTTTGGCCTAGATGAGGACAGAACCCGCGACCTTTCGGTTGCGAGACTGATGCTCTACCAACTAGGCTATAATTATTGTAAAGTGAAAAGGGATACAATGAAAGGTAAATCCATTAATAAAGCAGCTTCTAAGAATAAAAGAAAACGAGGAACTTTTTCTAAAAATTCTTCCACAAATAAATAAACAATCTAGAAAATAAAATCGATCATTTGGAAGGTTGGGAAATATTTGTTATAACAGAAGTATAGAAAGGAAAGAAAAAGTAAACTTTTGAAGGAATAAAGTGAAAATGATTTTTAAAATTAAATTATATATAGTGATTTATATGTGCATAAAAATAATTATTGTTTATAAATCGCATCATAATAGTATTTTTACTTTGTATATGTATGAGTTCTGAATAATTGTTTTTTTCTTGCTATTGGTTATGGTGAAATAAATAAATGTTTATTAATACATGTCTATCTGGTTGATATTTTATAGTTTCTTAAGAATGTCAAAAATTTAGTTGTCCTTTTTATTTTGTTATATATCATATTTAAAATGGTATTTCTATTTTGTATATTTGTGTTCTAACTAAATGTATTTTTTTATGCAGTACATAAAAGTAATTATTGTTTTTTAAATTGAATTTAATAGCATTTGTATAGGATGATTGTATTGTTTTTTCCTTGCTATTGATTTTGTTGAAATAAATAAATGCCCATTGATATGCATCTTCATATGGTTCATAGTTTATAATTTCTTAATTCTTTCATAGTTATTAACTTAACTATATTATTTTTTTTATACAAATACTGCTTGTAGATTTGCTATATTTTTTAAAGAACAATTCTTAAAAAAATGAAATCCAGTATTTATGTAGCAAATAACAAATGAATCTCTAATCTCATTATGTTACTTATTATATCTTTTTTTTTGTTTTACAGAATTTTTATTGTCTATATGTAAATCTTTTACTGTTGATTAGCTTCCTATTTAAAAAAATAAAATTCCTGATGATTAAAAAAGTTTCTATTTAAAAGAAAATTTAATGCATACATCTATTAGGTTGTTCGGAAAGTAATTTCGTTTTTTCCCGACAGAGGATTTAATTGTATTTTTCGCACCCAATTTCATACTTAAACCGCAAAATCATTTTATGTTTTAAGAGCTGATATAGCAAGGCTTGAGTGTGAAAAAGTGCAGCTGATTCTTCGCAGTAGTTTTTGGATGGTGCCCTTTTAAATATGGAGAGCAATAAACAGCATTTTTGTCATTTTTTTCTTTTTTGCTATATAAAAGGTAAAAATGCTGTCAAGCCAGAAATAAATTAGCCAATATGTGTGGAGATGATGTGCTAACAGTACATCAGTACCAGAACTGATTTGCAAAATTTTTCCTTCAAATGAGGAGGCCAAAAACCACCTCGATCAGTTTTTTTTACAGCAAAGACCAAAACTTTTATGAGCGTGTAATCATGTTACTACCAAAAATATGGCAAAAGGTATTAGACCAGAATGGCAATTTTATAATTTAATAAATAATTTATTCATTAAACGAAAATTTCTTTTCATTTTGACAAAAAAAAAAAAAAAACGAAATGACTTTCCGAACAACCCAATATTTTACACAAATATTAACCTTCCAGCTTTCACGCGTATGAAAGAGATACATTAGAGATGAATTTCGTTTTATAATTTTAGATCTGTTGGAACTGGGAGCGCCTGTCCTTGGCTATTTGTCGCCCTCCCTTTGACTTACTTTTAGTTGTCGTCGTAAGTTTGTGGCTTTAATAGGTCTCTGCCGATCAGATATTTGTATTTTAGAGATACGTGCGACCGTTCATGTAAGTTTCTGTCACATCTAATTTTGTATAATTTTACAAATAAATCCGTATTATTTTAGACTGGCTACAGCTGGCAAATGCATTTACGAAGAAAAATGTTGAAAAAAGGCTCCGCATCTCTGAAAAGTGAGCTAAAACTAAGAGAAAAGCCGAAATAGGCATTGAATTGGAAGATGCGACATCAGGGAAAAAATCCCTGAGAAAAAGAAAAGTGGACTAGAATCAAGATGTTCAGTTGTGATATTTGATAGAAATTTATATTTTTGGAGCACACTAAAAATATTTGCGCAAATTGCAACGCTGCAATGAAATAACAATGAAACTGTTTTCTTCCTTTTCATATCTAACATTCAATTACTTTTTGTTTTTTATACATAAATTCTGTATTTTTGCATTTTATATTTAGGATGCAAATTGTTCTGTCAAAATATCGACAATTTCATTAATATTATTTTTAAATCAATTCAGTTAACCTGTGGTCATAATATATTGTTATTGTAATCTATGTTTATATTGTTTCTCCTTCTTTTCAAGTAAAAATGTTTAAAGGGATTGAAGTTATTAATCCTAAGCTATTTCCAATATAATTTTAATAGCTATGCTATTGAAAATTTACAATTTACTATAACGTATGTGGGAAATAAGTTCGACCTTTCATGTTGGAATGATGGCCGCGCCCACTGGAAGGTTAAATAATTCGTAAATTAGTAATTATTCACCTATTTAATAATTCGGTGAATGTTTTTTTTAATAATGAAAGTTGTCTAGAAAATGTGATGTTCAGTATCGGAAATTCTCAAATTGCTATTGGAATTATTTAAAAGCCAATTTTTTAAATACGAAGTAATATTATTTTAATTAGTATCTATGCAATTATTTGATAATTTAGAGAATTGACGAGAACGCTTATTATCGCAAGTGACGCGTTATGTTAATCTTCGTTCTTCTCCAAGTGTCCGCCCAAAAGTGATGACTCAATCCAACAGCCAGCAAGCCTTATCTCTCTCGGAGGCCAGGACTGCACGCGTTTTGCTTACACACGCGTTACCTATGATGCTTTGTTCTTGGAATTTGCACACGCGTCATCTTCCTACTGAATTCTGTGTTCATTGAACCCTTCTTCTGCAAATTCATTGCTATTGCTTAATTTTAATGCTAAGTGTTGCTGCCTTTTCGACTCTCTCAATCACACTTCTCTGATGACCTCAAGGTGGCGGTCAATCCATCGATGGCACATTTCACGTTGCTACAATGCGATTGATAAGTATAGAATGCGCCAGAGAAACTTACTCATTTGAAAGATCAATAATTCTTTTTTTTTATTTGAGAATACAATATCCCAATTTTTCAACATACAGTTTTGAAAATAGCATCGCTTAAATGGCGACCCCCATTGCGCATACACTGATTAAGTCGATTTTTGAAGTTTGTATCCACGCTTTGCAGCAAAGCAATCGGCATGTTGGCAATGACGTCGCGAATGTTGTTCTTGAGCTGAGCTATAGTCCGTGGTCGATCGACATAAACCAGGGATTTCAAAGTGAGCCTCGTCACCTTCCCCCCCCCCCCCCAAAAAAAAACCCGTCCGTGTCTTCAGGCAGGTTGCCAAGCAGCATTTCACATACATTTTGAAGGCAACAAAATCGCGTTCAGTTAATTCTTGCACAACAGCCAATTTATAGGAATGAAACGGAAGGTCTTGATGGAGAATTCTTCAGTGTGGTGTCAGAAATTCCCAGAGCAACTGATCAACGTCTTTTTACTATTCTGTAGGCGTTTTTAAAAACCAAAATAGAAAAATCAATACACAAAACAACAAAATGATGCACCTTCTTGAATGGTAAGTGAGAGGCACCATTCGAGTGCAAAGGGTTAAAAGTAAAACCAGAGGGAATAGTCTCCTCAAATCTTTCTCGCATACTCTCTAATACAGGTTTTATCCCAGTAGGATTTCCTAACAATATTTACAAAGTATTCATCTTTTGCATGAATTTAGAATTTTTACTAAATCTACCGTGTCATTTTTTTTGGCAAGCTATTAAGCGGTTAATCTCTAATAAGCGTTAGTAGTATCCAAAATTGTAATTTATGCTTTAGACTCGCTTTTCTGAACCGGCCGAAACAAAAATTTGACATAAAATTGCATTTCAAGTCACAAAATTCCATAGGAAATTTGATATGCTTAATATGCGTTTTTGCGTTTCTGTGTTTACTTGCGTTTGAAAGTACATACAGACAAACGAAATGTCTATTTTGGTTCATAGCTTAATAAGTGTCTACACCGTAAGTGTAGAATGTTAAATCTGTGTACAGAATTTTATCTCTCTAGTTCTCTTTGGGCCGCGGTGGCCTGGTGATAAAGTCTCGGCTTCGGTTTCAGGTTCGAGACTCGTTTCCACCGAAGAACCGTCGTGTGAGGGGGTCTCTTGCACGCTAAATCTGTCAGGCCAAACGTCCTCCCGTTGGTGTGGTGTGGAGAGGGGGGTGCCAGCTCAGGTGTCATCTGACCGTGGTTCAAAATGACGGGGTCCGTCCCAAAATAGCCCTCGCATTGCTTTAAACGGGACGTTAATAAAACTAAACTAAACTCTAGCTCTCTTCATTTTGTAGTTATCTTTTCAACTGATATTCGAGTAGCTGTGCAGACTGACCTCTTCTGAGCGGGTTTTGCGCAAACCTTGAAATAAATCTACAAATTTGGTTTACGCCTGCATACTAAATTTTATCCTAGTAGCTAGTTTTCGAGTTATCTTTGTCAGAAACAGAGGGAGGGACGGATGAACACCTTCCAAACATTTTTTTGTACAAACTCAGGGAGATGTAAAGGGTGAATAGTCGTCAAAATCTCAAGTTCGAATTTTTACAATGCTTTCTCTAAACTACTTATACGAAAAAATAAAAATGTATTATCTCATCAATTAGAGATTCAAGACATTTTATTACCAAATGAAATAATTCATCTGAAGGAATATTATTTTCCTTGAAATTTATTTAGTGATATTCTAACAAATTTTTATAGCCAAAAGAGGATAAAAAATTTATGTAGTATCTTATCGATTAGTTTAGTTATATCAACGTTCCATTTTTAAAAACCCTAGAGCTATTTTAAGATTGACCTGGTGATTTTGAACCATTGTCAGATGACGAGGAGGATACTTGAGCTGGCATACCCTTTCTAAACTTCCAAACCACAAAATCAGGTGGATGTTCGGCCCTGAAGGATTTAAAGAGCACCAGATCTGCTTACACAACGATTCTTCCGGTTGAACCGGGCCTTGAACCTGAAGTCCTCCATCTCCGTAGCCGAGACAGTACCACCAGACCACCGCAACCTTAAGTATCTTACTGAACTAAAACTTTAAAATAAATTTCTCACTTTTGTGTATATTAGTGTAATTTCTGGAACGAAAATTCCCTCTGCTTCATTGCTAAACCTATTTTGCCGCAGTCTCAAATATAAGGTTTTATATTTGAAACTGAGACAAAACCGGACGTTTTTGAAACTGAAAATGTTTGCTTTTGGATGAAGGGGAAGGTGAGTAAGTGAAAGTATTATTATCATTTTTTTTCTTTTTGAATTTTCATTTTTCATTGTAGCTAGTGAAATTTTAGAAAGAAAATTCCCACCGCTTGATTGTAGCTAAACTTATTTTACCTCAGCAAGATCGGCCAACTGGGGGATGCGGAAGGTGTAATGTACCCGGGCCCCGTGACTGAAGGGGCCCCACCGTGATTAAGAATTAAAACAGTGTTCTGAACAATAATAATGTTACACATACTAAAAGTCTACTAGCTTGTTTCCATGTGGCTGGCTGAGCATCGACTTACGCCTTTATTAGGCAAAGATCGCAGTGATATCTATAAAGAGGTTGGGAAGTTCATTTATGAAAAAGGAAATCCCCGCCAGGCATGTTATAAAAGAGATGCATGCCCGGCGTTCAGAAGTCGAGGCTGAGGCTGGGTTCAAATGGACCTGTAAATCCTTCGCTATCTACTTTTGTCTATATCTAATCTAATTCTTTTTCAATCCTTTCCATTGCCAGTTACTAAATGTAATAAGTAAATTATATTTAGCAAATTAAAATTAGACTCTTCTAGCAAATTAAAATTGAATAAAGGATTATTTTGGGTCAAGCATTCGGGAATAATGCTTGAACACTTTTGTAATACTATCGAAAAAGAAATGAGAAGAATTGTAATTTTCCAGGAGTAATTAATAGCAGAAACAAAATTCCGCATCATTAAATAAATATGCAAAATGTCCGTTTTCTTTTTTTTTTTTTCATTTTGCTAAAGATTTAGGAAACCAAATAGTTTCTTATAATCGGGCCCCTTCATAAAGAAGACCGACTCTGTGCCTCAGTTTCAAAAATAAGATTTTATATTTGAAACTGAGACAAAACAGGACGTTTTTGAAACTGAATTGAACTTGTTTGCCCTTGGAGAAAGAGGAATGTGAGCATGTGGAAGTATAATTTATTATTATCTTTTTTTTCGAATTTTCAATTTTCTTTTCATTATTTTCATTGCACGATTTTTTTAATTCCATGAATTTTCATTTTTCATTGCTTTCATTCATCTCATTCTTTCATTGCTTTTATTCATCGCATTTTTCATTGCTTACTTTTAGGGTTTTGCAGATGTGAAGATTTAGACACCCTATTTTTGCTATGATTGCTTCTTGATGTGTAGTGAATTGCTTCTGAATAGTAGTGAATTTCAATATTTCATTAAAACTTTCACAGAATATTAAACAAAATTTGTTGTGAAAGTATCACTGGCAAAACATGATTCATTGAATCCCATAGCCAATAAAAACCCTCTTCAACTCGCTGCAATTTGTTCTCTCGTAGAACACAATAGCGTTGCCTTTGATTAAACTTCATTCGAGGTTTTCACAAATGGGAATAAAAGTATTTGGTAATTCGTTTTCGGTTTGCCCTTAAGAAGATACTTGAAAGATTATAGGGTTACGATATACATGCCCCTGTGATCACAAATGGCAAAACGATGAATACAAAAAATACATATTAGTAACACATCTTTTTATTTCTTGTATAGATAAAGGATAGTAATTGTCCAAAAATTCCAACTCGTGACTTCGACGAATATTCTCGTTTTGAACCCTTGCTCTTATCTGAGTTAAAAAACACACACATTTTTGGACAATGTCTTCTTGTATGTATATAGCAAAGATAAAATACATATTAGTAGTAACATGTTTTTTTATCACTCGTATAGATAAAAGATAGTAGTTGTCCAAAAATTCCAACTCATGATTTCGACGAATCTCCAAGTTTTAGAAGACCCCTTCCTGCTCTTATCTAAATTTTAAAAAAACGACTCATGTTTGAATAATGTCTTCCTGTTTGTCTATGGCAAAGATAACTAAAGAACACTCTAAACTAGATGGTTGATATTTGGTCTTGACTGTCTTTCCACCAAATTTACATATTTCTATTAAATAAGATTTGTGCAGAGGTCCTGGTGTTTGAATATAATTCAACATTATAGCTAAAAAAAGAGATGAGCTCGAGAGACAAAATTCAATTCACAGATTTAACATCTAAAAGGTAGACATTTGTCAAATGTTGAGCCAAATTTAATGATGGACTGGCCGTCCGTTTCAGAAACATGCAAACACGATACCTCAAAAACGCATTGACTTAAAAATATTTCAGGGCCTCGGTGGCCTGGTGGTAAGATCTCGACTTCGGAACCGAAGTGGTTCAGGTTCGAGATAAGATTCACCGAAGAACCGTCGTGTAAGCGAATCAGGTGCACATTAAAAGCCCGGAATGTCCTTCCGCTGGTGTGGAATCTTTGAGGGGGGAAGCTCAGGTGTCATTCTTGTCATCTGATCGCAGTTCAAAATTACAAGGTCCATCCCCAAATAGCCCTTGTATTGCTTTGAATGGGACATTAATATAACTAAATTAAACTAAAACTTAAAAATATTTCAAATTTTGCATGGAACTTTATGAGTACAAGTGCAGATTTGTTTTAAAAGTTTTGTGTCAATTGGTTGAGAAAAGTATGTCTAAAACACAAATTCGATTTTTGGATAATATTATTGTATCAGGTATTAATTGCCTAAAAATTTTCCAAGGATCACATATAAATTCAGTAAAAATGCTGAAGTTAATATTTGTGACTAGTATACGCCAATACCATGTGAGACGTTCTTTGGCATTACAAGTTTATTAGAGATTATGTGAGAAAGTTTTGGAGAGACCACTCCATCTGGTTTCTTCAAAATATTACGAATACCGCTGATACAACCTATTTTGCATTTTTGAAAGCATCGTGTGTGTATAATAGTTTTATTTTTTGTTTTCATGATCGTTTGAAATTGTTATAATGTTTATTTCATATACTTAACAACTATGTTGTAAATATTACGTATATATCTTGGATTCTTTTTTCTTGCAATATTTGTTTGTTTTCTACAATATTTGATATGTTTTTCTTTTCAGTTTTAGATTTATTCTGTTGAATTCTAAAGTATTCCTGCATTAGGTTTCTGCAACGAGTATAATAACTTTTTTTGTTATTAAATAATCAATCAGCATTGTTTTACTATCATTTAAATGCTGCTAAATGAGCTTTTGGTAATGAAACTCTTATCTACATTTAAACACTCAGAATGAGAATATTTTATGAGAAGAAAACGTCTTACTCTTTTTTAGAACAAATTTCTGTACTATTCCATTATACCAGAGCAAATCTCGCCTAGCAGACTTTTTGACGACGGTGCGCTGTCGCCATTTTCGCGCAGGCGACAAAATGGCTGCGACTTCCTTTAAAAATGTAGCGGCAAAAGGTTACTGGCGGCGATATTCCGTTTGGCGTTGATTGTATCATTATTGGCGACTTTTCGCCTGCTCCGGTATAATGGAAAAGTACCCACATTTCAAACAAAACTTTTTAGTCTCATCTTAACTCAGCTTATTGAATTTCCTATGGGATTTTGTGAATATACAAGTGAAGACTTGTATCAAATTTTTTGTGTTAAACAATTGAGAAAAATGTGTCTAAATCAAAAAATTTTTTGATCTTAAATTAGCTCATAACAGGGATTAATCGCCAAATAACTCCTCAATGATCACATATAGATTCAGTAAAAATGCTGAGAAAGGCGTTATCTGGCATAACAAGTTTATTAGAGAGTATACGAGAAAGATTTAAGGAGTCCACACCAGAGTGTTAATTATTAACCCTTAACACTCCGATGTCTCCTCTCAGGCACCAATGAAAATAGAGCACCATTTTGTCCTTTTATTTAATCATTTTCTTAAATTTTGACTTGTAAAAATACTTAAGAAATGGAAAAATATGCAGATTAATTTTCCTGGTGAGTTCAACTTTAAAAAATTAATTTATATTAATTTTTCAGTACAATAAACAAGTCCACTTACTCGGCAAATATTTATGTATCGAATTACCTTTCAAAGCGCTAAGGGTTAAATCTATATGAATAAAAATGTATGTTTGTCTGTATGCCTCTGATGCCTTCTTAAACCGCTCCTCCGATTGCGATGATACATGGTCAGCTTATTGTTTACACCTACGGGATGGTTATACGGATAGAACAATTAACTCAAATTAAATAAAAAATTCGAATCTCAACTGCATCTATTTACTAAGGATTCATCTCCAAATAACACACCGAGGAGACAATAGATTCTGTAGAAATGCTAAATCCGGGTTAAATGTTCATATTTTGTAGCTGTAGTACGAAAATGTCATGCAATTCATTCTTAGAGGTAAGAATTTTATTACAGATTATGCGAGCAAGTTTTGGGGCAACCAACATTGGGTTTTAGCGTTTTTCGCAGTAACTACCAAAATATTGCAGTACAAATAATTTTGCACTATCTTAATTTTCAAAAAATTATCTTTTCAACTATATTAACGATTTTATGGTATAAATATATTTTCTATGTTTAATAAATTTTAAAAGAAATATTTTAATCACATTTTCTAAACTTAAATTTGAGAATTGTTAAAGAATCACGAGGTTCGATAAATAGTTTCTTTCATTACCATTTTGAAAGAAAACCCAAATTTTACAATTCTAAAATAATACACAAAACATAATATATAAAAATGAGTATTTGTTTGTTTGTATTTTATATACTGTCGTACCATTCATCCCAATTCAAAAAAACATTGTCAAATTATTGAATGATTGCAATTAATATTGTTTTTTTTTTCAGCGGCAGCAACGCGCCGGGTAACAGCTAGTTTGTTATAACATTCATTTATTTAAATCTTACCATAACTCCAGCTGGTGCTATATAATAGCTTGTATCATTCAATATTTTTTTATGTAAAAAGTGACGACTATGTAATTATTTCAAAAAATTTTAATTAACTCATTTGCATCATTAGCGTATATATACACTAATTTTCCTGGTCACTATCACTGGAGCGTATATATACGCTGCATCATATTATATGCTATGCATATAATATGATATATACTATATTTATATTATATACTATGTACCTATATGCATCCCACTTTTCAAATATTACCACACTGAACAAAATGACTAACAAATAATGCTCAAAAATATATTTTTTTCTACTTTTCTACAATTTTACTCCTAAATATGAAACAAAATTTTTTTCGTGATCTGGACTTTTTTTCATATTTTCATATGATGCAAATGTGTTAATATGCACAACTTCCTAAAAGGGGGGAGGGTAAATTTAATTTCTAATTTTCAATTCAGTGCTATCAAAATGAATTTCTCAAATGGCAATGACCCTGAAGAGAGAGATAAAATTATCATTGAATTCTTATCTACACGACAGTGACCATTATATGCAAATAGTTACTCATGTATATGACTAGGCGTTATCTGACTTAAGAAAAGCTTAAATGCAAGATTCCATTCCTTCATAGCGTCTTCAGCCTAGGCTCTTGTCGGTCCTGGAAACTTAGCCGCTTCCGAAATGGGTCATTTTCGATTCCAGTTTTTTATACTGACCACTTTTTGCTTTTGTAAATCATTCGGCAGTGCTTGCGAATTAAGCGAGCAGCCTAACAATTACAACATCGGAAATATAATCAGTGAATCTGCTCAGCAAGTGTCTACTTCTAATGCTCTGAAGTCAGTCACTGATTCCGATAAACAGTTCCTGACTAATTTTACAGTTTTTCTTCAGGAGTCCATAAACCCGATTCTGCTTGATTTCTTGAGAGAGGAAGACTCGCACAAATGCTTCAATGACCTGAGGTACGTTTTCGAAAGAGCCGCGTCGGAAGAATGGGCAGTAAGAAGTAAGTATCATTAATCATAAGTAATAATCATAAGTAATCATTAATCATAAGTAATAATCATAAATAATCATTAATCATAAGTAATAATCATAAGTAATCATTAATCAAAAGTAATAATCATAAGTAATCATATTAAGTAAGTTCATTATATTTTATGTTTATTTGAAAATTAAGGTTTAAGCAATTGAAGGAGCTTTGACCTAATATATAAAATTGAAATTTTATGATTTTTATGCGTTTCCGTATCATTTATTAAATGGTGATAAAATTTCGTTAACTTATTGCTTTCACTTGCACGCATGTTATAGATATAGCAGATTGATTATATTTAAGACTAGCCACCTTTGGCGACTAGCTGGTTAGCCAATCTCACTGCTGTTTAAAATTATGTCAAATACTTTATATAAGTTAAGTTAGTAATGGGATTTCTTAAATTTTGTTGATGAGAACTTTGTAATCGCCCTGGATTATTTAATTACTATCCGCTTTTGGGTACTAGCTGGTTCCTCAATCTTCTTACTGTTTAAAATCATCAGTTAAATATGTAATGTCATTGTCAATTAAATACTTTATCTAATTTGTCTTTTAATTGCTACTTCATCAAAATATAGTTAAGGCTGAAATTTTGACATATAATTCACTGATGCAGTTATAAAGACCTCAAGCACGTAATGTACTTCATGTCTCTCTAATTATCTGTCAGCTCTCGCAAAATTTCAGTTTTAAATTAAAATAAAAATGATTAAACTGCAAATTGATATAAAAATATTTTTTACCCAGACCAGGAGTTTAAAAAGATACAAGTAAAAGAGAATCCTTACGTGTACTACTGAATAATTACAATAATTTATGTAATATTTCATGAGTTATTTAATAAAAATTACTTAGGTTCATCATAAAGTTTGATTTCAGTTTCACTTTCAAAAAGATTTAAATGATACGAATAATAATATTTTATTTTGTTTTGGCTTATAAACATAATTGAAAAAAATATTGTCTAAATTTTATACATTTTTTAATTATAAGGAATCATATTCTACGAAATATTCGTGACAATTCAACTTTCAAATAAATAAATTAAGGTTTCTATCTTCTTTAAAATTTGATCGAGTTATGAATTTTTGAATATGAATGTTTGGAAAATTCAACATTTTCATTCTTAGGCCAGTCAGTCTTGAGAAATCCTGGACGTTGATTGGGGTATCATTTTTGGAATGGTCAATGAAGTGGTTTAAAATTACCAGTTTTTATTGAGTAGTGATCTTCAAATATTCATAAATCAGTCAGCTGTAGAGATGGAGGAGATTGAAATTTATCTGTTTTTATTTAAAAGCTGAACTATCTTAATTTTTAAATCCTTCATAGACTCATGTTACATACTATGTAGTTATTTACTTTATTTAGACCTTTTTTATAGATGCTTTTCAATTATTAAAGTTTTACAAATTAGCCTATATATATATGTGTGTGTGTGTGTGTTAAATCATGTTTGTCTTAAAAAAAGCTGATTTATTTAATTAATAGTATTGTAAATATCACAAAATTTTAGACAAAACATACTTTATTTCATGCAGACTCATCTTAAAAATTACATTTTTATATGTTTAATTTTTAAGAATTATTTATTTTTTTAATTTGATTTTTTGTCAATCTTTTGGAAATATATTGATAATTGATAATTTTTTCTCTTTCACTCATAACGTGCTCGTGCAGATTAAATTTCAATGTTGTGTCCGAAATATATTGTTGAAAAATATAGTACAAATATTTAATTAAAAATTCATTAAAAATAGAGGTTTAAGTTATAAGTTAAAATACTGATCAATCAGAAATGTTGATTTTTTTAAATCTTTAACTTGATGTAAAAATCATCTTTGAACGATACTATTTTCGGAAGTTATAGCGGAAAAGCAAAGAAATTTCGCTTAATTTTTAATTAATTCAAATTCTAATTAAAAATTCGAAAAAAGTGTTCAAAAATGTGCTCCGAGGTGCATATTTCCGACCTCCAAGGTATATTTTACTACAGCTGCCAAATTTGGTAGCTGTAGGTTCAACAATCTGGCCTGTAGAGCACCAACACACACACACACACACACACACACACACACACACACACACACACA
>JAPMOQ010054323.1:136553-167927 GCA_026543055.1 Argiope trifasciata
ACACACACACACACACACACACACACACACACACACACACACACACATTGAGCTTTATTTAAGTATAGATATAGATATAAAATTGAATTTTTTATGTTTTTTATGCCTTCTATCAAATGGTGATAAAACTTTACCTTTTTATTGCTTTGAGTCTAAAAATTCCATACTTTTCACTTAGCTAGATACTTACGAGCTAGACAGCCAAGAAGATTATTTGTTTTTGTTAAAGACCAAAAAAAAAAAAAAAAAAGATTGCCTATTCTAAATATACTTGAATAATGAAGTAAAAAATATCATAAATATCAATTATAATTTCACCTTTCTACATCATCCAATTTCAATCAATGTATTCATTGTTCGATAAGAAAATAAATGCCATTCTTTCTACCCTTCCTAATTACGATAGCTCTTTCAAATCATATTTGAAAAATTATTTCTTCTGCGGCAGCAACGCGCTGGGTACCAGATAGTTTTGAATAAAATATGTTAGAAGCAAGCATCATTTATCGTGTTTTTAATTTATGTTTATTAGAAAATTAGGTTGATATGATTGAAGGAATGTATAATTTTGAATAAAATAAATAAATGCAAGCATTTTCTTTTCTTTCAAGTTAAATCCTTGAAAAATTTCTATTAAAATGACTGAAAGGAAAAATTTCAGCTACTTTACTCTTATATTGGGATATAAACTAATGAATTTCTTATTACTTTTCCTCTAAAGATAATATGATTCCCGTGGGGAAAAAAATCGAAGTTAAAATATGAAAGTTACATCTTTTCGTGTACTCACTTGCAGAATTATATATATCTATATATATACATATTTGTTATATATATAGATATATATATAATTTTGAAATTTCAGCTTCAAGTAGGTTTTGACTAAAAACACCAAATAATACTAGGTACATACGCTAGTTATATATAATCAGATGTAATCTAATTAAATGTGGCGAAAACAGACAGGTCCTCATTCAACATAATACTAAGTTTCCCTTTACGCAATCAACTAGAACAGAGCGAATGTCCTTTTCTTCACTGGGCCACGGTGGTCTGGTGGTCAGGTTTCGGCTTCTGAACCGGAGGGTTTCAGATTCGAGACTCGATTCCAACGAAGAATCGTCGTGAAAGGGGGGGTCTCTTGCATGCTAAATCTGTCAGGTCAAATGTCTTCCCGCTGGTGTGGTGTGGAGAGTGGGTTGCCAGTTCAGGTGTCGTCCCCTGGCCGTGGTTCGAAATGACGAGGTCCGTGCCAAAAAAATCCCTAGTGTTGCTTTACAATGGGACGTTAATATAACTAAACTGAACCTTTCCTTCTCTGGATAAAAGTCTTTACATACCTATCGAGATTCCATTTTGCCATCTCTCCTTGCTGTTCTAGGGTGATAGGTTTCCCAATTTTCTATGCCACCGAATGCTGACTGACTCTCTCAAGGCACATGAGGAAGCTAGAAACAAATCTCGAGGAAGAATGTTGTAGGAGAGTTGCATCAAATATCTTTTCAATCGGTGATTTCCACTCCATAGTAAACAATATTCATAAATACCAAGACCTCTTCAAGACTACATAATAACGGAGAACAAAGTGCCACTTGTCAAAATCAATTGAATTATTCATTCAAAAGTGCACACACACACACTTGATTCACAAAGGAAATCAAAATATTATTATTACTCTAATTTATTTTAATTTTCTTTAATTTATTTTTTCCTTCCTTCTATCTTGTGCGCAGTTGTAAATTATATGCATATCATAAAATCGTTAATACAGTTGAAAAGATATTTTTAAAAAACTAAGATAGTGAAAATTCTTTTGTACTACAGTATTTTTGTTAGTTGCCTTCAAAAAATGCTAAAATTTAATTAAAGTATAAAATCTCCAGGGCTGGTCTTCGCAAAACTTTCTCACATAATCTGTAATAAAGTTTGAGAATGACCTGAATGTTACTTGAGTACTATAGCAACAAAATATTAAACTTAGATTTAGCATTTCTACAGAATCTATTGTCTTCTCGGCGAGTTATCGAGATGAAATTTGATAAATAGATCTGGTTGGGATTCGATTTTTTTTAAATTTTTGATAATTGTACTATTTCTGTAGCTATTCCGTAGGTGTTAACAATAGGTAATAAGTTTCATCCCAATAGGATCAATGGTTTAGGAAGGTATAGAAGATACACAGACATACATTCATTCATTTTTATTTATATAGATTTAGTACGTTTACATTTCTGTTCATGTTTGACCCTCTACATGGCTTCAATATGAAGCTTTATACCTTTCTATGTTTTATTTAAATTTCTTACCATTATACATTCTGGCTTTATATAGATAATTTTAACTATCAATAAATTTAGATTATCAATATAGATAATTTTTCCTTTTATATTTTAATATGTATGTTCTTATAGCTTGCTCCATAATTTTACCATCTGCTTGGCGCAGCTTGGCTAAAAATGGTTCTTGCGCCAAAAACCCGAACGAACAAACAAACGTGCCACAGAGGAACAAACAAAAACAGTTCTAGAAATTATTTTTTTGAAAAATTTTCTGTTTGCAGTGCAAAAATCAAGTTGTTGAATTATCTGATGATTACAATAATTTCGACACTTCATTTAAGAAAAAGTAAATCAGGTTGATAAAAAACGAAAAATGAACAATCTAGTTCGAATTAGAAAACGATTGTCAGTATCTAAACATTAAACAACGAATCAGTCTACTCTTTGCAAACAAATACATGCCTTCTGACTCAAAGAGTCGACACTAGAATCTGCATTGTTTTATTGGTCATAAGCTATTGGGTCAAAGAAGATTAAGACTTTAGAAATGCAAACTAATAACTCAAAATGTTGAGTAAGTTATGAGTAAAAATGTAAAGAATCAAGGGTAAACAGTGTTGACTCTAATAAAGGACTTTTAACCAAATTTCAGTTAATGTTTGAATTTTGATAATTCCTATTTAAAATTATATAATTTTATATTTTTTCCTAATTTTTCTAGGTTTCTAAGAACAGTCTACAATGCGAAATTCACTTGATTTAAATCTCTGAATCTTCTGACCATTAGAAAACTTTTGATACTCTATTTAAGAGTAAATAAATTAGGAGAAGTATTATCTAGTTTGAATTAGAAATTTTTCGCCTTTATCTAAACATCAACAATGAATCAGTTTAGTGTTTCAAAACAAATATATATCTTCTGACTACAGCAGAAGACACTAGAATCTACAGAGTTTGATTGTTGATAATCTATTGTGCCAATGAAGATTAAATTTTGAGAATGTTAACTAATCAAACGAAGTCATGAATCAACAATGCTGACCTTTCATTTTGAATATAACTAATCGCCCAAAATCAACAGCCAACAGTGTTGACAAACATAACCTGATAACACAAAACCAATAGTCAACAATGATGACGTGCATAAATATCAACTTCTAGCCAACTGTCAGTAAATATCTGAGTTACAAGTTTTGATTTAATATTTAAAAAAAACAACATTTTTATTAATTTTTTTCTAACTTTCTGAGTTTTCTTTCCTTTATATTTTTTATGATGGAAACTATTGCAAAAATTAGAGTTTTGAATTAAAAAATTAGAGTTAGAGAAGTTTGGAAATTATCGCATTCATTTTAATCTCATGAAAATCACTATAATAATCGTACACAAAGCAGGGTAATGGTTAAAATATTCCAAATTAAAATTTTGACCAAATTTTAAGTTTCATTAAAAGTGACACTAAGATTTTTTATTTGATCGCATATTTGTTTGCGAAAACGATAACTGTAAAAAAAAAATAATAATAAAATCGTACTGAATTTCATGGATAAATTTGGTATAAGGTCTAACCATCAAAATTGTAGATCTTTTTTAGATAGGATAAGAAATGTAAGTTTCAGAAAAAGAAGGTTCAAAATCTGATTTTACCAAAGATCTTTCGCATAAAAATTGGTGTTTGGCAAACCCAAAATCAAGGACCAATTATCCTCCAATTGATATCAAATTTTTTGAAAGGAGTTGTAGTCTCATGTATCATCCTTTTCATCTGATTATGGTAGAAAACAAAGATGATCTGCTAAAAACATTTTCCTTATGAATCTAATATTGTCTTTAAAGGGGCAGATGGATATAAATCATATAATTTTCTCATGCTCTTGTAGAAAAAAGTTAAAGAAAATGCTATATAGATTTGAGATGCGTCGACCTAGATATGGGAAAATAGGAATGATATATAGATTTGACCATCTATCTAGATTTGGAATGTTGTATAGACCTTATGAACATGATGTATATCAAATTTAAAAGATACGAATGTTTGTGTCGAAATTTTAAAGAGATATTTAAATCAATGTGTTGCTTAGCAGCAAATACGATTGTCATTTTGAGGTGAGCCTCGTTGTTTGGGATAGTGGTCATATGAAGAAAAGGATTCACAAGACAATATCTATCTTTTTTTCAAAATTTCGACAACAGTCAAATGTTCTCTAATTGGTGTCGAAATTTTGCAAAAGATGAAATTTTGTCTCATGAATCATATTTTTCATATGACCACTGTACCAGATAATGAAGTTTACCTCAAAATACCTAGCGTATTGCTGTAACTAAAGCGAAAAATCGATAACTGTAAAATAATAATAATAAAATCACTCTAAATTTCATGGATAAATTTGGTATACGGTATAACCATCAAAGTTGTAGATTGTTTTTTTAGATAGGTTAAGAAATGCAATTTTTGGAAAAAGGATGAATGTTTTCAGAATGATTTCAGAAATTCCTTGAAAGAAAAGTTGAAGGATGCGGATGTTGTATGGAAATGCGAATGTTGTATGAATTGTGTTATTTTAGGCCCAAAATTTTCTGTGAATAGGCATTTTTAATAATATATCTTATATAGTACTCGTATTATTATATTATGTTATGGTTCTTATATAATATTCTTATTGAACTATGAAAGGATTTTAATAAAATTGAGTAAATTTTAAGGTGAATCGCGAGACAATAACTCGTTCCCGAAATTTCGACATCAATTATAATGATCTAAATCTACTTTAGACTAGGCATTTGCAACGTGTCTTAAGCATGATGGATTTGATACATGTTAAATATGAAATAGAATTATATATGTTCTGATTGGAATCAAAATATTTGAAACAAGTAATATAAGCGTTGTTAAAATTCATTTTCTATTTAGATTAAAAAAGAAAACTTTTATTTTAGGTACCTTTTATTAAATAATTATCAAAAAATTATTAGATATTAAAAAATTATTGATTTTCGCTTTCTTTACTTTCACGTGAAAAATATTGAAAACCTTGTATTTTACTGATTTTGCCAATTTACAGTAGCCTTTTGATTTCAATTTTCATCACCAACTGCTAAAACTCTATTTAAAGAATTAAATTTCAATTTAAAGAAGGAATTAATAGTTGAAAAAACTGTATTAACATCGAATGTCATCCACTACAAGTTCAAAAAAATGTATTTGAACTGGAGTGGGTTTATTCAAATGACGTTGTCCAAAACAATGATGCTCAACTTCGAAATTCACGGCATTTTGATATTACAGCGAAAAATGGTCGCAATTTCATCCCTTCTTAAAGGAAAAGCTGTAAGATGCGAATGTTGTGTGTGGTTATAATATTTTAACTATTAGGTTGGTGCGTATGAAATGTCGGATTCTTAAGTGATTGTATAAAACTGCATATCTTTCTTCAAAAGCTGTTTATTCAATCAAAGTATGCTCCATTCGCTTCAATACACTTCTCCCAACGAGATTTTAAAGCGTAGATGCCTGTCTTAAAAAAATTTTGGTTTTTAGAATTAATAAACTCTGATATCGAGTTTTTAAGACTGTCTTGATTTTCATAGTGTTTGCCCCTTAAAAACAGCTCTAAGTGCTTGAAAAAATGAAAATCGGTCGGCGAGAGATCCGGTGAATATGGTGGATGCTGCAAAACTTCATATTCCAGTTCGTTCCAGCTTATTTCGCTCTGTCAGTGCGTGCGGTACCCACTTGTCCATCTTCTTAACCTTGCCAATCTCAGAAAGGTATCTCAATATCGTTGTATGGTCAACTTTCATCCTGATAGCAAGTTCCCTCGTGGATACGGCTGGATCCGCTTCCACTAGAGCCTTCAGGTCATCATTCTTCACAGACGTTTTGGGTCTTCTGCGCGGCTCATTTTGCAGTGAAAAATCGCCAGTCCGAAATTTTTCGAACCAACGCTGCACTTTCCGATCGTTAACCGTATTCTCCCCAAACGCTTGGTTTATGTTGCGTGCAGCTTTTGCAGCACTATTACCAAGTTTGTACTCATATAAGAAAAAGACGCGAATGTCGGCAAAATTCATATCGGCAATAAACTCAAAAGAAATAACAAAAGGGAAGACCTTCGAGAAAACCTATTTTGCTGAAATGAGTCTCTGGCAATGGACAATACGACTATGAATGAGGTTATGCCAAAGACAAAAGTATAACGAAAACAGGGAGACAAACGTCCGCATGTAAAGAGAATCCGACATTTCATACGCACCAACCTAATATAATATCTTCTTTGAATAGGTATTTCTTATTATAAGGTACTATGAAGAGACTGAAATAAAATTGTGTAAAAATTTGAAGAGCAACAATTTGTCTTCCTTATTTGATTAAATTATAACATTTTACTTCAAAATTTTTTCTAAAAATTTACGATGCCATAAAAATACTCAAATGATTTAGACAAGATATGGAAGATTTTTGTGGTTAATCATTTTGAATATGATGCACAATATTTCCTTCCGTACTGATCATAATCTATATCCCTCATTTCCACCGAGAGATGGATGCCAAATTGACACGCCTCCGTATAGGGCATACTTGTTATGCGCATAAATACCTCATTTTTGGCGAGGCGGCTTCTAAATGCCCGGCATGTCGTGTGGATTTTTCCATTAAACACATTTTGATCGAGTGCCCGTCTTTTAATTCATCTCGTTTTCACTTCTTTAACTCATCGTCATTAACATTACAAGACCTGTTGGGTGAAAAATTCCACCCACACATTTAAAAGTTTTAAAAATCTATTGGCATTTACAATTGTATTTAACTTTTTTAACTTCCGTTCACGCTTGACTTTTACATTGCATCAGGGTAACGCCTTTTTCGCATCTTTGTTTCATTCACATTTTTAACCTTGCACGTATTTGAACTTTTTTGTTTGGTATTTGTATATTGATAATATTCGGCTTTTATTTTTATTTTGTGTGGTTTATGTAATTTGGTCTATAATTTTACCATTTGCTTGGCGCAGCATGATCAAATATGGTTCTTGCGCCAAAAAACCCTAATCAACCAACCAACCAAACACTTTAATTTAAAGTTGAAATTTTAAGGGTGCAGGCAGAAAATTAGACAGTAATGCATGGTGCAATTAACAAAACTGCTTAAGGCCTTCATAATAGTATGAATAAATTATACGACTATCAAAATCTTAAGCTTGAAACTATTTTGTTGAAGAAGCAATTGAGAAATCAAGCTGTATAAAATTTTTGATTGCAAATGTTTGCAAGCATTGATATCATTTTTTCTGTTTCAGTGTTGGACTCCAATGCAAAGCCCGAGAGTGGATTTATACTCGGAAACATGCGGTGGGTGGGAGAGTTCAACGAGTGCCTCGGCGTGTACGCTCCCCCGAAGGAAGATGCGGATGTGGGAGACTTCCACGGAAAATACTGCAGTCTGGAATTTAAGCTGGACGTTAGAAATACGGTAAGGAATGATGTGGAATGAAATTTTTGGAATGTGGAAGAATGTGGAATAAAATTTTTTTATTATATCAAATTCATAAATTATTTATTAAATAGTATCCTTACACTATTTCAATTTGAATTACAGTACTTTCCCAAGGTTTTTGTAGTTGTTCATTGGAATTTACTGGTGCAAGAGCTATATTTTGGCTATACTGTGCCAGACAAATGGTTTAAATTATTTATATAAGAGACAGTACTTTCCCGAGTATCTGGTCTAATGTAGCGGTAGAGCAGGTCTGGTAGCCAAAAAGCTGGATAGGCCGGAGTTCTATGAACTCATTTCTTTGTACACTAATAGAAGGATACCCAAACTCACTGATAAATACGTATTTTCTCACTTCTTATTGAGTACTAAACTTCCCATTCATCTCAAGCCTCATAGAATGTGGCCCGGGGAGTCGTAGAAGCAATTGCCGGTAACTTATCGAGTTAAAATACAGTAAAGTGAGATGTAAATGGAATTTTTTGTTATATTAAATTCATAAATTATTTATTAAATAGTATGCTTTAACTTCCCTAATTTGAATTACAGTATTTTCTCGAGTACCCGGCCTAATGTAACGGAAGAGCAGATTGGATAACCAAAAAGCTGGATAGGCAGGAGTTCTATGAACTCATTTCTTTGCTCACTAATCCAAGGATATAAAATTTTTGAACCAAAACTCTATGATATAATACATATTTTTTCACTTTTGCTGAGTACTAAACCTCCCATTCACTTCGAATGTGGCCTAGTGAATCATAGAAACAGTTGCCAGTAACGTGTCGAGTAGAAATAGCAAGCGCTATAGTAGTAATTTATATGTATTTATATACTAAACTGCACGTTTCAAGAATTTATTAGAGGAAAAGTAGATTAAAATATGCAAGCTGTTCACATTTTACATAAATTGACTCAAACTTATTTTATTTTTCACCTATAAATGATAACACATATATGAAATTGTAACCCTAGCATTACTATTTTCCTGTCACAATTTGTATTTTGCACACGACACGTAGGAGGATCGTAGCTGAAGCCCGCTTCCAATGCCTTGGCTATGTTGCCAATGCCATGCATTGCCTTCCCCATTTAATTTCAATAAAAGAAAACTAGGCCGGATCTCATGCTGAAATAAAATGCACAGTTTCAGAATATATTTATTTCCTAGGCAATTGAGGCTCTTTAAGGCCATTAACGCCTTGTTCCTTATTGGTGGAAACATATATTTCATTTCCTGGCCTAAGCCATAGTTATTTCTTATTATTCCTTTTATTTTGCTTTTTCTATCAAATTAATGCCTATTCCCAAACTTCAAAACAATTTTTTATTCAATATACATCATTCAGTCAAATTCTGGGATCTCGTTATTTTGAAATTTCCTGCTTTGATTTATTTTAGATGTGTCACAAGGGATTCAAAAGTGATATTTAATCTTGTTTATACTTTAAATCGCATCGGTGAAACAGGTTTTTTTTACCAATTACTTAATTATCTTCCTGAATTATTTTTCACAATTTTATTTCATTTTTATCTTAAGCTATCCGACTACATTAAAAACACTAGTTATCCATCACATTGGAGAATTTTCTTTATTGTTATTTCTTGTCGTTCAGACTTTGCTCCTTACAAAACAGTTTGTATTTTCTAAGAAAAGGAAGACCTGGCCTATCATCCAGGGGAAATTTAAGTAAAACTTATTTTTTAGCTAAAATTTGTCTTCAATTTTCCCAAAACTTTAATTTTCATAAAAATTCTTCATCGTTAACATGGTGTCTCAAAAACTAATTAACATAAAAATTTCAGTTTGTGTTTTAAATAATAAGGGCAATGAAATGAACCAAAAGTTTAATTGTTGGTGAAATACTTTTTCATTTATAGGTGTTCTTAGCAAAATTCAGCTGTAAAAAATGCATATATACGTATATTTTCCCCCATAACTTCTTTGCATCTCAAATGTTTCTTAGACTTTGGTTCATTGTTTTATTTTATATTTTGTTTACAACGAAAAATAGGATTTGCTGCTTTACTATTTTGTGTAGAGTGTTAGCCATTTTGGTTAAATTTCATTAAAATGCACTTTTTCAAAACATATTATATTTCCAATTAATTTTTTTTTGTATTTACAGTATTTTGTATTATAATTGACAATACATCTAAAAACAATAATTTTAAATAGTTTTTATAAAATCCAATTTTAAAAAGTTTTTCGGATTCCTTAATAATAATGTTTTAGATATAATTTAGAAGAAGAAATTGCTGAAATCTATGCTTTGAATAAGGTTGAGCTTTGAAGGGTTAAGGCAAGCTGTCTGAATTTGTTCAAATTCTAAAAAAATAAATGAAGGCAGTCTCAAATTTGAAGGCATCCCTAAATGCACCCAAAAGTTGACTCTTCTGTATTAAACAAATGAAATCATTGTAAAAAAAGAGAATAAAATAAAAATAAATCACAATAAAAGAGAGGGGACTATCCATTATATTTTTTTGAAAAAGAAATAGAGTAATTTCAGCCATCTGCTTTTATCTGAGTATACCAAACATTGAAAAGTGAGTAGTACTGACTTCATTTGATAAATAATGTATATGCTATGATTTTAAAATTTTATTTTCAGACCGTGCCTCTTTACGTGGGTCTCTGCCTACCTGATTCGTGTAATCCCTCTGGAAACTTAGCTATCGAATTGGAACAACTTAGTAGTAAGTCTCATCCACATCTCTTCCTTTGATCGACAACCAATGACTTCAAAAGTTCCAAAAATTATACCTTTTTAGAAATAAGTCAAAATGTCATTTTTATCAAGCAAAGAGTTTCATTTTTAAAGATAAGTAAAAAATAAATATAGGTAAATGTTTTGGTATTTTTATTCATCTTTCACATGCTCTTAATACTTATTGGAAAGAATTATGTGCATTATGTATATACAGTCGAATCCGGTTAATTGGACCACCGGATAATCGGACCAGCCGCTTATTCGGACCGAATCTCAAAGAACCGAAACAAATCCTATGTACATAAACCTAATATTATTCGCTTATTTGAACCAAAATTCCGTTTAAACGGACCAAAGAACGTGGCAGGGAAGATGAAAAAGAAGCCACAAGTCGCCTGTGTACAGCAGGAAGTCCGAAAGGGAAAAGAACCAGTGGGAGGTGAGCAAGCACTTTGTTTCTTAGAACGGGCAGCTCGGTAGTAAGTTCTTCAAACGTTGACTCTAATTTGATAAGAACTTTTTTTTTTTTTTTTTTTACTGTGCTTCGCATGCTGAGTATCATGCAGATCGTTTCGAAGAATTTGTTTGTAAATTTATTTTTCAATGAATAAAGTTCAGTAGTTCTTATTTGTATGTTTGCCATACGCGTGTACCGGCACAATAATGGTCATAATGACATTTAAATATATTACGTATAGCACGTCTCGTCTTGTAACATAGGGCATGTTCGTGTAATCGGACCAGCCGGTTATTAGGACCAAAATGATCGCGTCCCGATGTGGTCCGATTAACCGGAATCGACTATATATCCATAGTATTTACCCATTTCTTTTTTTTAAAAAAGAAATAGGTAAATCCTGATGGTAAATGATAAATAAAGATGGTAATCCTTTCCCATCTTTATTCCATAAAATTGGCGGTAGAATTCTTATAAGTTATTTCAGAAGATATTAAATAACTTTGATAATTTATATGTGATATTCGATGAAATAAAATATTCTTTTAATAATAAACGGTGAAAAATAGTATTTTGGAGTAATAGTGAATAAAATGAATTGAGAGACAATAAGCATTTAAAAAATTATTTTTAAGAATATAATTCTTCAAACTTATATCAATTCTTTTCAAGTAGAAGAATATAATTTGAAGGAAATACAAATTAGTTCATTTGACCACGCCCCAAAATAATAATTCCCAATTATTCAATATTTTTTTGGGGTAATTAGAAACATATCGGAATTAATAGTAAATCTTGTTGTTACTAGAACTGGTTAGTGAATATATTAATTTGGAGCAACGGAATTGTTTAATGAGCTGTCCAGAGCAGGGTTATATACTCACGTAAATTAAAGACTCAATTTTATTCTCAAAAGAACTTATTTAAACGGAAGAAAATGATATTAAATACTTCTCATCTGAAGACTTGATTCCCAATATCCTAAATGGAATTCTGCAGAAAAAATACTGCACTGGAATTTTTTTGATCGGATTCAGTATCCGTTATTAAGCAGAATTATCCATTTCGTATGTCTTTAATTAAGTAATTTGCATTTATCTTAATTGAATCTATGTTGGAGGTAAGGCAAGTTTGCTATTCTTTAGATGTTGAAGCTGATTTTACTCCGACATGACATTCATTTTCAATGTCCCATCTCATGTGGTAACGAAAAAGCAGACGGGCTTGCAAAGAAAGGAAGCAGCCTAGCGACTCCTCTTCTGCTGAGCTCACATACTGACCTACCGTCATGAGAAAACCCTAGTAACCCTAAAAGTAGGCTTGGAAACGAGATATTCCATTACATTTTGAGGATAAAGGAAAGGGTCGTATTTCATTTGGCGTCAAAATAACCGGTTAGGAACTGGATATCTGCATTAACACAAGTGAAATGAATTTCTCGCCTAATGAAGAGCGTTTAGTTAGCCACATGTTGTGGTCTTTTTTAATGCTTACTTCCCTCCTTACTTAGACTCGCCTACTTACGGCAACCATGTTCAGAGTTTATCTCGTGACAGTAGGACAGTACTCAGAACTCTTCTCTCAGACAAAATCCCAAAATAAGCAGAACTGGATGGTTCCTGATGCTCATGATTGTTATGTATCCAATAAGCCGGGTCAATCCTTAATTCTTCCTGGTGATTGAAAAACCAACACTTACATGTCGCGCTTTGCCAATGGCCACATAAAATGTCTTCTTTTCTCAGGGTGAAAAATCGTACTTTTTCCAAAATGATGCCAACATCGGGACTCTGATGAACATATTCTAGACAGTTGGAGAGAAATTAATTCTTCTCCCTTCCTCGTTTTCGACTTTCTTCTTGTCAACAGATTTTTGGATTTGGTCTGATTAAGTCAGACCTTCTTGCATACAGCTAACCACCCCGCCACCACTGAGTATAGCAGTATCGACAGGCAACTGACTAAGTCAGACCATGGAGATTAGTAACAACAACAACCAACGTAGGTTTAAAATCTGTAGTGTAGATGCTTATCAAAGTTTGAACTAAATCCAGCAAGAAGTTTCTGTATTTTTAGAAACATGGTGTACTTTTCAATCTGTACTTTTAGAAACATGTAAATGTGGTAACTTAATGACATAGAATATGTGAAGTTTAGAATCAACTTTCTGTTTCAATCTGTTGAGTAAACGTACATAAAACACAAATTCAGTTTTTGGATACTATGAACCGCAAGCGAAGGATCGCATGATAAATCCAGTAAAAAAATGCTGTATTTAAGCCAAATGTTAATGAAGCTTTAACATTTGGTTCAAATACAAATACAAATGAAAAATTTCACTGCACAATATAAATACTATTATACACAGATATTTTCCAAGGGGTTCTCTGGGATAACTCCTCTGTTAGAGAGTAACGTGAAAAACTTCTGAGGACACCACTTCTCTTGGTTTGTACTTGTAAATGCCACCAACATCAGGCCTTTGTTAAACACATTCTAGACTGTTTAGGTCTTTGGGAAGAAATTTATTCTTCTCCCTTCCTCATTTACACTTTCTACTTGTCAACGGATTTTTGGATTTGGTCAGACTAAGTCAGACCATGGGGATTAGCAGCAACATCAACAGCATTTATCTTTAATCGCTGCATTTTTTGCTCTGTCATTAGGTAGTCTTCAATTCATACCTTCAACCTTTTAAAACATCTGGTATGCACATAAAATGCCTTAAATAAGCACATTTTAAAAACTATGTTATTTTTTAAAACATTTTCGATGACTTTTAGGTCCCATTTCTGAGTTTGGAAATAAAATCGATGCGATACTGAATACTACTCGTCTGACATGCCAACCACTTACGACTGAGTTGACTACAGGTGCTACAGTTGTGATGTAATTATTTTTTGTTGCTTTTCTTCATTCTTTGCCTGCTTTTAAAATTCGTTAAAAATGATTTATTTCTTCATTTGAATTATTCCGGGATGGATTCAATTTGTTTCACAAATTGAGACATATATTTAAAAAAAATGTAATTTTTTTTAGTCATTAATAACATAATCTAAATTTATCTGACATTGTTGTATTGTTTCTATTAATAATAAAAACGGATGCATGTATGACACTGTACAGGAAGATAGTTTGATCTATAGTTTTCAAATTTGGCACATATATTTTTGGAGGGTAAAAATGTGCTCCTTAGGGTTTTTTTAAAAAATTTTAATTATAGTTTTTCTTAATTAAAGAATAATAGAAATTTTAGCGCTTTTAGGCGATAACTTATGAAAATATTACAATAGAAAAGCAGTTTTTAGATCATCTTAAAAATAATATAAATTTTTAGCTGTATAATGTTTTTTTCTGTTTTTAATTTAAAAAATATTTTAAGTTTTAATGATATATTTCATTGTCGAGTTAAAACTCAAATCGTTCGTGTTTTTGCTACTTTCACCCTAGCGTTTTTTTCAATTGTTGAGATCATTTAAGATATGAAGATTGGTTATATGTTAGATCAAAAGAATTGCAGAAAGATGTAGACAGAAATTTAGAGGAACGCACAATGAACAAAATGATGCACAGAGTTTAATAATTTTAATTTTTTTCTCTCTCTATACATATATTGATTCTTGAAGTTCATCTAGCCTTTGGTTCCTGATCATAGTCTCTACCTTGGTCTAAGAGAATGTATATATTTATTTTTACTGTTTATTATTATTGTTATTTATTTTTCCATTTATTTATTTATATTTTTCTCTTTGCTTCATTTTTTATTTTACTTTTATTTTTCTGCTTTCAAGTTAAACATCCATATTTGGTAAATTTTAATGTTTAATAATTATATTTCAGTGATAATTCCCCTGTGGAATATTATATTGTTTCTTCTGCTCAAGCCATTTGGATCTTCTCTGCTTTTTCTTTTTTAGCCTGCCACTTTATTTTTTTGTTCCCTTATTTTATTTGGCTGCCTTTCGTTTCTTTTGCATCTAGTGTACATGCATATGAAATATTTGTTCAATAGTAAATCTTTTAATAACTATATAAATTTTATATTGACTTAAATTTAAATAATACTCTACCTGGAAATTTTTACATTTTTGCGTTGTATTTATTTGCTAAATGGTAGATCTATAGCATGAAATAATTTTAAATAAAGTTCCGTTAATAATTGGATTCTGGTTTAATAATTCTTTGGATTTTTTTCTTTATAAATCTGTATGTAATAAATTAGTAATATCTCTTGAGATAATAATAAAATTATTTTAGAATTGAACATTTTATTACTTTTCTTATAACAAAGGGAAAAAAGATTTTTGAGTTTTCTAAAGCGAATACTCTAACATTTTCCACAACATTCGATATTTCTTTAATATCATAATGTTTTAATAAAGCTGTTAATGCCAAGACTGACATTTCTTATTTTGCGAATTATGAGTTAATAACATCATTTTCTCACAGAATGCTAATACTGATTCAATCAAGATGAAAGCAGGATAAACAAATCAAGCCTCAAGCTATATTTTGGATCAGAGTTTTTGGTGATCTTGAGTTTTGCTTTTAATTGCCATGTTTTTTTTTCAGCATTCCGCTAAACTGTCAGTCGCAATCACAATCGATGAAAAGCAATTCACCTGATGCCATCAATAACTTTCAATCCCAATCCTTCACAATCGATTAAAAAACAATAAACACGATTGTCATCATTAAATTTTATTAAAATGTGTCTTACCTTTCAGATATATGATAGGCTTCTTCGTTCTCCTCGCTCTCGTGGGAACATCAATAACTGTCTACGAACATTTTACACAGCCACAAGTAAATGAAGAGCCTCCATGCCCCGAAACAGAACCAGAAAACTCGCTCATTCTTCTGGAAGGAAATGATGAATGTTGCGGCACTATTTCCAAAGCGCACGTGAATGATTGCCTTCCATCAACAAGTAATTGTTATCTTTAGGTCTCATTTCTTATTCTATTTTTAAAATGCTGGAAAATTCTTGAAATTATCTTCTTTCAGCGAGACTTGCTTTCCGTTTTTTCCTTCTCTACTTAAGCTTCCATCATACCATAAGTGATGTCAGTAAATAAATGGGAAAGCTCGTCAATGGAACTTTAGGCAATCAACGTATATTTTACAATTAACTTAGATTTATATTTAGCCACTTATATCTGAAGATGCAAGGGCGAAAATTACAAATTATAATTTTTCTTGATCTGTCGATTGATTTTTGTGAAAATGGGCAGGACCCTACTTAGACTGATTGAGGCCGGAGAAAAAACTTCTTTGAGGGTACCCATCTGCTCTATTACTTCATTAATAAAAGAATCGTGTATAGAAGAGCATAGAACTTGTCTATAATATTTTTCGTTAATTAATGCAAAATGCTATTTAAACTTAAAATTAAAAACGCTCTTAGTCTTAACTTGAAGTACCATATTTAACCATTGAATTTAAAATGCAATCTGACAAAATGCTAAGGCAATATTTACATTATATGGCTTTCTAATTATCTGCTTATAAAAGAAACTCCAAAATCAGATAAACCAGACGTTAGTACCTTTTTAAGAGAAAAATATGCTAATATCTCAACACTAAATAACACTAAATAACGTTTTATTTTAAAGTTATTACACAATGTCATGCTTGACTGTATTATTACGACGTAAGAGAAACTGAGAATAATATATTGTGCTAATATTTTTTTTTAAAATTCATTAGAAAAGAAAATGTAAAATAAAATTTCTATTCTATTTCCCCCCCCCCCTCTTTTATTATCTTTGGACAACTGCGCCTGTCTTTGTCAGGCTCGATTCCATGCTTAGTATTTGCTTTTATTTATAAAGGATTTAATGTGTTTTTAAATATGTAACATTTTAAAGAAATAGTAGCAAAAGTAGTGGAGTTGGTAGAAAATAGATATAACAAAAAGTAACAGGAAAGTTGTTTAGCTTGGAAATGCTGTTTTTCTAAATGAGCCAAAATGCATTCTTTTCAAAAAGGAAAAAGCTAAATCGGGACAAAAATGTAATCTTTTTTCTTAAAATATGGGTTTATTTATTAACGGAGTATATTCCGACTCGATGTATTAATGTTTCTACGGAATATGAGGATTGCCAAAATACTAATGTTAAATCATTGTAGAGTTAGTTCCGATTCCAAATTTAAGACATCTAGTTACAAAAGAATCTTGAAACTTCTACCTTGACATTCAGATCAATTCAGAGGTGTAAGTATGCTGATGAAATGGTGTTCGTTTTACCACGGAAAGGGGATCCAGTAGAGTTAAGACCCCTGAGTACCCTAGAGCAGAAGACTGACTTCTAGCTCATATCAGGAGGACACTCACACACTCGCTTGCACTATCTCTTTCACACATCTCACGGATAGAACACAAGAGGAGAACAACCATGCTCGAATCCGCGACCTTCAGAACATGAGGAAGAAGTGGTGTGATTGTAAAGTGGAATGGCAAAATACAAGAGGTTCGTATACTTAGCGTTCTAAAAACCTTAATTATTATAATTGCTCCGGCTCATAAAAATATTGGAGTAACTATAACCCATTTAGTTGGAAACAGTGGCCTAACTTTAAAAAACCCAGAATTGATACCACTATTATAGGTTGTTTGCACTGAAAAAATCCAGGGTCTCAAGAGTTTAAATAGCTTCGATTCTAGGTGTGACACTTACATAGGCCTACAGACATCGTTATATAGACCTTGTTTTCATTTAGACTGAAAATTAAATATTTATATTGATTAAATGAGTGGCATTTTGTATGGTAAAAAATTATATTAGTTAGTAACACATTTATATATTATCTAGGACTGTAATCAACCTTTAGTTACTATTAATGTATTTTATATGCTTATGAAAAAGAAAAACTGAAACTTTTATGGATGTCCCATATTGCTCTAGTCTTACTCTTACTACTGAATCACAGTTACTGAATAGTTACTACTGAATCACAGACTTCACATTTTTAGATTATGATGAACAAAGCTAAAAACAAAATAATCAAGTTTATACAAAAATTTAATTCTGATTTGAATTCATACTGGACTGTTTATGTGGAATTTGTTATTAACTCAAATTAATTTACTTTTTTTTCTCAGGATGGTTAGAGAAAATGCGGACGTTTTTCAATTGTTTCTGCATCCTTACTAACGGGAAAAAAATACTGAGCACAGACAATAAAGAAGACCAAATGCTTTGCATTCACGGTATTCGCTTTTTTAGCATGACCTGGGTTGTCTTCGGTCATACATATGGTCTAAGCTTCTTGGGAACAAGTAAGTAGTAAAGTTTGCTAATTTATAATAATATTTTTGTCGAATGGGTGCAATAAAATTTATTCTATCATCTGCATTATTAGAATCTGTCGTGATTATCATTTCAGACAGCATGCAGATTAGACATTAACCCTTTGCGATCGATGCCACCATACTGGCGGCAAGATGTTATTAACATACTGTGTAAGATATATGCAAGCATAAGAGCATTAAAATAATTAAAATCCATTTCCAGAGTCAACAGAAATTAAAACGAAACTAATTAGGTCGAAATCGAAATTAAAATTTAATTTGAAATTAAACGCTTAAAGATCACAAAATGAAAAGTAAATGAAATAGAACCCATTAACGAAACAAATCTAAATTAATATAATCAATAAAATTATGTAAACGAAACAAAAACGAAACTAATTACGGAAATGAAACTAAAATTGAAATCGAAACTAAAAATTATTTCGAATTCAAACTAGTTTAAAATTTAAAAAAAAAATCAATCATTATATTTAGTGAGCGCAAATGTAGCTACATCTAAAACACAAATGAATCTAAATTAATAAATAAAAAAGGCCAAGCAAAAAGATTGTTTTGCCAAATTTACATTGGAAAAATAATTTTTATTTTGGAAAATTATAGAAATAAAAAATTTATGTTTTTATGTATTATAAGCACTATTAAACACAATAAATCCGTTTCAACGAATTCAGTTTTTTCTAATATCCATATATTTACTTTCACTTTCTAAGGGAGAAATAACTCTGAAAAGCTTTATTTGCTCCGACTAGCTGGTACTCCCATCAGAGAAATTTGCCGATCGCAAAGAGTTAAATGCCGAAATGTGTCAACGTTTCAAGGCCAACTAGCTACAATCAACAAAGAGGGCAGCAAAACTCAACTTGCTCTGATAAGGACTTATTATCTTGATAAGACAGTAGACTGTAAGACAAGTCTAGTCAATGTCACAACAGTCACTAGTAATGATATTTTAGAATTTTTCATTGTCTTTTATACGAAATATACATAAAGGAACAGTAAAAGTTTAAAATTCCGACTGAAAATTTTGGGGCAAACCAACACTTTATATTGCCTCTCCTCCATTCAAGTATGAGGTTTGGAATTAGGTTTTTTGTCCTGTTGATTCATTTTGGAACAAAACAATTCGGAAATATAAATAATTAAGAGGATGGTATGTAATAGACATTCTTTAGATTTCTGTTTAAATTTTTGACGGAAATATCCAATTGCTACTACCTATCAGAGTGTTCGTGAACACAATAATAAAAAAATGCAACCAACTAGTAGTTGAAATTTGGTTTATTAATGGAGTTGCATATTTGTATTAAATTTTAAGCTTCATCATTTAAGGAATTAGTCATTCATCGTACATAAATAAATGCTATAATTCAAGGGAACAGTATGGTTAAGTAAAAGTATGTTTAAATTTCTGTATTTTTATATAATGTTGGATCAAATCCATTTTTGGATAATTTGCTCGTCTATTGTCTGTGTTTTTTATGTATTTTATCCTAATTAAAAAAACATAGCATGCAAAATGAATGAAATTTGACATATGAGCTCTATAACAAAATGGGTTACCATTTTGAACTCAATGGGTTCAAATGGAAAATCCAAGGTATACTCCCTTTTTCCACTGCGCCCAGTCGTTAAAATTGTCATATTACGTAATCAGATGAAAATATCGACCTGAGTACACACAACATTGCATATTTATATTAAAACAGCAATGCTTCTATTTATATTTCTAAATGCGCTGTCTCTACAGTCTTAATATGAAATTACATTTCCTCTTTTCATTTTTCAACATTACAACTTCAGATTTTTCTCTTTTAATGAAAGGTACATTAACTCCTTAGTAAGTACGTACAATGGATTTCACAATTTTTCCATTGGTGTTTGTAATCTGCAAATACCAAAATGTCTAGAAACCTGTAGAGTGCCCCCAAACCACAGTACATGCTTGAGCCCATATAGATACTGACAGGAATTTCGATAAGATAATGCGTGTAGAGGATGTAGCGATAGAGGAATATCGCTTTGCAAATATAGAAGCTTGTTCAATTAGAAATCATACTCGTTAAGCAAATTTGATTTTCAGTACCACTCGATTTTACAACACGTGCAATCCTGAAGATTATGCTGAAACATCTAACTTTAAAATTGCAGTATCATTTATCACATTGCAAATTTGCTGTCCTTGCAATGTGATAAATGACACTGCAATGTGATGTTTGCTTTGACTAAACTTCTGCGAAGTCTGTTTCTGAATAATCCATGCGTGGCTTGGAGTATAAATCTAACGGCAGTTATTCACGTGCATTTAATTCAATATAAATCCATTTGAATAATCTTGGACGATTTTAAAAGTCAGATTCACTGCATTCTGATGATGCATAGTGTAACAATACATTCACAAGATACCCACGGAGAGCATATACTCCTCTTTAGAAGAATTTATCGGTAATCCTACTATATTTTAGCAATGGTGATTTAACGCCTATTCTAAATTGTGGAATGAGGGATATCTTTTCCCCCCACTGCTTGCTGTATCAGTTCTGACTGATTCCCACCGTTTTTGGTTTGATGGATTTGATTTTAAATGATGAAGGAGGTTTCGCAAATGTTGGCTTCACAATAACGTACTTGAAACTATTCAATGCTTTTTGATGATTAACCTATTTGCATCATATGAAAATATGAAAAAATGGCCCATATCACTGAAATGTTTTTATTTCATATTTAGGTATAAAATTGTATAAAAGTAGAAAAAAAATCATTTTTGAGCCTTATTTGTTAGTCATTTTGTTCAGTGTGGTAATATTTGAAATGTGGGATGCATATAGATATATAGTATACAATATGAATATAGTATATATCATATTATATGCAAAGCATATAATATGATGCAGCGTATATATATGCTCTAGTGATAGTGACCAGGAAAATTGAGCGTATATATACGCTAATGATGCAAATTGGTTAATATCATACAGCGTTTAGTTGTAACTGTACAAGATTTAAATTTAGCTTGAAATTTTATAATATTATAAGAAAGAATTCACCTGTGGTAAATAGTACTTGGTAATTTAGTTAAGTATATAGACGAATTAGATTGAAAAGCATGATTAGAGTTATGGTAAGATTTAAATAAATGAATATTATAACAAACTAGCTGATGCCCGGCTCGTTCTTGCCGCCGAAAAAAAAATATTAAGTGCAATCAATCTATAATTTGGTAATGTTTTATCGAGATAGAATGAACGGCACGACAGTATATAAAATACGAGCAAACAAATATTCATTTTTATATATTAGATTTGAGTATTATTTTAGAATTATAAAACTTGGTGTTCTTTCTTTTAAAATTGATTAAACATAGAAAATATATTTATACCTTAAAGTCGTTAATATGGTTGAAACGATCATTTTTGAAAATTAAGATGATGTAAAATTATTTGTACTATAATCTTTTTGGTGGTTACTGCGAAAAATAGTAAAATTTAATTAAAATATAATGCCCACAGGGTTGGTCTCCCTGAAATTTTCTTGAATAATCTGTGATAATGTTGTAACCTTTGAGTATCACTTGTATGACATTTGCGTACTATAACTCCAAAATATTAACCTTTAATTTGGATTTAGCATTTCTATCGAATCTATTATCTCCTCAGCGAGTTATTTGGGGATTAATCCTTGGTAAATAGATGCGGCTGAGATTCAATTTTTTTAAGTTGTAGATAATTGTACTATCCTTATAACTATCCCGTAAACGTAAACAATAAGTTGGCGAAGTTCCATCGCAATCGGATGAACGGTTTAGGAAATATGAGACATACAGACAAACATTTATTTTTATTTATATAGATAATGATTGACTCATGTCTTTTCAAATCTAGATATTTATTTAAGGCTTCTATTCATTGGCTTAGACATACGAATAGGTGTTGCTTTACAATTTAAAATACAAAGAATATATTTTAGGCATACGAGTCTGAGCCCAGATTATTAAGCGCTTTTAGAGAATGTAACTGTTTTCATTTAAAACATCCAAGAAAGATAAAGTCTCTAAAGGGGAGAAGAGAGGAGGGAAACAAGATGAACGCTTTGTCCTTTCAATGCGCCATCTGTTGGTATTGGTAGCAGCTACATTTCTATTTTATTATCTTTATTTTTTCATAAGTTATCCTTTTAAAAGTGGCAACAGTAGTTGGCTTTTGATGGAATAAAAATATGGCGATTTGATATAGTTTCTCTTATTTTAAATTTAAGTATAATCTGCAATTATAATTCCGGAAATATCTATATTAATAACCGATATTAATAACAGCGCTACAATTTATTGTTGTTGAAGCTTTATAAGCCAGATAACATCCTCAAGACTGAGTGCTCACTTTCAGTCTTGCGGTCATGTTAGCTGACTGCCAACCATAACGTACCCAGTTCGATACTACCTATAGCCAATAGCAACGAATCACCAATACCAAAGAAATTTCCTCTAAATAGAATTTTAGTACAGTTAGCTCATCAATGAAAGCAGTACCGATTGTTTTTCTTGTAGATAGCAAGTACATCTTCTTTGTCTGCACGCGTTACGAAGGGTAGAAACAGAGGCAGAAGAAGCTCATAGCAAAGCCTAAGTCTCTTCAGCATCTATTAGAGTAGTATGGCGTGCTTCTACTACAGAATGTAATGGAAAAAAAATGTATTTTGGAAGCATTATTTTTGAATAATTAAAATTAAAGCTTGTTATAGATCTCAACTTTGGGCTAAAAACTCTAAAATCAAATTTCATATACAAAAATCATTATAATTTTTAAGCATTCTTTTCACGTAACACGAATAACCGTGACAGTCTGCATTGGATTTGAATTAAAATTCGATGCAGATCTGCAACTCCGATAATAAAATTGTGTGCCAAATTTTACCAATGGGATATTTTATATTTTGAAGATATTGTACACGCATGCGTATGGACAGAAAGATAGACTTCATCCTGAAATATTCTACTCAAATTTGGGAGGAATTCTAGAGTTTTGTTATAAAACTTATATGCTAGATTTCATCCATCTATCTGAGTGCTTTTTTGTTTATCATGTTCATAGATAGGGAAGCAAATAACTGTTTTTTGGGTTCGGAGAAATTTAAAAAAGGGTATTGATCAAAATTTTTGAAACATTTTTTATAAGGATTTATTATTATAAATCTCATTTTTTTAAACTGGCAATAGCAATATATTTAAATAGATTTTTGTGTTTTGTTTTCTCTAAGGAAATCAAGCGGAAGCTCTCGAAATGTTGGATGCTTGGCCTTATGAAATAATCAAAAATGGCTTCTATTCTGTGGATGCATTTTTCGTTATCAGGTGATAATTCAATTTATGCCTTTTATTTTGATTCTATAAAATACCAACTGTTTCAACTCTTTAAATGCTCAACTGGCGAAATGTGTTTTATGCTGTTTTCATTAGTCTCAACATTAAGAATAAATCTAAATTAAGTTCTAAAGTTGTTCTAAAAGGTTGAAAGAAGTGTTTTTTTAAAAACCAAAACTCTGCACATTAGCATGGGAAGTTGCTTTTGATAAAGATCTTTGAGACAAATAAATAGAATGGCATCTAATTTTCTTCAAAATCCTTTGCTTGTGCTTATCTATGATATTGTAGTACAAATATCACAAAATGAAAGAAGCAACTTGAACTACAGCTATTAGTTTCGATGCCAATTATGACGCCTAGCCTGCTCTTCTAAAACTATTTCAATTTTTAATATTTACAAAAGAAAACACATATCATGTAAGAGACAGTTTTACAATAATTTCTGATTATTACATTAACTTTCTAACTAAATTTTAAAAGGTTTTCTAAATTAATTTTTTTTTGTTTGAGAAGCAGATCACAAGTTAATCTCTTTACTTCATAGTTCAAATTCGTTACGGTTCCGCCATTCCACACTAGATGGCATTGTTCTTTGCACACAATGGTAAAGATAGTTAATTTGATGACATTAAATTATTTTAAAATGAGATTGTTTGAGTTTTAATACTGTAAATATTTTTACTAAAAATATTTTAGATTATTTTGAGTTATTATGCTTATTTTCCTAAGGGCTATAACTCGCAAAGTATAATTAATTTTTTCCTATATAATCCAAAGTATATATATTGTATTTCCTTATATTATCAATTCCAATGTATAATTAATTAATTCCTTCTTCAAAAATTATTAACAGTTTTTCGTAAAAATTACTCTTTGGCGTTTTTAAGAATTGATTGGTACAATTAATAATTTTTCTTCAAGTAAGGATGTTTAAAAAATATTTTGTCCAATCGAGGTTTTTCTTTCATTTAAACTTGTAAATGTTAACTCTGAAAGATTTTACTACTTAAATTTTACAAATAATCTCCTTTTTATTAAGAAAATATCACACACGCACAATATTAGAAAATATATTTGTAAGCTGATAATGCAATTTGCAATTGTATGCCGTATAATGCCGTATGCAATTTGTAAATTGCGTTAAGCAATATAATGACAAAAAAAAAACAATTTAAACGCTTTATAGAACAAAATGTTTGACTTAGCACTTATAATTACTTTGTGGAATATAGGTGTTCAGCAAGAAAATTTTAAAAAATATATTAATTAAACTTTTAATTAAAGATCGTTGAAGATTTTAATAGTTTCCTCACGAATTTCGATGATAGATTTATAGAAGAGAAATTTGGATACAAATTTTAAAATACACCAAAAATAATGAGCTCTGCAATAATACCAATTTTATTTAAATATAATTTTTCAATAATTTTTAAAAATCAAAAGTATTTTTAATTATATATTACAGCTTATGGTTTAGTTATATTAACGTCCCGTTGCAAAGCAACACTATTTTGGAACGGACCTCGTCATTTTGAGCCACGGTCAGATGACGAGAACGACACCTGAGCTGACACCCCGTCTCCACACTTCACCAGTGGGAGGATGTTTGGCTTGATGGATTTAAGGTTCAAAAAACCCCCCTCACACGATGATTCTTCCCCGGAATCGAGTCTTGAACCTGAAACCCTCCAATTCGGAGCCGAGACCTTACCACCAGGCCATCACGGCCTTATGTATTACAGCATTTCTTTTTATTGATTTATTAATAAAAACTACAACTCAGTGGTACGACAACCCTATGTGGGTTAAGGTCTGCAGAGCCCATATCTGCCTTCTTGACCGAGGGTTCTGGGGTGTAAGGCATATGCCCCGATTAAGGGGTCAGCTTAACACGGAACCCGCAATGTTTAGTTCCCAAGCATGCTTGGTCCTCAGCTTATCGACCCCTAAAGTGATGAAAGGACTAGTCATTCTGATCATTTGTACGATTAGTAGAATAAACAGTTTCAATGAATCTTACAAATGAGAAGTAAAATAGTGCTCTGAAATACATTTTATCTTATTAAGCATTCTTTATTTTGAATTAATATGCCAACCAATTTCAGTTTTAGTTGAAACAGTTGTATTCGCCATTCTTATGTAAATATTTATTAGATATATATATATTTTTCAGTGGGTTTTTAGTTACCAATCAGTTCTATAAAAAATATTCGAAAGACACTGGAAAAATGTCTTGGATTGAGTTTTACTCTCATCGATATGTAAGGTATGTTTCCATCGTTCCTTAATTCATTAGCTTCAATTATTTTACATGATCATTGTATACCAAGAATGCATATTATGTATGCAGTTTGATAATTGCCTTGAGTCATACATACTATTATATCAATCCTATTTTTCTAATTTTATTTGCAGCAATTCGGTAAAAGCTTTTGGCTGTGGTGTTGGTGGAATTGAGCCAATGTGTAGTTTGAATTCCTCCAAGGATCGAACTCGCGATCATCCGATTTGTAGCCGAGTAACTTATCCACTATACAAAAGTGACCACTGGTGTTTAGTGGCAGTTACTGGCTTATTAAGATGTCACGACAGGCTCTTGACATCAAAATTTCATAGTATTTCATAATATCAATTAGGAAAATGTTACTTTGCTCATAAGAGGACATTTCTCTAAATTACTTTCTTGAATTATTTTTTGTAATTTTAGTGTTTTTATTTTCTTGAAATGAGGGCAAAAAGAAATCATGCCATCAACAGTTCATGTATTATTTCCACCTTAAAATAAACTAGGAAAACAGAATAATGTATATTTTACATTACAGTTACATAACTGATCAGGCTATAAATAAATCTGCCAGTGAAATTTTCGTTAATACTGGGTTTTTTTCCAGTTTGAGGATTTTTGAACAATACCTAACTCTGACATAGAGAAATCTAAATTTTTTATGTTCAATTTTTACTAAGGAAAAAAATTAGATTGCTAAATTAAACTATGAAATTACAATTTTTGTAAAGATCTCAGCATTCTTAGTTTTTTAATGAAATAATTCATAGCAGTTGATACCGTTTTATGAAAATATGCCAACTAATAGCGTTTAGAATGTTACCTGCGTATCTTTCTTTCGTAAAGTGACCTCAGATAAAAGAAAACAACCACACATGCCTCTGTTGAAGAAACAGAAGAGGAACCCTCATGTATAATCAAACGAAAGAGAAAGAAATAGAGAGAAGATGACTAACATTAAATGGAAATAAAATCAATCGAAGAGGTTTCCCCAAAACTATTTAAGAGAATGTAAAGAGAATGTTACACATGAAAAGACACTGGTGTATAATAGTTACGAAATACAAACCTTTGGCGTGAATTTAGCCTTTTCACTGAATCTATCGTATCATCCTTAACGAGTTATTTGGCCATTAACTTTTAGAATGCGTTTAAAAACATCCGAGAATCGAAATTGTGTTTTAGATGCGTTTTTCCCAACTAATTGAAAGCAAAATATGACATAACGCTACACTTATAATCATGAAATTCCATACGAGATTTGATCTATTTCACTCATTGCGTTTTTGAGTCATCACTTTTATATGTTTCTGGAAGTGCAGACTGACAGACAGTGAACCCCTCCTTGCATTTGCTTTAAGATTTGATGGCTATCTACACTATAGATGTTCAATCTATGAACTAAATCTTATCTACAAAGATCTCTTCATTTTGTGATTACCTTTCTAAGTCGCCTCAGCAGGACAGACAGAATTCCTTTGAGCAGATTTTGCTCACAATTGGATAGAAATCTATAAATTTGGTGTAAAGACACTATACTAAATTCCAACAGTCTAGTTCAAAGAGTTTTTAAGTTGACTTTGTCGCGGACAGATGGACATTTCCCAAAAAGTGTTTTTCAAGTAGAGGGAGGTCTAAAAGGTTGAGAGTTGGCAAAATCTGGAGTTCGAATTTAATGAGTCTTATTATTCTTATACTATGTATACTTGAAAGCGAAAAATAATGGAAAGGATTAGATGCCCACTTTCTAAGTTGGGATTGGTCTGATTTCAGTGCTAACTCATCTGAATTGAAAGAAATTGCTGCTGTTTTCAATCGTGGTAAAGGATAAGATGCTCACTTTCCAAGTTGGGATTGGTCTGATTACAGCACTATTTCCTCTGAATTGAAAGGAATTGCTTCCATTTTCAATCGGGGTAAAGGATAAGACGTTCGCTTTTCAAATCGGGATTGGTCTGATTACAGTGCTAACTCCTCTGAATTGAAAGGAATTGCTGCAATTTCCATTCGTAATAATAAGATGAATAAGAAAGTCTACTTTGATCAACCCCTGATTTGCATTTCCTTTCCTTCATTATCATTTTTTTCTACCTTTCCCCTTTTCTTCTCTGTGAAAATTTGATGATGACGAGGTGAGCATAAAATATGACTCTCCGAGAGTGAAAAAAGTAAATAAATAAATAAAAACGAAAATGCAGCATTTAAATATAATTTCAAAGGGTGCTACCACTCTGTGCTACGAAAGACAGGTCACCATTGCTGCAGTTGTTCTTTTCTATTTTACCCAAATAAATATTTTTTAAATTTGTTTGTGGTAGTAAGCTCATAAGCCACATAACATCTACGGGACATGAGCAATTGCTTTTGTCTAGTGGCTATGGTAACTTTTGTGGCGCCCTCTACCGGTAGCAAAGGTCGACAAGAGCAATTTCTTTTATCTAGTGGCTATGTTACAAGGCTTCTAATCAAAAAAGGTCCTGATTTCTGTTCCGAGCCCACACCAACTTACCAAATTAGTGACCTCGGACAATGAACCTTCAACCTTCAAACTCAACTTTCGTGGCGTTCTATATCGGTAGCAAAGGTCCTCATAGCAAAAGCTCCTCACTCGAAATAACGCGTGCAGCGATTTAAACATTCGTCGTCCGCTAACAAACTCTTGGTTCGATAACATCGTTCGTTTCACAAACGACTCACTGGAGGGGAGTATTGTGGTGGTAAGTTCATAAGCCAGATAACATTTACGGCACATGAGCACTGGGTTTTTATATAGTGGCTATGTTACGGGGCTTCTTATCAAATGGTTCCGACTTTTATTCCAAGCTAGCACCACCTACCACATGTTAAAATATATTTAAAAAGGCATTCTTTATCTTAAACATCTGTTGATCTTGAAATTAGTGCTCTTTGAAACATGCAGATTGATCAAAATCTGAAAACGGAGTTTTTGTCACATTGCAATATTGTCTCATCGCATATTTTGTCTACGAAAAAGAAAAATGCATTAAAAACTTACTTTTCGTTTTAAATTCTGTGCATACTTTTTCTGTTTAGGTTGACACCGGTATACCTGATAGTTGTTGCAATCTACACTCATCTATCCCAGTATTTAACCAGTGGTCCAGTGCGCATCTTTTTCCAGGCAGACCAAACCTGCCTAGACAGCTGGTGGTGGAACGTACTCTACATCAACAACTTCAAGGGCCAAGCAGACCAGGTAAATCTATGCAGACTTGATGAGCGTTAACACGTTCACTGCCTCTACCCTCGCCTGATACCAGGACCATCTATCTAATAAGATGAACCCTTCTTTGTTATTTTTAACTGTAGTAGAGAAGGTGTCATCTAACATTGATGGTTTGGTACAATTACATATTATTAGTAACGCACAGGGGAAGCGATGGAATTGGCTGGTAGCGAAATACTCTCTTCTCTCGCCATAACGCTTGGAGGTGCCGAAACACTCTCTTTGCTCGTCACAACACTTGGCGCTATAAAAATCGTTCCTCTCTGCAGATTCACTGGTAGAGGAGTATTGTGGTGATAGCTTAATAAGCCAGTAACACCCACTAGACACTAGCTTCGCCTTTATCGAATGGAAAAGTTATTGGACTTAAAACCCAAGCATCGCAGGTTCAATCCTTGGCAGAATTCAACCAACACATTGGCACAATAACAGCCAATATTATCGCCAAACAGGATCGTCAGAGGCAGCGAATGTGTTAAATCTTAAATCGCACACATATTAGTTATAACAGAAGAGATTTTCTTTGATTTTCCATCCATTTTTTATAAATAAAAAATATTTTTAAATGATTTGTGTGGTATTTATTCATAATTGGTACCTTTAAGGGTTTGATAATATAAAAGTACCAAAGTCAATTACTTTAGCAAATACTTGATGCACAAGATTTCAGCGTGAATGATTAGACGGACTTTTGAAGACAGCATTTTCTCGGAACATGCTTATTGTTAGCATTAATTATTGAGGAAGCACTGTAGATATTATCACGTAGATATGAAGAACTACACATTAATAAATTTAAACAAACGATTAGATTTTTTAGGTCAAAGCAATTCACAGCAAGTATGTTCAAGTATGGACCATCTAATTAGATGACATCTGCTGTCTCAAGTATGGGTCATTTTATTCTTTTATGTAAGAATACTTGAGACGTTTATGAATTAATAAGATGCAATTTGTGTTAAAATAAAAATCTATGAATGATTTAATTTCTCCTTATAAGTTAGAGAAGCGATTATCCAGTGCCAGAGTTCATCGATGAAGAGGCTAAACTCAAATATAAATAATATATTTTAAAAATAGAAATAAAATTTACCAATACATTGTGAATAAAACATAGCATATTGATAAATTTTTCTTTCAGTGCATGGCTTGGTCCTGGTATCTTGCAAATGATATGCAGTTTTACATTATCAGTCCTTTGTTTCTCCTCTCTTTGTATTGGTAAGTGTTTTCTGTATTTTTATTCAGATACTGCTTTAATACACAGAAATCTCTGGTAAAGAAATTAATTTGCTCTAAAGTACATAATACTTTTAAATTTTCTTTTTCCTTGCTAAGAATACGAAATGATTCATCATACTTTTAGAAAAACAATAATTTTTAATGTTTGCTATATGGCATAATTTCGCAAATTAATATAAACGGGCAGTACGCCCATGTTGTTGCCCGTCTTATAGAATTCAAGGAAAAAAAATCAGCTTTTAACTCAAGTCTAGCCTCTACCCGATATGAAATGGGCGTGTTACGCAGCATCAAACAAACATAAAATAAAATAGAAATAATGAAATCAAATAAATAATAAAATCAATAAAAATAATTAAAAGTAGCTCCAAAACAATTTTTTATAGAACGAAGCTTTTTGGCCAAGATTAGGTTTCCTTCTTTTGGACATGGTGGGATTTGAATCGCTGCTTGAAATCAGATGCAAACACAGAAACGTGTCGCATATGCATACCACAGGTCTTGCTATTCGCGCATGCTCAGTTTGAGGTTTTCATGCATGGCTGGAATAATTAAAATCGCAATTATAAAACTCTTTTTTTTATTTCGATATGACTTTAATGTACTAAAACCTTCCCCAATAAATGCTCTACAAAATGGTATAAGCATCTCCAATACAGTTTGCTATTTCTCGAGTTTTTGCGGTTCAAATAAACGGACGCTTTCATTTTATACTAAGTATAGATTTCTGGTCATTGAAAGGTAGTTTTAGATATTTTACATATTTTTTTTAATATTTTCATGACTTTTTATCTTAACTTCTCTTGTAGGTACCCAGCTCTCGGTTGGTCATTGATTGGCCTTTTCTTCTGCATCAACTTCGTGTCCAGCTTCGCACTCACATACGTGTACGAATTAGTGTCTAGAATAGGAGATCTCGACTTAAATTCCGCTCTTCCTGTCATGTTATCTGCTAAGTAAGTAATTTTCAATCTCATTATAATCACTGG
>JAPMOQ010054329.1:7893-23181 GCA_026543055.1 Argiope trifasciata
ATTTTTTTAGCAATGCTACATCAGTTTTCCTTTTCCCAAATAAATCAGAATTACAATTCTTGTATTTCAAAAATCATGTTGTATTTTTCTGTGACATTATTATCGCTTTTACCTCAAAACCATCCATAAAACAACAAAAAACGATCGATTGCATGAATAAATGTACTCTACTACTATGCTAACTGTAAAATGAAATTATTATCAGACAGTGGTGGAATTTATTAGCGAGGGCCTAAAAAATAGCTAGTCATTTCATATCAAAATTCGTTTTAAAATTCATTCAAGTATATATCAAAAAATTATTTGATTTTAAAATTTATCAGCAAAGTTACATCAGTTTTCCTTTTCCCAAATAAATCAGAATTGCCATTCTTATTTTTCAAAAAAAGATTTTCTATTTTTCTGTGACGTTACCATCACTCTTTCGTGTGGGTCGCGGTGACCTGGTGGTAAGGTCTCGGCTTCAGAACCGGAGGGTTTTAGGTTCGAGACTCGATTCCACCTAAGAACCGTCGTGTAAGGGGGTCATGTACGTTAAATCTGTCAGGCCAAAAGTCCTCCCGCTGGTGTACTGTGGTGTGGAGAGGGGGGTGCCAGGTCAGGTGTCGTCCTCGTCACATGACCATGGTCCAAAATTACGAGGGCCGTCCCAAAATAGCTCTATTATTGCTTTACAACGGGACGTTAATATAACTTAACTAAACTAAAAACTAAAATCACTCTTTCGAAAAGAATCATCCATAAAACAACTAAAACCAGCGATTGCATGAATAAGAGCATTCTAATACTATGCTAACAACCCTGGAAAATGAGACCCTTATCAGACAGTGAGGGAATTTATTAGTGAGGGCATAAATAACAGCGATTCATTTAAGAAATCAAAGATCGTACTAAAATTCATTCAAGATAATATCAAAAAATTATTATCAACGTTCAATCAGTCTTCCTTTTCCCAAATAAATCAGAATTACCATTCTTATATTTTAAAATATCATGTTCTATATTTCTATGACATTATTATCACTCTTTCAAAAAAAAAAGCATCCAAAAAACAACAACAAAACCAGCGATTGCATGAATAAGTGCACTCTAATACGATGCTAACAAGCATGGAAAATGTCATTATCAGACAGTGAATGAATTTATTTGCAAAGACATAAAAATAGCTATTCATTTAAGTTCTAAGTCTTACTGCAATGAATGGGACAATTTATATGACACGAAATGAGTGGACAGTTTCAAATTCAGATCAATTAACTTCCTATCAAGATTTTAGAAGCAAGATTTATAGCCTGATATGAACCTTAATTAACCGAAGATTTTGTAGCATTATTATGTCCTAATTGGGCATTAAGAAACAGCATTTTTTTATTGTTAATCCTCTTTTTGTGTGTAGAAATACTAGAAAAAGTACTGCAATATTTAAAACATTTGACCTTGAAATGTTAACGAATCTCTACATTTTAGACTTAAATCAGCTGAGTTAAATTTATCCTCCAATATAAGTTTCTCAAAATAATATTTAATTTGGGCTTGAAAATCCGCTTTTTATAAAACGGCTTATAACTGAAGACCACACAATTGTTTTTCCATAAATTTAGTTCCAACATTTTAGAAAAATACTCAGAATACAGTATCATATTGACTTCATTTTGCTTCCTGCTGAAATAATAATATAAATTGACTGACATTTTTTGCAAGAACTGAATATTTTAAAAACATTATGCTTGTAATTGTCATTTCATTAAAGTATGAAAATGCCTTTTTTAAAATTTAAATTTGAAAGAGAGCTTATTTTACAAAAGTTAAAAAAAAACTAATGGAATATTTGTTAGGTTTTTCATTATCATTTATTGTTTAGTGATTTGAAAATCATTCAATTTAAAGTAATTTTGAGAGTATTTCCAGAAATATATGAAATAAAGTTGTAAATTAACTTTATTTCATATCTAAGGAATTCAGAATGAGCATTTTTTATTGCTAAATTCTCTTTTTGTGTGTAGAAATACTAGGAAAAGTACTGCAATATTTAAACAATTTGACCTTGAAGGTTTAACGAATCTCTACATTTTAAACCTCCTCGAATGCGTAAAAATAATTTTTGAAATTATATTTGTCTTTGAAAATGGTAACTTGACAGCGAAAAAAACATGACTAATTGCAACATTTGGTATGCAGTATTTGTATCAAAATCGAAGTTTTCGGTTGAGTGAAATTCATTAACTAATTGCCTGCCGTCCAAGGGTATATGAATGAGAAAAAGAAGCAGATTGAAGGAGATTTGTCATTTCATGCTAGAAGTTTAGATTCTCATCTAATTTTAAACCAAATTTAACAACTTTTAAATATTTAGTTTATGTATTCGTGTACATATGAATGCAATAATTAAACCAACGTTAGTGGTCTCCCAAAAACTTTCTAGCATATTCTTCACTAATTTTTTTTATCTACATTCTTCAGTATAAAATTATGGATATTGGGTAAAGCAGCGAATAGCACTGGTAAGCAAGGGTTACGAAATATCGATCTGTGTGGCTAATCTATCACGAGAATATGTATTTACGACATTTTTTTGCCGGCTGATTAAAACCAAAATTTGACTCATGACTGCAGTTATAGTCACTAGAAAACATATCTAATTTCATTGACCTGAGTCATTGCTCTTATAAAACGATTGCTTTTAAAGGCATGCGAAAGCACAGACCGACGGATGGTCAACAGATTTGGAACAATCAATTTAGATGCTTAACCTGCTGATAAAATTTCATTTAAATAGCTCTTTGTGTTTTACAGTTGTTCCCTTGTACTCGAACAACAAGCCAGACAAAATTACCATCAATGGATTTCTTCAAAATTTGATAGAAATCTACAAATACGTGTACAAAAGTTAATTAATCTATTTTAAAATGAATGAAGTTTTGTAATTTTGTACCATTTTTTTAAATTATTGAATTCACAGTGTAATGACTTGAACCTGACCGATCAAATTAAAGAATAGAATTTCTGACAATTTTTCAATTTTTTTATTTATTCACACACCCACCCACACCCACACACACACCCACACCCACACACACACACACACACACACACACACACACACACACACACACACACACACACACACACACACACACACACACACACACACACACACACACACAGATAGAGAGAGAGAGAGAGAGAAAGAGAGAGAAGTTGTTCTAATCTAGGCTAAATATTTGCTATTAACACAAAAGTCGAAGGTAGAAAGTTTATAGTGAAAAAAGTTCACGGAAAGAGTTCTCCATCAATTCGAGGAAAAAAAACACCACAAGACGCTAACAGGGTGTTAGTCAAAACGGCTACTCCTGGGTGGAGCGTAAATATTACCACAGTCCGTAATCCAAGAAATCCCCTCTCTTTTATCAAAGCAAGATCCGCTCTTTATCACTGTTCAATCTCAAATTTCTCAATTTCCATTCGTCCACGTCAGCTTTCCATCTGTCAATCGTTCAGCAAAAATTTCACTTTGTGGCGCCAGCCTGGTGGGGTGGGACTGTCCATCAATGACGTGGCATAGCAACTGACCGCTCTGGAACACGTGACAAAGATATTCCTTCACATAGGGACCACACGGCATCCAGATGTTTGACTCTCCTTTCCTTTGAAGATGTGTCGAACTCCACGTGTGGTCTTTCAGCTGAATTATTAATGACCAGAGGCAACGACCACTGGGTAATAAGAAGACCACCCATCCAGCCATCTGGAGGCATTCTACAATGGAGGGCGTTAACAGGCCGTGAACAGCTGTCTGGAAATGCCACTTCTTGTGAATGCGACAGGAGAAAGTTACAACAAGTAGACGGGCAGGTTGACCGACATAATGTGGAAAATTTATATTTTGAACTCAAGGATGTATGAAACAGGAGACTCTTCAAAACCCCGAGTTCAAACTTTTTGACGATTGCAATACTTCCTTTACACTATCTATATGGAAAAGTAAAAATTCAAGATCTATATGAATGGATATTTGGAACAAAACTGTAGGTATGTGACACAATTTGGATCAAATCCGACAACAGAATGGCTTTGACTACTCTTATATATTTGAACGCAATGAATAAATATTTGGAACAAAACTGTAGGTTTGAGAAACGTTTTGGATCAAATCCGACAACAGATTGATTTTGACTACTCTTATTTATTTGAACGCAATAATTCACAAAATTATTACATGATACCTGAATGAAATTTGCTATGTGGTCTTGATTCCAAAATTATTATTATTTTTATTGAAACATTTATAAAACCCCCGTGCATCACAAAATATCACTCGGGGACTACAGAAGTAGGTATGGAACACCTGACATAAATAAAAAGAAAATTTAACAGTCATGATGGATTATAGATATCAACAATAAATTTACAGAAATTTTCAAAAGTACTTCTGATGGAAACAAGTTGGTGAAAATTTGGAGGTTAATTTATATTAATGCCATTGAGAGTCAGTCTTAGGATCTTTCTCTGACAAACATGGAACAATGAAGGAGCACATGATCAACATTTTCATCGCCACCGTATTGCAATTACAGGTACAATAAACTTTTAAAGTTTCCATGATCAAAGAGAAATTAGGTTATTCTGATGGCATGACGGTCTCTTATTAATGGATGGGAAAATTTCTTTATTAAGCTCCCTTTATTTGAAAGGTAATATTCTTGGTTCCAAGACTCGATCATACCAAAATTATTTATTTATTTGAAATTCTAGCTTCAATCATTGAAAAAAAAAGAGATCCAGAATTCATACTTTTCTCTATAATACTAGAGCAGAATTCAAATTCGACTTACTTAAATTAAGTTCCCGTCGGTTTACTTTAGTTTAGTCACATTACTGTCCCGTTTTGAAGCAACCCTAGGGCTATTTTGAGACAGATCTCGTAATGTTGAAACACGATTAGATGACGCGAACGACCCCTGAGCTGGCACCCCCTCTCTAAACTTCCACACCACACCAGTTGGAGGACGTTCGGTTCCAACGGATTTAACGTGCACCAGAACCGCTTACACGGTGGTTTTTCAATGGAATCGGGCCTCGAACATGCAACCCTCCGGTTCCGAAGCCGAGACCCTATCGCCAAGCCACCGCGGCCAAATTTATCTTCGGAAGCAATCCATTTGATACATTAGAATTGACTTCGTAATTTTGAATCGTTGTCAGATGACAAGGACGAGATCTCGAGTGGTAATAATTTTTCTCAAGTGGTAATAAGTTTCCTCACCACACCGACGGAAGGACTTGTGTCTCATGACTTTGGATTTAGTTTGAGCCTTGTTCTCATGCACGAAAGGTCTCTAGAGAAATCAGGTCTCGAGCTTGGAATCCATTAATCCCGAATCTGAGTCTTTATCATTAGGACATCCATTACACGATTTAGTTTAATACAAAACGTATTATATTTTGGAATAAAAGTAGACAGTTCAAATGAAAACTATTCCACAGTCTAAAGTTTCCTTACTTACGTTAATAAACATGAAAATGAACATTTAGTTGTTTCTGTTTTTTATTCTTTCCTTTTTTAAAAATATACCGATATTGTATGTACCAAATACTGGAAATGTAATAATATGACTTTTTTTCCGTAAAATTTCAAAGTGATGACTTGAGTGGCACTTCTCATTTAATTTTTTATCTGACATGTGCTGCAGAAATATTATCTAACGGGTTAATAAATTATAAAACAATACGGCATCTATTTTTGCTATAATGTCCCAAATGTGTTAAAATGTATATGTTTTATTCTAGTAAATGTTTATTCTTTTTCGAATTTTCAATAAAATCCTAAATATTCTCCTTTCAAACTGAAATTTATGTGTAGGGTTTTTTTTGTATAAGTAATCTGAAATTCTCAAGTATTCTTACGTTTATTCGAAAATAATCTTTCTCTTTAGAAAATTTATGCACAATATTAGAATTTTTACTCAAACACCTTGACTTTAGCTTTATTTTCACTAATGTTTGTATATGTTAATCAGTTCTACAGAGTTGAATTTTTGATCCTTCGCATGTAACGGTAATTATTCAAATGGGAAAATTTTGTCTCTCTGATATTGCTTTTGATATATTTTGAATTCTCGGAACAATTTCTTTTAAGGCAAAAAATAACAAAGACTTTTTTCAACATTGTTTATGTAAGATTATTAGTTGAGACTTGAATTATTCAGACAAAATGATTAAAAAAAATAATACTCTTATAAATAATGCTCCGTTAGAAGTGATAATACTCATAGAATATAAATAAAATATCAAAAATGGAAGTTATTTGACGCATCAACTCACATGACATGATCAGAGTTGAATGGTTCAGACAAAACGATTAAAATATAAATAAAGGCAAACTTCACTAAAAAATAATACTCTTAGAAATAAAGCTACATTAGAAATAATAATACTCATAGAAATAAAGAAAATATTAAGAATGGAAGTTATTTCAATCATCATTTTATATGATTTTGCCATCACCTGGTCAAGATGCATGCCACTAACATTTAACTACATAATGTCTTATTCTATGCTGTGATCGAATACATACGTAGCAAATGCAAAATGGGCTATAGATTTCAAAATTCAATTTTTTGAGTGCGTATTTGTACAATTTAGTGTAAGCATGAACTGATCCCATTGCATAAATAAATTCTGTTACCCAGAGGAATCGAAAAATATTATTCAATTGGAGTTATTATTGAATAGTGCCTGGAAGATCAGGTTTCACTAGACAGTTTTTTTTTTTTTTTTTGTAAAATTGTAAATAAAATCCTATCTTATGGCTCGTTTAAAGTTTCAAGTGAAATTTAATTGAATTGCACACTCGAGGATGAACATTATACGCGAGAAAAATTACTGGAAGTTCGAATCACTAACTATTACTCTGTTTCTGATACGCTGATGCGAGTCATGTATAGACACATCTCAAAATTAAATATAAAATTTTTTTGTGTTTAAAAATACTTTTTTTTCATAAAACACACCTGAATAGATAAATTTGAATAGTAAAACATTATCTAAAGATAAAATGTGGTCCAAATTTTTAGAGTCGTTTCAGAGATAAACAGAATAAATATTTATATTGTTACAAATCCGCGATGCTTTTTCCCAGCATGGTTGGTTATATCACAGGAAAGACTGATTTAAAATCATCTTTATTGGATGCTGCTCGGATGCCGAGGCAGTGATTCCAGTACTTGGCGACAAATGTGGCGACTTGGCGATGATAAAGATAATGCTGGAAAATCGATAATAGAGGGATCGTTAAAATTCTATATTTTTTTGAGAATTTTAGCGAACTGTCTATTAGGAATCGATATACACCTGATTGGCTTAGAATATTCTCGGCCTGCCTCCCGGGAACTATAAAAGGACGGCAGTCTGAAGCTGCGAGTAGCTGTAGTTGAAGTTGTAGTCAAATATCGAGTCTTTGAGAGGATAACGAAGCAACGGCAAAGTGCCAGCGTTGTGTGGAGCCCAAGCTATTGCTGAGCCGTGTGCCGAGTCCTACTGTCTATTATGGAAGCAGCGTCGTATCGTTTGTTCTACAGCCAGTCGTTTAGTTGTGAGTCGGCAGTTGAATACAGCTAAAGCAAGGAGAATATGAGAACTTCAGCCGTTTGGAGAAACTGTTGGAGGAAGCTCTGAAGATCCCTTCTCCTACTGGATTCTGTCTGGAAACTTTGTGTGCTGTAGTCGACAACTATTTGTGGGTTACTGTTTGCTGTAGTATGCTTTCCTGTATCAACATCTCGGCTATATATATAGTTGGCCTCTTTGTGTTCATCGTCTGTGTTCTTTGTGTTTCATAAACGTCGTTGTTGTTTTCGACTGAGGCTTGCTGATTGTGTTTTCACACCAGACACCCACTACAAGCGAATTCGGCGATCTGAAACAACAAATACAAGAATTGCTCGTTTAAATTTATAAGATAACAGGAGTGCACTTATTTATAAAATGAAGCATAGACCGAGAGAAAACTGATCTAGAATCCAATACAAACCAGAAAATCCAACTAATTGGAATTTTTATTAATTTTTAATGAAATTAGAATTAATGAAATTGCCTCTAGTGGTAGATTTTGAATACTTTTGAGTTAAAAGAAATATTATTGATTTAAATGATTATATTACTTTAAAATTTTCTAAAATTTTTCATACATTCAACTCTTTGCTTTCTTTCATTACTCTTTTTAAATTTTCAAACTACTATGTTAGTTTGCAGATAGTCAATATCTCCACTTTTTTACCATACTCATCCAAAACTCCGATTATCATCCGAATGAATCCCATTTTTCTTGCACGCTTTTAGTAAAAGGTACAAATCTTTCTCCGATTGAACAAATGTAGAATAACAAGATATTAAAAAAAAAAAAGATAATCTTTATTTTCACTTCTTTTTTTTTTTGCTTTAATTTCGTCTAACGCACTTTCTGGATGCTTAGCATTTAGTGAAATTCAAATCTAACTGAGGAAAGAATAGAAAAAGCAATGGAAACAATAACAAAAGAGGTTTATATTACTTCTTCAAGAAATATTTTAATAAAAAAGGAGATTTATTTTGCGAAAAGCGCCAGAAAGGAATTTGCAGCTGCGAAATTAATACTTTCTTCAAAAAAACAAACAAACATATTTTTGATGCTGTAGAAGATATCTGTATTCTTTGTCAAAATATTTGTACCTGAGAGGATACATCTACTAATATAAAATGAATGTCATTCATTCCGAATATCTTATTTCTTTTCACATAAAACAAAAATGCATTTAATGATGATTTTTTTAAAAACACGTTTGAAACGTGTTTCACTAATGTTTTAATGACTTTTTAAATAAACTGTTCAATAATAAATGCTTTAAAATATGAGCGAATGTTCAAACATTTTATTCATTTCCAAAATTTTGAAAGTTTTAATATTAACTAGCAATTTTAAACCTTCAGTGTCTAAATTTCAGCAATAAACTAAAAAAACTAAAAATAGATTTTCTCTATGAATAATAATATTTGGGATTCTTTGCTTCTATATTGTTTATACAGTTTTTTAGTTCATAAAAAATATCAATATAGTTTTTAAACTTTTATTAAACTAGTTTTATTTCATTCTGGAATTTTGAAATTAATATTTTACGCACTTCCTGATCTTTTAGAAATTTTTTACACTTGAGTATTCTCGATGACAAGTATACTTTGTTAATATTTTCAGAATCTGATTAATAAATTCTTAACTGAATAAATTTTTGGTTCGTGTCGGTGCTGCCATCTTACAGTGAATTTGGGACATAAAAGATCTGAAAATAAAATAGAAAATGCATAAGAAAGTATACTTTTGGTACATTTAATAAAAAGAAGTCTTCGACTATTTTTGGAAATTAAGTTTTTATTGCAGGCTAGTTTAAATTACATGAGAGTTATAGAGTTAGAAATTTATATGTTTTAAATAACAAGGGCAATAAAATGAACGAAAAGTTTTATTGTTGGTGAAATACGGTTTCATTTATAGGTGTTTTTAGAAAAATTAAGTTGTGAATTTATAGAAAATGCACACATATGTATACTTTTTCCTTTAACTTCTTTGCATCTGAAAATTTTTCTTAGATTTTGGTTCATATCATTCATCATTGTATTATATAACTTGTGTATAAAGAAAAATAGGATTACTGCATTACAATTTTGAGTAGAGTGTTAACCGTTTTGGTTAAAATTCATTAAAATTTACAAATTTTTATGAATAATTTAAGATCTATTATATTTTCAAATAATTTTGTTGTATTTATAGTTTTTTTGCATTATAATTGACAATAAATCTAAAAACCATAGTCTTAAATAATTTTTAAAGAATCCAATTTTTCAAAATTTTTCTTTCAAACGTTATCAGATACATTAAAATACTTATGGGATATTTGCAATATTTTTTATAATCATTTATTGTTAAGTGATTTGAAAATAATTGAATTGAAAATTATTTCGAGAGTATTTCAAGAAATATATAAAATAAAGTTGCAAATTAAAACTGTATATACGAAGATTGGAAATTTACGAAGGTAATAATATAATTACAGTTAATGCAGTATTGATACAATTGTAAAACAGTTACAACTCTTTAATATACTTATCAACTTACTTCAAGTGATTTTGAGATCATAGAACTTCTGAAAGAGTACCAATTAAGTTGATGGTTTGAACGGAACGATCTATTGCTTTGACAATTCTTGAACAGTTCAATATGAACCCGTGCCTGAATTTTTTACTCATTAGGAATAAGATTTGATGCACTCGGATTTAAGCCCTCTGATTTTTATTTGACTAGCTGGTACGGCGCGTTGCTGCCGTAGAAGAAAGAATATTGGAAATATCGTTCGGAATTTGAGATAGTTATCTTGTTTAATTAGGAAAGATAGGAAGAATATTTATTTTCTTGTCAACAGTGAATAAATACATTCTTGAAATATAACTATATATAAAGGAGAAACATAAATGGTATTTATTCTATTTTTATTATTATATTCTACAAACAAATATTCATTTTTATATATTAGATTTGTGTATTTTTTTAGAATTGTAAAGCTTGGTGTTCTTTCAGAATAATAATGAAAGAAACTATTTATTGTACCTCGTGATTCGTTTAATATTCGTTTCGAATTCTCAAGTTTAATATCAGAAAATGCGATTAAAATATTTTCTTTTAAAACTGATTAAACATAGAAAATATATTTATACCATAAAATCTTAAATATAATTGAAAGGATAATTTTTTGAAAACTAAGATGGTGCAAAATTATTTGTACAAAAATATATTCGGTAGTTACTGAAAAAACGCAGTAAATGCTGTAAATTTCAGTAAATGTTTAGTTTAAATTTCACACCTATAGGATTGGTTCCCCTAAAACTTTCTCGCACACTATCTAATGAGACTATTACCTCAGAGAGGGACTTACATTGCATTTATGAACAATAGCTACTAAATATTAACATCTAGCTTGAATTTAGCATCTTTACTGAATCTGTTGTGTTTGCTTGGCGAGTTATTTGGCGGTTACTCCATGGTTAATAGATACAGTAAATAGATCCGAAAATATTTTTTATACTTAAGATGATTGTATTGTGCCTTCAAGTAATAAGTAGTCGAAGTTTTACCGCAATTGGATGAGCAGCTCAGCAGGGCATAAGAAACATACATACATTCATTTTTATTCATATAGTTTAATGACGTAGGTAATATTTCGTACTGGAATTGTTCGATATATTTTTTAAAGAAATAATTCATTGCTAAAATCAGAAATGAAAAGAGTTTAAACGAGTGGATACTTTTTACCATCAAGCAGTAATGTTCCTGGTACACAATGCGTCATCTGACCATGGTTCAAAATCACGAGGTCCGTCCCAAAATAGCCCTCGTGTTGCTTTAAAACGGGACGTTAATATAGCAAAATTAAACAAACAAACAAACAAAAAACTAAAGGTACGCAACGACTTTAACCTTCAGACAGCTGAAAAACAAAATGTAACAACACTGGTGAGTACATCATAGTACTTGAAGCTGATGACTGCTTCATTCAAGTCATCGCCTCTGTACCGTTGCAGGCTCCAGGTGTTAGAATTGAAATGACAGTACTCAGAAGAAGGCAGCGGTGGCCTGGTGGTAAGGCCTATGCTTTTTAACCGGATGGTTGCTGGTTTGAGGCCCGATTCCACCCAAGAACCACCGTGTATGCGGGTCTGGTGCCTGTTAATACATTGACTGCCGCAAACGCGCCTGTGCGTTACAAATAATATGTAATTTTTCCAAACCATCTATATTATTAGATGACATCTTCACTACTACATTTAAAAGATAGTAAAGAAATGGGCCATCTAATTAGATAGATGGTCCTGATATCAGGCGTGGGGAGTGGCAGTGAGCGTGTTAAATCCGTAGGGGCCAAACATACTCCAGCTGGTGGGGTGTGGAAGTTTGGAGAGAGTGGTGCCAGCTCAGGTGTCGTCCTCGAGTCATCTGACTGAGATCTGTCCCAAAATATAAGTAGTGTTGCTTTAAAATGGGGCGTTAATATAAATAAACTAAAGACTGTACTCAGAAACTCATACTTATGTTTTTACTAAATAAATCCGAATGTAACTTCACAAATTCGTTACTGAGATCATGGATCCAAGGTTAGAGGTTGAAAAAGATTAGTTTGAAATTTTGCCAACTGGTGAGTCTGCAGTGAAATAAAAAGAATGATACTGTGCAATATCCTGACATAGCCAGATACCTTCTTCTTCTTGCATACAGCTGACCACCCCGCCACTACTGAACGTAGAAGTATCGTCAGGATTTGTTGTGGTAGACTGCTGAATAAGTATACCGAGCCGGATACCATGCGGGAAACTTCATGGGGGCCGCGGAAGAACAACCCCACTTAGCACGAAGGAACAAACTACTCTAGTTAACATTGAATCCTTGCAAACAATAAAGAATCCTTTAGAAAAAAAGCACATTGAACAGATGAAGAATAGAAAAAAATTTAATTCAATTAAGATAGATAGAATGATAGTAGTTCAAAAATCAGACATTAAAGAATAACAGAATATTTTATTTATTTATACACTTGTGTTTTCTATGTGTAAACCTTGTAGGTCAACAAGAAGTACCTCAGAGTCATCAAAGGTCCCACGCAACATTTCAACAGGGATACAGAAGGCATCTCGAATGGCGTTGGCTTTCAAGCCTTCTTCATTAGATATAGGTCATTGATAAACACGATCTTTAAGAACACCCACTATCAGAAATCCCAAGAATTCAGATCTGGTGACCATGCAAGCCAGGAAAATGGGAAAGTACGTTAGATGGCACGTTCTTCAAGGAGGTAATTATGGACCCCGTTTTTTACTACGAGTTGCGCTTTACTTGTACTCATACTCAATTACTCATTATTTGTCGCATGAGCAGTTGCACCATCTTCCATCAACAATATGGTAGTCATACAGATTCTTTACCTTAACCCCGAGACATGTTCTTTTAGGAATCTGCTGTATTAATATGTACAACTAACGAATCTATTTATTGCGATTTCCAAAAAAGTGACGATGGGGAAAGTGGATGCTGAAAAGCACGTTATGAGAATTGGTAAAATCTCATAAACGGCAGCTCTGTTCACTCACAGCACCACCTAAATGAAAACGAACCTGATCTGTCCATAAGATATGGGAGAGCCAGTACTCATCCACTTGTCTCCTCGCTAGAAAATGCAAGGTAAAATCAAAATGTACAAATTAATCTTAAGAGTTCAGTTTCTGCATGTGATACATCTTGGAAGGTGCAACAATTTTGAGAAGTTTTCTAATTACTTGGGCCCCCAAGAAGGTGACGCATGAGGAAAATAGATGCTGAAAAGCACGTTATGAGAATTGGTAAAACCTTATAAACGGCAGTTCTGTGCATTCACAGCACCATCTAAATAGAAACGAACCTCGTCTGTCCATAAGATATGTGAGGGCCAGTACTCATCCACTTGCTTCATCGCTAGAAAATGCAAGGTAAAATCAAAACGTACCAATTAATCTTGAGATTTCAGTTGTTGCATGGATAGCATCTTGGTCGATACAACAATTTTGAGAAGTTCTCTAATTACCTGAATCTCTTTTTTCTCCATATTTGAATCCTTGCGATTTCTGGTTAAGGGGAATTCCTAAATGATGGTATGGGTGGAGAAAGTATATGGACTTAATTAGAATTGAAAGCAAGAATAACGATCGAGCTATGTTTTGCCAATTTCTTAAGAAACACTTCGTATTGCTGTTGAATCAGTTATAAAACATTTTAAACACATGGTTAATGTAAATAGAATACACATTGAGCAAATGATGCGATTAAATTAAATTTTGTCTTTCAAACATGTTTCCTATTTTTTATGTTCCATCTTTTTGCCTTGTGATCGTAACTTGTATTATTGAAGATTTCTTTTTCGATTAGTCGAAGTAATGTATATACAATGTTTCAACTTAACACATCAATCAGAATGGTATCTATGGGGTGACGTTAATCATAATCACCCTGTGCTTGATGCGTTTCAAGCAAATACCAAGCTAAAACTGAAAGAATGTATCAAATGATACAGATACATCACATCTATCAGTAGATAAAATTTATGACGTGTATCGAATGGTAATCTTAACTATTCTCCACTTAGTGGCAGAATACTCAATATTACAGTTATAAAAATCATGACATATAATTAATCATTCCATTTCACATTTAGTGCACCTGAATATAGCTCCTAATTCATCATCCTATGTCCATCGATTTCGTTCTAAATTAACGGATGAAGACGAAAATCAATATTTAAGTATTACGTTTTTCCTGATTCTTAGTAAAACGTTCTGTGTGGTATTTAACAAATAGTCGAAGTTAATGCTTAAATTTTGTCAGATGTCTTTTAGAATTAACGAAACGGTTGAGGTCAGCAAGAGAAAATGCTTACTAAAAATAATATTTTTTCTTATATATATGAGTGTTCGTGTGTACCCATAATTTTTTAAGCAGATTCTTGCCGAAGATTGGGAAGAAATTTTGAATTTTAATCTTCGTTTTATTCCATCTTAGAAGGCATGGTTTATGTACAAGCAGAAGTTACGAGCACATCAACACAGAACTACACAAGAGCGAAAGGAGATAAAGTTAATGAAATATTCATGCCCGTGATTATACATTGTAAGATTTTAACAGGGATTTCTTTACACGTGTCGATTTAGGTTGAAGAATCTAGGTATCTTTTAAAAAGAATTCGCTTAGAAAGACATTTTTTATCCTTTCACTCTGAGAGTAGGAACTTATTGTCAGAAGTTTTACAGAGCATTAATACACACACACACACACACATGCACGCACTATATGTACTGATATTTTAAAATTTGTTTTACACTTCATTAATTCCCTAATTTTTTAGCTCAATTCAGCGCATATTAAATTCATTCTAAATTACTCTCTTATTTCCTTATCCCATTCCACTTTTTCTGTTTAATTAATGCAACAGAAAGCTCTGTAAAAATAATTTCGCCAGCTGTTCCCCACGCTCCCTGAGAAGGGATAAAAAATTACTGACCCAAGCAAATTAATCTCTAAAGGATCCCTATGATTGATTCCCTTGCCAGTATCGCCGAATATAGAGAAATCCCTATCAAAATCTCATGATATATAAGACCAGGGATAAATAATTTCTCTCTTTCCCTCTAATTTGCTCACACACACACACACACACACACACACACACACACACACACACACAC
>JAPMOQ010054329.1:30025-45307 GCA_026543055.1 Argiope trifasciata
ATTTTTATTTTATTACTTTATCTATCTGTCAGTTTTTTATACATAGTATAAATTTTTTCATTATGAAATGGTATGAGAATAGAATATGAAAAATAATTATGTTTGAAAATTGCGTAATAATATATAATCAAATTTAAAGACCATGTTTCTATAATATAACCATAGTTGAAAATTACATCTTTTATGACCTCAAAATTCAATTAAAGTCAAACAATTCTAATAACATAAAGCATTTTCTTTATATTCTAGTTCCAATAAATTTTTCTATCTATGATTATAGATAAATTATAACTTTTTATTATACATAACTCTTTTTTTCTTAATGAAAGAAAAAAATCGTTAAAAATACAATTTATGTAGATTTTAAAAAATCGGGAAAAAAATATTTCAGATTTTTTTTTATTTCCTATATCCTATGTGTTAATGATAAATTGATATGAAAACATAACACGAAAAATATATACGAAATCATGATGAATTGATAATATTAAAAGTCTTAATTTCAAAATCATGTCCTTTATAATATAATCATAATTAAAAATTCTATTTCAAAATCAACTTCTAAGGAATGCAATTGAAATGAAACTAAACAAATAATTTCTTTACAATATCATGATATCTTTGGAATTTTTTAATCAAACGCAAATATTTGCAATGAATTCATTTTTAATAAAACTTCTTTGCAGTATAAGGAAAAGAGAAAAATTTGAGAATTCAGCGCTCCTTTTTACTCCTTTTGGAGCCAAATAAATGAAAATTATATTCACACTTTCGAGGAAATAATCTTTAAAAATAGTACTTCTTGTTTTTCAATTCCTACTATTAATTCACATTCTTTCTATATATATTTATTTATATATCTATCATGTTCAAATTTTTCAATCGTTAATAAAATAGTTTTTATTCATCCATTCGAGTTCAAATACATTTTTTAAACTTGTAGTGGCAGACACTTGATAATACAGTTTTTTCAAATATAAAATCATTAATTAAATTAAAAAATTTTTTAATGATTTAAATAGGGTTTTAGCAGTTTGTAATGAAATTGAAACTAACAGGCAGTAGCTCTAACGGTAAAATGCAAGGGTTTAAGTATTTTACATGTGAAGGTGAAGAATACGAGTTCAGTTCATACGATGATAAATTATAGACCACCGTCGGCTTCATAAATTAGAAATGAAAAAGAAAAAGATTAGAAATTCTAATAATTAGAAAACAAACAAAAATAATATTCCAACAGCACATATAGAAAGGAAAATGGGAAATACACTCTCTATTTTCTCACTTAATATTGTGGTTCTATCTTATATATATATATATTGTAATTAATTGTAATTATTTAATAAGTAATTGTAATTATTTAATAATTAATTGTAATTATTTAATGAAAAGTAACTGAAATAAAGTTTTTCTTTGTTGGCCTAAGTAGAAATTAATTGACTTAATTTTTTATATTGTTTTTTTTCTTTCTTTAGAACAAATTCTACCATGTTGATTCCTTATGAGAATAGGTTATCCGGATACAACCACACAATAATAGATATTTAAATTTGAAAATTATAGGAAAATATGCAATCATTACTGAAAATTAAGACATTTAACGAAAATTTAAATTGCAAATTTTAAGGAACTCAAATTAAATCAAATATTTTCTTCACAAAAGACTAACGTTAACTCCTTCAGAAACACAATTATTTTAGCAATGAGTCTTTGGACCGTAGAATTGCAGAAATAATTGAATTTAAAGACACCAAATTGAGCACAGGAGATTTGGAACGGCCAAATAATAACTCAGAAGGTCTTGATTTTAATAATTCAAGCTCCATTTCAAGTATTAAATATCAATACTTGTTTTTAGAACATTGGGAAGTAACAAATGACTTTTTTTTAAAAAAATGTTTTATTTGTCTACCAACGGTGACAATTTTTTGAAAAATCCCTCTAATGAACTATTTCAATTAATTTTCCGAGATCAATGTGATTACAAATAATGAAAAATACTGATCAGGAAATTCTGTGCCAATTGAGATTCTATAAAATGTGTCAATTTTGGTAAAAATAATGAAAATGGCAACAAAAAGCAAAGCATTCTACAAAAAATTCTATCGCACATATTCCAATTATTTTTATACAAGGGAATTAACTAGAATCTAAAAAAAATATGTACAATTTCAAAAATAGTTATAGCTAATCGGAAATTTTTATACTGAAAATTTCATAAAATTCGATGTTGAAAAATACATTAGGCAGCTCTAAAAGAAAAACTACTCATTTCGAAGTTATATCTTTAGTTCATTGCCTTTGACACACTAAAGGTAGCATATATGCAAAATTCCAAGGTAATAGATTAATAATTTTTTAAAATATCATTTTTTACGTATGAAACTACTCAAAAAATCCAATTTTTCAAAAAAAAATATAAAATAAAATAAAATAAATAAATAAATAAAGTTTTCATTTGTCTTGTACTAAAAAGGCTTTGTTAACATAAACAATGTTTAAAAGCATATATGAATTCTAATACGCGTAGCTTGCTGATGGAACATATTATAAAATAAATTATAATTCAGGGAGGCAAATGATTGATAAAATGTTGATAAACGTTCAATTACTTCCTGTTTCGTTTCCAGCTAGAGTGGTTTATAAAACATCACATACCTCGGTTTCTATTTATCGCAGAATTAAAAAAGCATAGATTTGGAAACCTAAATAAATGGGTTTTAAAATAAAACAATACAAAAGAACTTTTACCAAAAACTGCCTTTTTAACGTAAACAGATACCTTAAATAGGACAATGACGTAGTAAATGGGTTTTCATATAAAACGATAAAAGAATTAGAAATTTTTACAAAAAACTGCATTTTAAACGTCGACTGATACTTTAAATAGTACACTATTCAAGTTAAAACCCATTTATTATGTAATAAATGGGTTTTAAGATAATAAAAAGATGTGAATATTCACCGAAAACAGTCTTTTAAATGTGGACATGGACCTTAAATAATACAATTATGTACGTTGAAATCGTGAAATAAAAATATACCAGATGTTAACCCGTAATTTGGCTAAGTCCACTACAAAGAACAATCAAATAAATAAAATCTGGCGGGTTTATGAAAACTTTCTATACGGCTTAAATATTTAACAAAAACTTTAAAATATATTTCTATTAAGGTAAAAAAATAAAATTCTTATTTGGCAACACTGTATCTGTCAGTTTGAGACAAAATGCCGAAAACACATCTTGTCAAATTAAGGGTTAATGTAATGGTACTTTGCCTATAATAGCTCTTCAGTTACTTTTCACAATATTAGTGAGATACATCTTAGCAATTTTGTATTTTTTTTTTTTTAACTAGACAGCGTGACCGCTTAATGCATTTCATATCAAAAACAAAAGTGCTGAAATTGAAATCAAAGGACAGTACTTTAGACCGTAAAGCTATTTCATTTAAATTATATAATTGTTTAATCGGCTTATTCGAAGGTCATTGAAGCTTTGAATTGTTGCTTACTTACTACAGAATTATCCTTCAAGGCGAAATCATTAATATTCTTTTTTTTACTGCTTTGCCGCTTCGAAAAAGTTATAATTTTTTTTCATAAGGAAAATTTTAACTAAAATTATCTTTGTTTATAAATTTTATATCACATTGAATTTTTAATGCATTTTCACTGATCGATTTGCATTGTTTTACACTGATTTATGCAACTGTGGTTAAAAAATAAAAAAAATCTTGTAAACTATATTTAAAGAATTAAAGTATAGAACTCAGCTAAGGGTTAAGGATAAAATGATCAAATTTTGTATATTTGAAAAAAAAACAAAAACAACCTTAAAAAGTGGTCAAATATTCTTCATTGCCTTGCTGCTTTAAAATTTATTTTTTACTGCTTTACCGCTTTAAAATGGTTAGAATTTTATTTAATAAGGACAGTTTTGACTAAAATTATCTTTTTTTTTAAAACATTTTATTTCAAATTAATTTTTTATGTAGTTTCTCTGAATTATTATCTCTCATTTGTACTGATTTATGCAACTGTGGTTAAAAATTTTTCAAAAAAAGTCTTGTAAACTCTCCTTAAGTACTGAATTGGATGAAGGATAAAGTAATAAAAATTTTAAATATTTTGAATAAGCTTTGAAAATTGTCAAATATTTTTCATTGCTTTGCCGGTTTAAAATTTATTTTTTTGCCTCTTTAAAAAAGTTAGAATTTTGTTTATTTAGGAAACGTTTAACTAAAATGGTCTTTGTTAATAAATTTAATTTCAAATTAAATTTTTAATGTATTTTCTCTGAGCTGTTATATTTTAACTCATTTATACTGAGTTATGTAACTGTGGCTAAAAAAATCTTGTAAACTATCTGTAAAGAATTAAAGTACAGAATTGAATGAAGAATTAACGATAAAGAATATTGAATATTTGAAATGGATTAATAAATCTTGAATATTTGAAAAAAAAAGTTGCTAAATATTATGCACTGTTTTCCCGCTTTAAAATTTAATTTTTAGTGCTTTGCCATCTTAATTTTTATTTTTTACTGATTGGCTGCTTTAAAAAGCTATGATTTTATTTAATAAGGACATTTTTAACTAAAATTATGTTTGTTAATAAATTTTATTTCAAATTAAATTTTTGATGTACTTTCAATGAACTATTTTCACTCATTTATGCAGATTTATGCAATTGAGGTTAAAAGAAATCTTCTAAACTATCTTTATAGCATTAAATCCCAAAATTGAATGAAGGATTAAGCATAAAGTGACAAATTTTTGAATATTTAAAAAAAAAATTAAAAAGATGTTTAATATAGTTGATTTTTTGTGACAACATAAAGGGCTTCTAACTGGAAATGAAAGTTTTGTGTTCTTAAAATTTACATTGGGTTTACGGCAGGAACTAAAAAGATAAAAGCGAAGTTTATTTTATTTCCAGTCGAATTCCTTAAAAAGAGGAAGTTGTACTTATCAGTAATATAAAAATAAAATCTCTCGTAACTGGCAATTACTTAACCTCCAATATCAAAATAGTGTCATTTTTAAAGGCATGGTTTCAAATTCGAAATTTAGATTTAATAAAAAACAGCAAAAAATAAGTGATTTAGAATATCAAAACAATATCATTTGTAAAGATGCACTCCATACCTCCACTACTACATTATAAGACTTTCCCTTTCACAATGTTCCTAGCTGGTCATTGGAAGAGTTAATCATTACAAGACTAACTCATTGTTCAAAGTTCCTGGTCATCATATGACTGAGATAATATGTTTGATAATTTTTCAAGAAGCTGCTTAACTCCACCTTCACCAGAAATATAATGTTATATGCAGTTGTTTTAAATTTGAAATAATTTGCATAATTTTTGTATGGAAAATAAACTTACTTTTATATGTTTTAATTTGTTAATTCTAGCTGATACGAGTAAAAGAAAATCTAATAAAGATAATTTAACAAAGAAACGTATAAAATTACTCTTTAAATGTCTGTATATAATCTTATAAAAATAAAAAATTGCTCTTCTAGCCTGTGTTGAATCCTGCCGTGGCTCTTACGCAATATATCATTTTGGGCCCCGTTTCCCCTTCCTAAAACAGACAAATTCTTTAATTGAATTTAATCTTCATGTAAGCAGTTTTTAAGTAATAATTATCAATACAGACTGAGATAACAGACATTTAATTAAGGTTCACTTTCAAGAGAGTTGCTTTCAGTATCCAATGAATAAAAAATTTAACTTAGGTAAGAATAGTTACCAGTATCTTTTTAACATATTCTAAATTCTCAAATACAAACTAAGAAAAGATCATTAGAATGAAATTCTGAAATTTGAAAGAAGCTTGATTTGAATTAGAATATGTGAATATTTACGGATCTTTAGGTAAAAATAGTTACCAATATCTTTTTAACATATTCTAAATTCTCAAATACAAATTAAGAAAAGATCATTCGAATGAAATTCTGGAATTTGAAAGAGGCTTGATTTGAATTAGAATATGCGGATCTGTAAATCATATATGAATGCAGACTCACATTTCTTTCAAAATACCACAAAAATAAATAAGTAAAATATAATAAAAAAAAATCTCGACGCATTGTCTCCCCCATGAAGTTGTGGGTATCTCTAGGCAATTGCCTACTTTTTTTTTTATTTGATAATTCGGTCATTCTTCCAGTCCATGCTCATCAAACCGTTTACTGACCGAAATGGTCAGAAATGATTACTCTGAATAATTTTCGATATTATTTATTTAATTGTGATTTGCAATTTAGTTGAATCGAAATTAAGCAAGTTGCAATACCCATAACATGAATAGGTTAAGTTCTAGAAATATATATTTAATTATCCGGAAATATATCTTTTCCAGTATCAACGATCTCCCTTTGTTTCCGGTGAAAATAAATCGAACTGTACCGATACAAAAAAAAAAAGTGTTCTATACCTGTTGAACACCACCGAAGAAACTTCTTTTACTGAAATATTCAGCAAAAGAAAGGTATCACTGAAACCGGTCCTCCACTTTCAAGTTCTGTCCGCTTGGGGTCGCTGGAGAGCGAGTTTTTAAACTCTCGTTTACGGTTCGGATCTTCCCGACTCAGTCCGACTAAAAGCGAAATCTTCCCTTGGTCAAGCACGGGCAAAGTTTTTCCCGCCTTCCGCCCCGACGCGAAAAAGAGGAGTGTTGAAAACAGGAGCGCTTTTCCGACGCATCATGCGCATGTGCGCCTGGCTACATGTCGTCAAGTATACCAGGTGTAATAATTTATCATTCTACCTGACCGAGGCAGTTGCATCGGATCTTCGAACTGTGGGTCTGAGGAACGAGTGGGTTGCATCGGCTTGAACAGGTGACCTACAAAAGTGGTGAGTTTTTTTTTTCCTTATTGTTTTTTATTGCTTATTTATGACTTTCTTGGCGCGTTTGTATTGGTCGCGGAGAATTGCTTTTCCCCTTCCTTATTCCTCTTTCGGGTAACCAGTATTTGTTTTTTGGCCGAAGAAAACAAAAGTTTGGGTTTTTTCCGTCCCGTGTTGCGATTAATTTTGGCTGCTGAAGAAGTTTGGGGAAAGCTTTTTCTTCTTCGGTTAGGATGTGTTGATACTTGTTTTTTGCTTCTCCGATAATTTTTTTTTGTTTGGTTTATTGGTGTTTATAAGAAACTCGAAAGAAATGTGTGTTTTGCTAATTTTATGCGCTAAAGTTTTGGAAAAGTCTTTTTATTAAATATTTACTTAATTTATTTCTTTCCGTTAAACTTTTTTTTGTCTTATCTTGTTTTCGTGTTTTTTATTATTAAGTTTGTGTATAAAAAACTTGAAGAAATATTAAAATTTCTTTTTTGTAATTTTTAAGCCCGAATGCTTAACTTGTTCCTCGATAGCATTTGTATATTGTTAATTTTATTTCTAATTTTCGAAAAAGATTTTAAAATTAAGTTGTTAATTCTTCCGAATAGCTTTTTTTTTTGTTATGATGTGCAGTTAATTAAAAATTTTCCTTTTATATAATTGTTTAAACTGATTTATACATTCCGAAACTAAAGAAATATTAAGCCAGGAATTTTTTTAAAAAACTTGTTAGTTTTACATTTGATTTGATGATTTACATTTTGTGGTTTTAAAGTTTTTCATTTGATTTGTTTTTCTTAGGAATTTTGTTAGACTATAAAATCTGCAACGAAAGAATTTGACACATAAAATTATTCAGACAATTTAACTTGTTAAAAATCAGTATAAATGTTGATAACATCAGAATTTTTTAAATAAAGATTTCTAATATTCGCTATTTCAACATTCTCTTTTTATAAACTTTTAAAAGAACAGTTTTTGGAAATTGAAAAGTGAACTTTCTTGCGGTACTTAAAGTGTTTTTTTTTAAAGTTGTAAAACAAATTTTTCTTCAAATGAGTTGGAAACTGTTCATTTGGTATTTCTAAAATTCTGAAAGATAAATTTTTTTTTTCAAGAGCACTAAAAAAGCGGTAAATCTTGAGATGATTTTTCTTGGTGTAAGTATGTCGTAAAAATTTATTTTGTAAACTTTAACTGTTAAAATTACTTTACGAAAGAAATCGTTCAAGATTTTCTAAGAGTTGTTTAATTTTTTAAGATTTAATCATATATCTTAGTACATATAATTTTACATATAATGGCATTTTTTAACGTTCTTTATAAACTATTTATTCAACATTTTGATTGATAATTTCTTCTGTAATTGCAATAAATTTGAAAACTGTTTCCTTAGTATAATATTTAAGTAGTTTTTAAAAAATATATTCTTAAAACTTTATCCCGCTTTTATTCTTCTAATGTGTGTGAACTAATTGGAACAGCGGATACGTTATAAAGATATGGGCTTAAGATTTTTAAAACTAAAAATATTTGATTAAGAGATTTCGGAAAGATATACGATAAACATTTTTATAAAGATTTTGTTGAATTTCGTTTCCAGATTTGAATCTTTTTCAGTTATTTATTTTGAATTCTTCTTTATTTTGAATAGAAATTTCTTTTGGTACTGATCTTTCATTTCCGTTAAACAAGATTTTACAATTTATATAAGGAAGTGACAAGAAATATTTTTTTAAAAGCAATTCCTTTTATTTAAATTGAGTTTTAAAACGAATGCGCTCTATTAAATCGTATTAAAGAGCTGTTTCTCTTAATATTAATTAATAGTTGCGAACTCACATTTCATAAGCTAAATTTAAAACTGAAAAAAAACAAAAAAAACAGAATATCTTATCATAAACCGCGAAAAACAACAAACAAGTTTTAATACCATACTGAAGATATTGCATAAAAACTATTAATTTAATAAATGTAATAGAATTATTTACTGGCAATTTATTAAATGTTAAACCTTAGTGTCAAATAATTAAAAAGATTTCATAATTTAATAAATTTAAGATAATTTAAATTTTTTAACGTACCTAAAAGTATATTATTATAATAACATATTTTTGGTGTTTTTACATGTCTAATTTCCTTAAAATCTTTCTCATCATTTGATGATTATCTTTCTCGCTGGAATAATTTTTAAACCTGTGTTGATTAAATGTGAAATTAGTAATCTTGACACTAAACGGGATTTTTAAAGAATTGAATTTCATATTTAAAAACAATCTTTGACTGTTATGTAAAATAATTAAATGGATATTATTTAAAAGTGTTCATGAAATTTTTTGAGTACATAAAAGCATTAAATAATTAAATAATTTATTTTTGGCGTTTTAACGCATCTGATTTCCTTATAATATTTTCCAGGATCTGATGAATAACTTTCTCGTTGGAATAATTTTTAAATCTGCATTAATTAAATGTGAAATGAGAAATATTGATATTTTGGAATTTTAAAGATATTTGTCTTTAAAAATTGAATTTCATATTTAGAAACAATCCATGACTGCGATATAAAATAATTAAAAGGATTTTATTACTCGAAAAATATTCTTGATTTTTTTTGCATTCATAAAAGTATTTAAAAATATAATATATATTTTTTCATTTAAACCCATCTGACTTCCTTATAATCCTTTCCAGCATCCGAAGAATGCCTCAATCGTTGGTAAACTTTTAAAATCTGCATTGATTAAATGTAAAATGAGCAACCATGACGTCTTGGGATTTTAAAGATATTTCTTTTCAAATTGAATTTTATATTTATAAATAATACGTGGCCAAAATCTGAAACGTGATGATTACATAAAGGCAGTCAAATTCATGTTAAATTACTCAATGTTACTTTTAGTGAACAAAATGTAAAAAAATTTACTTTTCGATTCTAGTGAACACGTTTAAAAATTATTTTCAGTACTTGAAAAAATTCACATAAAAAATTGTACTTTATGAAATGAAATTATTTTATTACTATGAGAATTGCTTTATAAAAATTAAATTTGGGTTATTTACACCGGTTCTAATTATCTGCTTGATACAATCACACTAAAAAGTTTAATATCGTTTTAATTATTGTGTTTTTCATCTATTGAAATAACTAAATTTTTAATCATTTATTCCTGATATAGTTTCCTTAACACATTTTGAAGTAATGGGGGATTAAAAAATGTCTGGCCCTATACAAAGCACATTATGATGCTCGCTTTTAATGAGCTTGTTAATTTATGTTCATATTTCAATATATTTTAAATTTAATCTGCTTATTAATGATTCATTTTAGGAATTTTTTTTCATAATAACATTGTGGATAGGCTTTTTATTTTTGTGAGCTCCGAATTATGACTGAATGCACATTATGAAACTCTCTTTAATAAACTTGTTAATTTATGTCCGTGTTTAGGTATATTTTAATCCACTTGCTGATGATTTATCTTAGGTTAATTATTTTTTTTATTTTGTAACACTGCAAATACATTCTCTTTATTTATATACTATGAATCATGATTGAATCGCGTCCATATTTATATACAATATAATTTAAATAGACGCTAGATGTTGTAAAATATTGTAATAACAAAACGATTGTAATAAAACAGATAGCAACTTGATTAATCAAACTTGATAAATATTTTCTTTATTAATAGCACTATGGATATGTTTTTTAAAAAATCTATTTTTGTTGTCTGAATCATGAATGAATACACATTATTAGATTTTTTTTTGAATGAACTCGTCAATTTATGTTCATATTTCAGTATATTTTGAACTTAATCCTCATACGAATTATTTATCTTTGGTTAATTATTATTTTTCAATTCCTACTACTGGTTCACACTCTCCCAGCATGTGTTTATTTATATATCTTGTTCAAATTTTCAATCGTTAATAAAATACTTTTTATTCATCCACTCAAGTTCAAGTACATTTTTTAAACCTGTTGTGTATGACACTTGATGTTAATACAGTGTTTTCAAATATTATTAATCAAATTTAATTAATTTTTAATACTTTAAATAAAGTTTTAGCAGTTTTTAATGCCAATTGAAATGAATCGGTAAAATGCAAGGATTTCAGTGCTTTTCAAGTGAAGGTGAAGAATGCGAGTGCAGTTCTTGCGAAAAGCAATAACTTTTTGATACTCAATAATTTTTTGATAACTATTTAATAAAAAGTAACTAAAATAAATAATTTTCTTTGTTGACCTCAGTAGGAATTGAATTTTAATTTTTAACATTACTTGTTATTTTAGAAAAGCTATGAGTATGCTCTTTTTATTTATATATTCTGAGTCATGACTAATCGTATCCATGTTTATATGGAATATTATTTGAACAGACGCTCAGTGCCTATAAAAACCTTAATAACAAAATGACCTTAATAAAACGTATAGAAAGAAACCTGATCATTAGTACCTGTAAAATTTTGATATTAATTTACAATTCATAAAATTCCTATTTGTTACAAAATTATTTAAAATACAGTTAGTCTAATAGCATCTTTTAATCGGCTTTTCTCCAAAATCTCTCAGCCCACTGGCCCTAGGCAGCTACCTAATCTCTTTAATCTGAAATCCGTTAGAGCTTACTGTAAATCTCATTAACGAAATTTTAGAATATTAGTTGTTTCCGAAAAGGTAGAATTATCTGTTGGAACGGTCTTCTTGAGGTATAATAAAGATCTTAATATTTTGATTTTGAACGAAAATTTATCTGACATATATGAAAGCCACTGAGAATATTAGTAAAGGAACTTTAAAATATTATTTTAAATTGCTTCTTTATAATATTTTACTTAGTTTATTAATAAGAAATTACCGTATGACCCATCTTGGAATTCCTCAGAACGTACGCATTAAGGAGACAGCTACTGTCTTCACTACTTCATGGAATTGTATTTTAAGGTCACGGTTGTATTTGGAGCAGTAGACTAGAATGTCAAGTTTGTTTTCATTTGACCTTAAGAGGGAAAAAACCTATTTTTCTAAGACGGAACCAAACGGATTGTCCATTATATTTCGAAATGGTAACACGTTTCGTATAAAAGTAAATTAGAAATTATTCATTTTGTATTTTGCTAATATTATTTGTAATAATTAATAACAGAAATAAATTCTACAGGAATTGAGCTAATTTCTAAGAATTATGTTAAGATTTTTATACATGTTAATATTAAATTTCGAAATGAGACTTTTTATCGACTGTTTTGCACGTATTTTAGGATTTAATTTATAAGAAATGAAAATGATTTCAGTTAAGCTCAGGATCGTCGTAATAATTTAATCCATGAATAGAAAAAAAATTAACAAATCAGTAAATTAATGCAACTTGCGAGTGGCTTCTTTCCAAATGCAAATTGATGATCAAAAGCTTTATTTTATTGTCTTCCAAATATTGCAATTAAAGAATTGGCAATAACTAACACGCCAAGTTTATAATTTTTTTAATCAAACATTTTATTTTGAGTGAGTTTCATTATTAGTTTAATAAGAGGTCTATGTGTCAGACTGTTAGTTTTTATTTAATGAAACAGATTATAAGATTATTAAATTAAGTATCCAGAATATATTGATTCTAGTATCCGTTTTACGCTGATTTTATCACCGAATTATATAATTATTTATTTTAACCCAATAAACATTCGACTAAAGGATGGGTAATAACTATTAAGCGAAGTTTAGGATTTTTATTTTAAGTATTTTGTTTTGAGTTAGTTTTGTTATTAATTGTATAAGAGGACTGTATATCAGGATCTTAGTTTTTATTTATGAAATATCTTATTAGATTATGTTTTCAGAATAGGCTAATGCTAAAATCCGTTTCACGCTGATTTTATAATCCAATTATATAATTATTTATTTCAACCTAATAAACATTCAAGACTGAGTAATAATTAGCAAGCGAAGTTTATGAGTTATTTTTCAAAAATTTTATCTTGAGTTAGTTTCATTATTAGTTGAATATGAGGTCTGTGAATCCGTACACTAGAGTTTTTAATGAATGAAATAGCTTATTTGATTATGTTGCCAGAATATACTATTGCGAATATCCGTTTTCCACTGAATTTTTATCCCAGTTATTTTTAAATGGATTTCAAAATAGTCGTTAATATACGAATTTTCTTTAGTTTTCAATAATTTTTGTATAAAATTGAAATCCTTAAACAGTTAATGAAGTAGAGATGGGTTTCATTTAGTAGACATTTTTAATATCAATTAAATAAATTCCATTGGTTTATTCCATTGATAATTATTGTATTTTCCAAAAACATGATGAAAAATGGTTGAGTTACGTTGAATTTTTCTGTTTTTAACTTTTACGCTGCTTACGAGTTTTATTTATCAAGCTATTTCAAGCTTTTCTCTTGGTTGTTATTGGATTTACTTGTACCCAGACAGTCAGACAGACAAAATTCGTGCGAATAGATTTGAGTCAAAATTTGATAGAAATCTGCAAATGAGGTGTAAAGTCTGTATACCAAAAGTCGTAATCCCTCTAGCTTCTCTTGACTTATTGTATTGACAGGCATATGGACGGAGAACCTTACAGACAGACATGATTTCAGAAATTTTTTTTTAGGACACAAGGAGGTCTGAAACATAGTAGTTCGTCAACATACCGAGCTCGAATTTTTCGACAAGAACGATAGTTTCAGTTTATATGGTTCTTATACTAGAAATAAAAAAAGAATTCAGTATAAATTATAATATTTGGCAAATATTCAAATAAATGATATGTAATTTAATAACTTTCGGCGCTCAGATCACAATATATATATATATATATATATTGTATAATCCAGCGTTAGTATTTTTGTAAATTTAAATAAAAACGTACTATAATTGTTAAAGATTTCCAATTTTGTTCACTTTCCTATTTGTATAGCTTTATCTTTGCCTGTCATATTTTTTAAGAATTTTTTTGATGAAAGTATTTTTTAGCTACGATTGGAATATTAGAATTGAATTCTCGTTTTGTTTAAAATAATCCCATTACAATTTTTTAATTAAATTTTTTAGTTTAAAATCAAATTAATACACGAGTAAAGTTTCCGAAATTTGGTTTTATACAGAAAAAGAAGTCAGATTTAGAAAATTCTCTCAAAACAGATATGGAAAGGCAATTATATTAGCTATGCGTATGTCTAAAAGAAAATAATTTTATAAATATTTTCTTTTGAATATCGTTTGCAAAAAAGATTATTTAGAAAATTGCCGATTCGAGTATAAAAATAAATTAAACTTTACTTCACGATTAAACTTCCGAATTATATATTCTCCTTTTATGTAGATAAACAAGAAAATACATTATGTTATGGTCAATAAAGCCTTTAACTACATCTTCACTGTATATTTAATTTTATTCAAATGAATGCCATAAAGCTCTTAACTAAATACGATTTTTCTTATTTATTCCAGTTTTTTAAATGAAAAAAAATATACACAAGCATATCATACTTAAAATATATATATATTTTAGTCTATAAAATTTTTTTATTGTATAGTCAATAAAGCCATTACCTACATCTTCACTGTATATTTGAGTTTACTCCAATAAATATCATAAATCTCTGAGCTAAATACGAATGTTCTTAATTACTTCAGCTTATTTTAGTCAAAAAATATACACTAGCATGTCATATTTAAAAAAAAGTATATTTTAGTCTATAAAAATTCATTGTATAGTTAATAAAGTCTTTACCTACATCATCACTGTATGTTTGATTTTACTTCAATAAATGTCATAAATCTCTAAACTAAAAACGAATGTTCTTAATTACTTCAGTTTATTTTAGTCAATAAAATATACACTAGCAAATCATATTTTTAAAAAAGCATATTTTAGTCTAAAAAATAATTACAAAGAGAAATTAATAATAGAAATTGTATATTTATTTATTATTAATATAATTTATCAGCATAGCAAAAATAACGATTTAAAAATATACCAGACTTTACTATTTAATGAAGTTTAAATCACCAAAAGTTAATAATGCCCCAGTCTTGTTTGTCAATGTTACCTTTTCATTCACTATCAGTTTATATTTTAAATTACTCAATTACGAAGTCATAAAGCTCAATAAAGCTTTTTTGTTATTTAAGCTTCACGCTTTACTTATAGCCTTCAGTGAAAGAAAAGTACACAAATATCATTGACGTCGAAAATAATAATTTAATCTGAAGTAGAACAATTATTAAAAAAACTTCGAAAATGCATGTATTATATTTCTGTAAGTGTTATTTTCGTTATCATTTTCAACACGGCCAAAAAAATTATTTAAAAATTGAATGTTCGCTGTTTATAGTAACCAGCGGGTGACCGAACTCCGCTCGGAGAAAACAGGTATCGAAGCTAACTCGAAGATTTAAATTTTCAATT
>JAPMOQ010054336.1:0-39902 GCA_026543055.1 Argiope trifasciata
AAGTAAAATATTTTAACAAACAAGATTAGTGTGATCTAATTCAAAAGTTCTCTGTCTAACGTATCTTTAGTTTATCTTTAAGATTTACTTTTAAATATGCAGAGAAATAATGCTCTCAGGCGTATACATATACATACGTACATTATATATACATATATACTCAGACATATACATACGTTATATACATATCGTTTACGTCGACATGTATATAATATCGTTGTAAAGCTTACAGCTCCAATAAAGAGAAAGATGGATAGTGTAGCTATTAAAATTATTTTTCTATCAAAAAATTAATGGAAATCCTGAAGTGTATGCACTAAAATAAAACTGATACAACTAAAAAAGGATTGTTTTTTTTTCCTAAATTGAAGTCTTGTCTACATGACTTTATACAATAACATGCTTAGAAATTCCTGAGGAAAGTCATTAAGATGTTTTTATGAATTTCGGATTAAAATTTTTAACAAAAAGGAGAAAAAACTTTAATGTTAGTTTATGATGTAGGAAAATCAATTTGGGTAGTTCTATGTTCGCCATTTTACCTTATAGACTGTGGAATATAAGATGTGTTTATCTATTTACGTAGTGATCTTTATAACATTACCATGTTGAAAAAAAGTTTTGCATTTTTTTTAAATCCATTATTGCATTATAAATATTATTTTGCATGGTTCATTTAATTGATTTAATTTAAGAGAAGTTATACACCATATGTAAATGTTTCGGTTAATTTTTTTTAAATCTCTAGAATAGTGCTTAGTTAGGTATAGTAAAATTATATTAGTTTCACTTAAAGTTAGTAAATAGAACATCATTAATTATTCAAATTCGATTAGATTACCACTTTCGTTGATCAGGGGAAATTTCCTCCCCCCCCGTTTAATTTTAAGAAATACTTCTGATGAAAGGACAAACATTATTAAATCACAAATCCTATTAAAATACATTGGTTTCACTATTATATCATTAAGAACAATAATTCTTGCAAACTACAAAGAAATATATCAAGAAGGTGTTGTTGCTAAAAAGCGAATTCTAGTTGATTGATACTTAATAGAGTTGATAATTTGTTGACTGCTGTACATAACCCAACGATTATGATGTCTGTAAAGCAACCAATCTTACCCGAAATTTGTCTCTCCATTTAACGATATCAATGGAAAAGGGGTGATAGCTTCGATCGAAGAAAGAAAAGAGTCAGAAAGGGTGAAAAAAATGTAAAATGTAGCACAATATTTATTTCCTTATTGGCCTTGTACAAAAGATTAGACCAGATATCATTCCGAATAGTATTATCTTGTCAATTACTAGATGGGTGCTTCTCAGGAGAAAGGAAAGGACGCCCTTCTTGCCTACAAGCAAAATAAATGTGCAGTTCCAGGTATGGACATTTTGCCAATATAGGCAGTACGTCTGTACAGTCAAATAGTCAGCAAATAAATCGTCTAGTTATATTAACGTCCTTTTTTTCCAGTGTAGGTAATACGCCAATACAGTCAAATAGTCAGTAACGGTAGGTCTTGTTGTATTAACTTCCTTTTTTAAAGCAACACTAGAGTATTTGGGAAGGACTTCGTAATTTTGAGCCGTTGTCAGAGAATGAGGATGAAACTTAAGATAGCAAGCCTTTTCCTCTCTGAATTTCCACATTACATCAGAGGAAGGACCATGGCCACAGACCCGCTTACATCATGGTTCATTGATGGAATCGATATCATACCTGAAATTCTCCGATTCCTTAACTGAAACTTAACCCTTGGCAACCGTCGTCCAGCAGTACGTTAAAGTTGGTTTTTAAATAAAGGAACTATCAATAGAAAAGAAATCAATCTTAAAATTCACCTACAGATATTTACTGAACGTACATAAAAAGGGAAAGGAAAAAATAAAAATATTTTAAAGAATGTTTAAAATGGAAAAACGCAAATGCCTCTTAATTCCAGCTAAATGCAAATAAGAAACAATCAATCCAAAAATAACCATTATGAAAATTCACCTACAAATATTTATTGAACCTGTATAGTAAAATATACATCGTATTTAGAGAGCAATTGTTGCTACAACTAAAGCACAAATGAGCTGTACTAATTAAAACAAATATTTTAAAGTCAATGAACCAAAAAGAAAGACATAATCCAGCTTGAAAACTTTCTCAAGCTGCAGAAATTGAAACCAATGATTTTTTCTATGAGTGGTCTGACTTTGAACACTCACAGAAGAATTCCCTTTGACCACTGACAAGCAACCAGATCTCTCGAGACACGAAAATCCCTGGAAATTGAGGTTTTAGAAATACATTAGAATCACAAAATTATAAATACAATAAAAAAGCCAAATCACAGCAAAACCAAACAACATAGGATCAAAATCAAAATACCAAATTCGTTCAAAACATGAAAGTAGAACACTTCATTACATTCAACCTATTCATTATATCTTTCTTTTTGGTTCCTTGATTTTTAAGCTAAATAATTATTTCTAATATTTATTTTAATTTGGTTTTTAAATATAAAAGCTCTTTTGAAACGCTCTACAAAGATTTATTTTTAAAAAAGAAGACTCGCTATTTTTGTTTAGAATGTTAGGTACTTTTGTGCCCTGCAAAGCTCTCCTCACATTTCGATGTCAAATAATTGCTATTAAAAATGAATTTTCTTTATGAACGTAAATGATTCCACTTTCCCTAAAATTTAAATGCAATCATAAAATTAATCAAAACAAAATGTTTCTTTAAATGGTAATGATTAATTGATAAAAAACACAACAAAACGAGATAAATTCTAAATAGAAACAAGTCGTCCATTAAATGTTGACTATTTTTTAACAATAGAAACAAAAGAAAGTCAAGAGATTATTTTATTTGGAGCTTAATTTTATTTAGTCTCTATGTTGTATATATATTTAGTATATATATAGTCTATTTAGTTTTAGAGCTTAATTTATTTAGTCAATATATAACTACAATCTTAACCATTTCTTTGACAAATTTTTTTGAAAAAAATTGCAAAAAAATCATTATTTTTTAAAAATTTATTAAACACAGGGTAACAAAACAAAACAAACTATGTAGATTTTAATTTTGATATTTAATTTTTTACAAGTGTAAAAGCATTTAGTTTTGATATTAGTTTACCATCCCGAGTTATCTCGGGCGAATAAAAAAAAAGATAAATACTAGTCTTTGTATGATAGTTTTTGAAACAAGGGACAGCAGAAAGTGAAGCTTGGCATTCTGTTCACTGGCATCTCGTTTTGACTAGTTTACTTATGATAGCAATTTTATTGGAGCACAGAGTACAGTGTATTTTTGCATCGCTTCCACTAACTTGCATCATCATTTTTTTTCAATGCAACTATCGTTTTCTATACATTACTCATCCACAACAAGGCATATAAGATGCAATGGAGAAACTACGTGGCCATTCCAGCTAAAAGAACAACGAAACCAACAATATTCAACTTTGAAATATTCCACTTTGATTGGCAAGCTGCTAATCCAAGTAAAATATTTCGTTTCATTTGCTCCAGACCGAATAAAACCGTGATAGAACAAATCTTACTTACAAATTCTATTCCGGGATAATAATTAACTGCAATATATACGAACTCGAGATAACTCGGAATAATCAAGCGAGCGGTTGACATTCTGATTTATAAAAATTACTAGTTGATTCTGGCGACTAGGTGGTTCTTCAGAAATAATCCCACTAAAATCTTTGATTAAATAGTTATGCACATTGGTTTCTTGATAGGTTTATCAGAAAAAATGTTTTTAAGCTTTAAATTTTTATAGTCATAAAACTCTTACGATTGTAGAAGTCTTACGTTCAGAGAAGTATATAACTAATACTATAATTTAGAGTTATAATAATGGGAGATTGTAATAATTTAAAGTAATATTAATGCGAGATTATCATAATTTAAAGTAATAATCAGATATTATAATAATTTAGAGTGCTGATAATGAGAGATAATTACAATTTAGAATGATAATAATGAGAGATTATTAAAATTTAGAGTGATAATATTGAGATTTTATAACAATTTAGTGTAATATATAATTCAATAATTTGGGTTATATATCACTCTAATTTTCCGTCAGGTCCCGTATAATTTAAATTTGAGTTTCAAATGCAAGGGTAAAACTTCAATAAATACGAAAACTTTTAAGCTGAAACTATATATATTTGTTTAAAAACATGATTACAAAAAATCGAATCAGTCAATATTTCTACTTCTTTGATTTGCTAAATTTAAATTTTGGTGTAGCAGACGCAAGTATGTGTAAATAAGGACGTAAAACTTTAAAATAAATATCGTTATTAGTTTTCACCAATTAAATGATATGCACAGTACTATCTTATAATTCATAACAAAAATATGGGCATTTTTTGTATAAATAGAAATTTTGAAATGGAAATCCCACGCAGGTCATAGATGACTATGTTTGATGCCATTGAGTTTCACTGCCTAGCCTAATTTTCAAACTATTTGCTAGCCATCATTATTTGTTTTGTTTCCTTAGACCTATTTTTTCTTTAATATCAGCTCAAAATGAATGGGTACAAACAATTTCCCATATTTAATAGTGGGGTAAAAAAAACTATCTGCTTATAATATAGAGCTTTCTAGAAGTTATATTTAAAAAAAATTTCGTGATGTAAAAGGTCAATTTTTTAAAATTCATGATTGCAAACTATCAGTTTGAAAAAAAAATCACCCCTCCAAGTAATAATATTCAAATCAACTAGCATTTAGATTAAAGGATTCAAAAAATGCTTATTTAGTTTGAGTTAAAATTATATTGTTTTATTCTTTCGAAATTGATGTATTTGTTGAAAAGAATAAATGAAGAATCTCGACAAAAACCGGATAATGGAAGTGTTTGAAAGAAAGCAAAACGAATAGTAGAAATAAATATTTCAAAAGAATTGCTATTAATGTTTTGAATTAACTTTTTCAATTAAAGTGTGTAGTTTTATTTTGTGTTCTTTGCTAAGGATTATTGTATAAAATAACGAGTTCTTGAATCTCTTTTAAATTCATTTAAACCAAAAAAATCAAAAAAGATCTCTAAATGAATTAAAAAAAAAATATTAATGTAAAAAATGATTATTTATAAGTAGATTAAATTTTCCCATTACAATCATCTTCACTTTTAAAAAAGGATTTTAATTTAATGCTATTTACAACAATTTATTTATCTTATTATTTATCGTTTTCAATTTCACATATTTCAATTTGTTTTTTTTTAAATTTGAAATGTTAAAGTTCAATCTATAAAAATTATAAAAAATTTTTAATTCATTAATTCATTATATATCTTCATGTTGACCTACAGTATAAAAAAAAATATCAATAAAAAATTACAGATAGAGTTACCATTTATTTTAAATATTAATCAAATATACCACAGAATGAAACATTTATTATTTAATGATGGACAGTTATGGTTACAGAATAAATTTAAAATAAAGGAAACAATACAATTAAAGTTTTCAAACAGTAAAAAATTATTTATTAAAAATATCGTTAAACTTCTGTCAATGATATTTAGCATTTAAAATCTTATTCCTTCTTTTAAATCATTTGCAAAATCATAATTTAGGCTATTTTTAGTCGTAACATGATAAATTGATATATTTTTACTGAAAAAATAATTATTTTTTATTTACGCATCATTTTTCTTCATTCTGATAATTTATCTTTTATATTCTTCAATAAAAATCCGCTACTCTGACGATCGATTTAAACATTTATTGTTTTTCAATTACCTTTTTCGATTCATACTATTATTTCAAACTCTTCCTATACATATATTTATTTATATTTGTTCAAATTTTTAATCATAAATAAAGTGCTTTTTATTCATCTACTCAAGTTCACATACATATTTTAAACTTGTAGTGGATGACACTTGATACTAATGTAGTTTTTTTTAATATTAATTCATTCATTAAATTTAATTAATTTTTAATACTTTAAATAGAGTTGTAGACAAACAATCGCTCAATCAGTAAAATGCAAATATTTCAGTATTTTTACGTGAATGTGAAAAATGCATGTTAAGTTCTTGCGAAAATCATTTTTTTATACTTATTTAACAGAAAGTAACTAAATTGAAAATTTTCTTTGTTGACCTAAGTAGGAATTGAAACTTGTTTATATATAATATCATATACATTGGGTCGTTCGGAAAGTCATTTCGTACTTTTGTGTCAAAATGAAAAGAAATTTTCGTTTAATGAATAAATTATTTATTAAATTATAAAATTGCCATTCTGGTCTAATACCTTTTGCCATTCTGGTCTAATACCTTTTGGTAGTAACATGATTACACGCTCATAAAAGTTTTGGTCTTTGCTGTAAAAAAAACTGATCGAGGTGGTTTTTGGCCTCCTCATTTGAAGGAAAAAATTTGCAAATCAGTTCTGGTACTTATGTACTGTTAACACATCTTCTCCACACATATTGGCTAATTTATTTCTGGCTTGAACAGCATTTTTACCTTTTATAGCAAAAAAGAAAAAAATGACGAAAATGCTGTTTATTGCTCTCCATATTTAAAAGGGCACCATCCAAAAACTACTGCGAAGAATCAGCTGCACTTTTTCACACTCAAGCCTTGCTATATCAGCTCTTAAAACATAAAATGATTTTGCGGTTTAAGTATGAAATTGGGTGCGAAAAATGCAATTAAATCCTTTGTCAGGAAAAAACGAAATTACTTTCCGAACAACCTAATACAATACTTGTGCACTATATATACATATACAATAGGTGTTTACTCTCAAGAATCTTTTATAAAACTAGTTTCAAAAGATATGGATTGCACAGAATGCATGCACACTTACTCTTACTTAAAAATAAACTTACCTGGTGCCACTTTAACGATTGTCATTAAAAAAATCATTTTTCTTTGAAATCTAATTATAATCGCTGAAGTTCAATAAATTCAAACATTGGTTTCTGCTAAACTGGTTTACAGACCCTGCCATCCAAATCATCAATATAACTGATAATGTTTTAGATATTCTATAACTTTACAACTATGAAAGCATATTGCATACAAAAATGGTAGTAAATTTATAGAAATAAATGTTTCAAGCTATTTCCAATACTTTATATGCTATGATTAAACTGTATATTTACTTACAATACACTTGGTGTCTAAAACTTAACTCTTTTCAGCATTGACAGAATAATGAAAAAGAAAAAAAGTCACATGGTGCTAGCTCAGTGAACAAGTTATTTTTACATTTGAAGAATCCATAGAAAAACCGTTCACTCACCATATGAAGACAGCGTTATGTTCTTTTCACAGGTAGGGCATTTTCTTTGCACTTCCTGAATAGGGTTGTAAGAAATCTTGCGTATAGTATCAGAATGCAATATATTAATGTACAAAATAACGAAATGGAATCGATCCATTTGCACAATATGCAGCTGCTTGTCATAGCTAATAAGTTTCTTAATGGATATCATTCTTTTCTTGGTTGTCTTTTAATTCTTTAACTATTCAAAAAGAATGGAAGCAACAACATTCATCCTTGTAAATTTTTTTGTAAAAATTACCAAAATTAGTTGCAGATATATACATTTAATGGAACAGCTATACATCAAGGCATTTTTTTTCCAACGTTTTACGGTATTTTGTCGGTACAGCGACTACAGATGAATCCTTTTAAACTTACAATCACCAAGTGATATATGGGATTGAAAATTAGCAGATGACAAAAGGAATTTTTCTTAACTCAGCAATGAGTTCTTAGAATTTTTTCTTATTTGACTTTCAACCGTAATAAACACAATTATGTTATTTTCTTGCCATACCTTATTTTTCAAATTATCATTGGGGAAAAACTTCTGTGAAACCAGCAAGAAATGTCATTTCTTGGTAGTTAATGTTTAGTTCTATTTTAAAAAATTATGTAAAGACATTTCTCATTTTTCTTCTCTTTTAAATATGAAAAACTTATTCGATTTTTCTTATATAAAATAGTAAGTGGTACTAGTAATACTGCTATATACATAGCCGTTTTACAAGTGATGGTAGTAGTACTACATGCCGGTAAATAATTAGAAGATTTTTTTTGTTGTTAAAAAGATTCGACAATAAACTTTTTAAAAAACTTGGTGGTCTTTGATGTATTTATAAAGAAACATGTCGAATTCCGAATCAAATAAACAGTATTTCTGGGAAAGTAGGTTATATCATTTCAAACCAATGAAAATTGAAATAAAAACATTGGCTACTGTTGGATATTTATTCTGAACATGCCTGACAAACACAGTTTACTAAGAATTATTTTGGAGTTTTAAATTTAAAGATTACCATACACATGACAATTAGCACTTAAAGTTATCAAGAAAACTCCTAAATGTAGATTTGGAATAAACCATCAAGCAAGAGTTCATCAATTTTAAACGAATTATTGAAAATAAAAACATTCAAAATATTGTGAAATGCATGAACAAGTTATTTTCGAACATAACAAAATTCATGCATTTGTTGCCAGAATTCTGGGAAAAAAATTAAATCTCTTCACTAGGATTTGTTGCTCTACCTGCCGTATGTATCGGATGTTGCTTTTTTCAAACTGCTTTTTGCTTCGTTTCATGAAAATTTGCCTTTCTGTATAGCGATACAACTGTAAAGATAAATTCCATCTTTTAGATTAAAAATTGCATCTAAACAAAAATATTTTTCTCTGATTACGTTTGTAATAGAAAAAATATTGTTGTTTTTTAAGAGAAATATTTCTTTAATTTTTATAACACGCTAGTATTTTTTTAATTTTAAAAAAAAACGAAGAAAATACTCTTCGTAGACCAAATATATAAGTGAAAAAAATTCCATATTTCAGCTTCTTTGAAATAAAAAATCTTGTTTAAGAAGAAACACTTTTAACTATAAGATAAATATTCCTTTTATAAAAGTTATTTAATGAAAAAATAGTTTGAAAACATTTATATTTTGGATTCAAAACTTCAATAAATGTATACATATTTGTATATATTTATAAATATATGCATTTTAGATGAGTACACAGTGTAATATATTGGTCTCTTATTAAATAAAATTCACAAAAGAATTTTTTTTAAATCATGAAATGCAAATGTATGTTTATGAAAAGTTAAAATATATCCTTTACTATTATTTTAAATATATTTATTTCAATAAATAAATTTCGTTTTTCTAAGACTTACATTCAAAAAAAGAACAATATTCAAGATTAATATATATATTATTAGTCTAATAGTTATTTTTATAGAAGAAGCATTAACTTCAAACTATTTTCAAAATAAAACTAGTTTTAAATTTTAATAAATTTTCGTCTGGTTGCATTTAAAACTAATACTTTATAAATATTATTTTTGAATCCCATTTATTCAAAATAATTCTGTTGAACATTTTTTGCAATGTATGAAGTTAGTATTAACGTTTTTTAACAAAAAAAAAAGGAATGTCAATAAATTTTACGTACATTAAAGGCGTATCTGAAATGGTGAATCTAGCTAACATTTGTATATATGAAGCTTTGTTGAAGTCATTAAATCGTGCTTAATTTAGAGTTTTGGCATGTTAGAGGCATTGATTCGCTCTAATGCTTGAATGTATCGCTCTTGGCATGCTATAAAACGCTAGTTATTTAAGATAGAAGGATTAATTATGTTTTAATTCATTGTCCAATGATCGGTTTTAATTCAATTCGAACAATTATTTAAAATTAGACATTGTACAAAATATATTTATAAAATTTTGGAAAAATTCTGAAGACAAATTTTCTTTTTATACTTCTAGAATATGTCCTGAAATTATGAAAAAAATCTAGAATATATCCTGAATTCTTCCTGAAATTATGCTTATAAATAATGTGTGAGTTTTTCATTATCATATTCAGGAAAGATAGGTAGGGTAATAGGGCATGATTTCTCTTGAACATGCCTTTGTTTTTTCCATTTTTTTATTTTAAAATATTAGGTCAATGATAATTATCAGGCGTTTTAAACGAGATATTATCAGGCCTTCATGAACACTATTATGAAAAAGGAAACATAAAAATTCAACAGTGACCTTTTTAAGTGATTAATCCAGAGGGTAGTCACCATATACTTCAATAACCGAACGATAGTTGAATGATCCTCATTGAAGTTTTGGATCAGCATTCGAGTTGTTGATCTTCCGTATCCTTCTACGGCAGCCAAAAGTACCTGGTTATCAAAATCCGACAGTTACCCTCTCCTGAGTTTATCTTCCAAATTACTTTAGACATATTTGAAGCGGACAAAATATTCCCTACATTCACTTTCACTTATTGTACCCTCATTGTGAGCTCATTGAGATCGCAAAATGACTGCGCTGCTTTCCAGCCTTTTACAAAGTGGTGCACCATAATATGAAGAATAGAAATATGGTTGTCGATACGCATGTTTATAAGCCTGACAGAAAATTTTCATTCATAACTTTCTTTATCATTTCATTTAACGTTTCCACTTGCTACCATTTTATACAATGTTGAATGCATGATTTTGCAATTTTATTAATCAGTTTCTAATTTTAGTTCTCAAATAAAAATGCTTTTTTTTATATTTTAAACATACTATTGGTCATGACTCTTTTGCCATAAAACTCCAAACTAATGCAAACCCTACGACTGGCTTAGAATGGTCAATATGGCCCTTGAGTCACTAAATCCCACTATCTATCTTGTTTCTAAGAAGAATGTCCTAAAATGAAATTTGAATATTACACACAAACGCGATATCTTCCACAAAAATTCAGGCTCTGCAACTTATCTTGTCAATAACATGTAATGAATGAATAATGAGTTTCAAATGAGTTTGGATTTAATGTTTTTGTTGATCTTGCTCTTGCTTTTGATTCAAAGCGGTTGCGACAAGAATAAATAATCATCAAAAAATAACACTGATAAAAGATTCAAAGTGTTATTTATCTTCCTCTGCAATGTCTTAAATATTTCAAACTCGCTGAAAATCATCATGCCTTGCTCCAATTACATATCATGGAACTGTTTAATAAATTTTATGAAAATGTTGAAAACAGTATATTTTTATTCAGAATTACTTACTATATTTTTATATTTTTTTAAGTTCAAAAAAAATTTTTTGTTGAAAATGTAGATATTCATTAATGCTTTTAGTTCAGTATTTTTTAGGGAACTAAGCAGTTTTGATATTAATCAAGAAAACATTTTTAATTAAAATAATACATGCGCTTATTTCTATATTTATTTGATATTTGGATTAACTCAAACGAACACATATCTAAAACAGGATGGACAAATTTTGGTGAAATTATGTAGCAATTCTACTTATATTTGTAAATTAGTTACATATTCCTTAGTAATTTAAAAATTTAAACTGAGGTATTGCAAAGCCCTCAAAATATCTTCACATAATTACTATCCTGTTGAAATTCAAGCATTCAAATAATATTTCGTGTTTTAAAAAAAAATTCTTTTGCATAGATTTTGAACTCCAGAAAGTAGAATGTTTTTAGACAACAAATTTCATTTTGTTTGAAATACAACGAGCATTTTATTTTTACAAAACATTATCGTTTAATTCATATAATATTACTTTTAATTTCTCAGTCATTTAATTCATCTTGTTTTGGGTTTTTAATTTCACACTTCAGGGCAGATCTATTGTTTAAACGTTTTTACATCTACGAACTTTTGATAAATACATATTTTATTTATCTAGACTTTTTGTTTTCAACTAACAGATTTATTCGAATAAATTTTGATTCAATACTAATAAAACCAATTGATACTGATTTTAGAAAAAGTTGATTTAAAACATTTAGAAATTTTATAAGGAATTTTAAGTTGAAAACGAAAATATAGAAAATAAACCAATAAGAATCGATTTTTCTTGTTTATGCACTAAAACATGTAATTGTTAAATACTGCAATTTTTACTAGGATTTTTTTTTTATTATAACATAAATTGAAATTCTATTTTTTTTTCTTATACGACAAAATCACTTTCATCCCGATTTTCTTTGAATCGGATTGGCTATTTATTTATTTTTTTGGAGCTTGCTAATTATATTTTTATGAAGATAAATTCAATTGCATTGCAAAAAAAACCTTCGTTGTAAAAGCTCCTGTACACTGATTAACAACTAAAAATGCTTATTTCGGAAAGAAAAAACAAATACCGGAAACAAATACAAAAGGCACTTGCAAAATTGTTAACTCATAAGTGACCAGCAAATTGTTGGTAAATAAATCCTGGTAATTAATACTGGTTGTAACAAACACTGGTCCCTGATTGATACCGGTTGGTAATAAACACTGATCCCTGAATATTACTAGTTGGTAATAAACATTGGTCCCTGATTAATACCGGTTGGTAACAAACACTGGTCCCTGATTAATACCGGTTGGTAACAAACACTGATCCCAGAATATTACTGGTTGGTAATAAACACTGGTCCCTGATTATTACTGATTGGCAATAATCTCTGAGAGAGAACTCACTTGAGGTTGTTGATTCTAAGAGAAAACTTACTAAACTATTCCGTTCCTCCTGTCGATTAACCGACTATATCTTTGAATCTTAAGTTTTTGCAGTCCTGAGTTCGTACAATAAATTATCTAGAAGAATATTGTATCTTGTCTCCCAAATGATATATATTTAGTTGTTTTTTTAGTAAAATTATCAAATATTCGTAAATTTATATATGCAAGAGATTATCTTTCTTATTAAGAAATTGACTGCACGGTGAATTAATAACAACAATTCCATGATAATTGCATCACAAAATCAAATACGTTGCCAATGATATTTTAGTATTTTCTAAGCATTCAGACAAGAAACTTCAATATGAAAGTTTCAAATTTTGAAGGAAGGTTCTTTTAAAAATTTATTATTTAGTCACAAATTTATACCTTAGAAAATTATAATTATTGGAATCTACGTCGTTTCAAAAACGGAGAAAAATCTTCCTTCTTTACTGAAGAGATCCAGTTCGGGAACTCATTTTACAAACACTACGGTGTTTGTACTCCCCCCCCCCCGAAAGAATATCGGAATGCAAAAAATGAAGACAAATTTCCAGCCTGTAGTAGATGTTGCATTTTGTCTCAAAGGCTTTTCTTTTTCTGTGAAAAATGTATATTATCAGTGTCAAAAATCGAGTAAAGCCGACAATTCTTCCCGTTTATAGCCGAGAAGACTACTTTTTTCCAAATCGATTCACTATGGATGACGTCATTCTTAAGGAAGCCTCATGTCGCGCAAAGGGGATTTTTTTGTTATACTAAGAATTTTCCCTGTTGTTATGAACTTTATCATATTTCGCTAAACTCTTATGAAATATAAAAAATTATTTTCACGTTTAGTGTCTTACTATTCTAAATTATGTATCCCAGAGCTGCATGTCGTATATTTTGAAAACAAATTGTGCTTTAAGTAAGACATTATCTATATGCTTCGATATAACAAATAAGGAAGTTTCTATGCAAATAGGCTATATAAAATATGCGTTTCTGTCCGTAGAAAGAAAAAAAATGGGAAATGTTTTGGGAATTTTCAAAGGGCATATATTTATTATTATATTGCTGTTTCTTTCAGTATTTCTCCCTTTTAAGAATGGGAATTATTTTGATATTTGAGTTTATAAATATTATAGGATTTTTTTTCCTTTTGCTTTAACCCTTTCGCGACGTGTGAGTCATATGTGCATCCCCTACGAATGTTTCTCACAGCCGGGAGTGGAGCCGCTGTGGCCTGGAGGTAAGGTCACGATTTCAGAACTGGTTCGAGACCTGATTCCACCGAAGAACCGTCGGGTAAGCAGGTCCATCATGTGAAATCTAGCTCGGCCAAACATTTTCCGGCTGGTGTGGTGTGGATTGGGGGATGCTAGTTAAGGTATCGTCCTCATCATCTGACTTTCAAAATTACGAGTTCCTTCCCTAAATAGCCTTAGTGCTACCTTAAAACGGCACATTAGTATAACTAAACTAAATTTTTATAAACAGTTGGATATTCCATTCGTGCATTTCTGAAAAATCGAACTGATGGAGCAGTGATGTATATGTATATTTTGAACTAAAAAAAATTTTAAGTGCCCCTATATGGCTCCATGTATCCATTACTTTAAAAATAAATCTAGTTTTAATATTTTTATCTCCAATTTGTTCGTACTCAACCTAACTTTTGTATTTCATCAGTAAACTCATCAGCTACTTTGTGGTAGAATAAGAGTAATGTAAATAAACACAGCTGGATTTTGTGATTTCCATCTGATAGTATCATTCGCATTTCTGATCTCCCCCCTATTTCTTTTTTTTTAATTTTTGTTGTCACTGTGTAATTGTAGTCTTTTAGCGTTTTCCTGTCAATTATGCTGTATTTTGCGTAGCTTTAGAATGCATTCAGTGAAATTCTGATTTTATTAAAGCTTTCAGATTTACCATCTTGCATTAACCAATAATCATTTATCTTGTCTATGCAACTTAAAAAAAGGAGATGAAATTAGGATGATGAATCGAATATGTAATCACTTTAAAATCACATTGATTATGTGCAGTAACTGAGATGGAAATAGCATGTTGAATCGAATATTTACACATTTTGAGCCACAACCATTACGTACAGTACATGAGATGAAAATAGGATGCTGAATCGAATATTTACTCATTCTAGAACAATAACGATTACGTACAGTACATAGTAATTTTTAACGACTAACGCAAGACTCATTCTCACCAAAACTGTTTTCTAGTTTCACATTCAACGAATTCTTAATTGACGTTGTTCGTGTAATTAGACTATGACTCTATATTCTGGGAACCCACATGTTACAGATCAAAATACTAGTCTTGACGTGCTTTATCCGAATGTGTAAATATTCGGATAAAGCACGGATACAGTACATAGTATTTTTTAACGACTAACGCAAGATTCACTCTCACCAAAACTGTTTTCTACTTTCACATTCTAGTCTAAATACTAGTCTTGACGTGCTTTATCCGAATGTGTAAATATTAGATGCTGCGTACCTTAAGGGACATCTCATATGTTTTTATATTATAAAGTTAATTTAGGATGTTACTTTATGTTTGCTTCATATACTCTTTAAAATTTTGAAAGAGCTCAAATATTTAAACTGTAATTAATTTAAAAATTCAATTGAAGTTTAAAATGAAAGCAAATAGATGAAAATTGCGTTTTTACCTGTTGAATAAATTGAAAATGTTTTTATTTTATTTTGAAATAAATTAAAATATGTTCAAAGAAATAAAATAGTAATCACAATCAAAATGTTCAGAGTCCAATTATTAAACTGCTTTATTTTTTATTGTACGAAAAATTAAATACAGATTTCATAAATAGTAAATAATGTTATTCTATATAATTTCTTTGTTTTTTTAATTAAAAGACTGAAAGCAGGTATTTAAATTTTGATTAATTTCTCCCATTTAATTAATACTGACAGTAATTTTTTTCAACTTTCGTCTACCATTTTAATTACATTGAAGTAATCAGTTTCAACGGGTTTTTTTTTCTTAACAGTTTTAAAAGATAATTACGAAAATGTACATCAAACGCTGGAATTAAGAACAAAAACTTTGAAAAAAGAATTAAAAATAGTTATTATTAATTATGATTTTAACTCTTTCTGTAGCAATTAAAGACGCTTAATAAATATACTTTAATTAGTTTGGTGCGTCATGTTTCTAAACAAGCATACTTAAAATGTTACCAATTTCGCATCTTTTCAAATTAGTTCTCCATATACTTTAAAATCAAATAATCGCAGAGTCAAGATGATTAGAATTTTCAAATAGCATTTGAAATATTAAATACACGATCAATGTGTCACAAAAGGTAGGAGTAATGCTATAAAATAATAATTTCCTGATAAGGAAAATACTGTTTGTACGGAAAGAATAGGAAGTAAATTGGACTTTTCTTTGTCCTGAATATAAAATTTATTGGTCCTAGGGCCTTGCTAACATGCACTTTTTGATTTTAGAATTTTAAAAAATATGCATTTTATAAGTAACGACAGCAACTACCTGGCTTACCTTAAAGTCTAGTACTCTTATACGATTTATGTTGGACAAATGTTAGGCTAGAAAACCAATTCAAAAATTCTTGAATTTCATAAAGTTTAGAAATTGAATGATATTAGGTCGCCAATTATATCACGTTAATTGCTATAAATGTAACTTTAAAAATACTCATTAAGAAATAAAAAATGCACTAACTTCCATAATTGTTAATAATGTGATTATAGAAAAGTATTTAGAGTAATCATGTACGATTTGTGTTAAATTAATAATGGACTACGATTAGAATCACTTGCACGAAAAAAGGTTGAATAACGATACTAAGTTGCCAAATACATCCTCCGGAATGCCAGAAAATTTGACATAAAATGGTAGACAACAACAATAATAGACAATGATAATAGGTCTCAAATTATATCACGTTAATTGCCACAAATTTAACGTAAAAGTACTTGTTAAAAAGTTCAAAAACGCATACTTATAAGAAGTTCTAAGCTAGTTCTTGATTATGAAAAAATATTTAGAGTACTCATGCATTAATTGTTTGTATAAATAATTGGCAGCAAAACCGATTAGAAATTTCTTGATTGGAAAAAAGGTAAAAAATAACGATACCAGGCCGCCAACTATAACTCCCTGATTGCCACTAAATTTGTCATAAAATACACTCTCCAAAAAGAAAAAAATGCATGCACTTTCCAGCATTCTTAATAATATGAATGTAGAAAAAGATTTAGTTTCAATTCTCTAGACATTAAAATCTCATTAGTAACAATCATTGCACAAAAAATGTTAGTTTACATTTCTGGTTCTTTAATCTTCTGACATGTAAACATATTCTCAAATTTGGTTACTTTTCAGAATATGAACTGAATTCGAATATTGAAAATTTGGGTGAGACAAAATGCTTTAAATATCATTGGCGTTATCAAATTTAGATCTTTGGATTTAATCTAGCATTTTTAATGAACTTATCATGAAAATATGTGTTTTGCACCTCTTTTGTCATTCATATTAAAACACAAATTTAACACGGAACTATAGTTTTAATCAGACTATCAGATAGCATTAATTTTGCAAAGTGTGCCATGAAAGTCAAGGTTATATTTGAATCGGTCTATAATGAATATCATCAGGTGATGTCATTATTTCCATGTATCTATGCATGACGCTTTTTATTTCAAAAAAGTTAAAACCTTGGTTGTATGATAATAAAACCACTCAATTACGTTTGATACCCTAATTAAAAAAAACTGAGCCCAAACTTGCTTTTCAAATTTTGCATTAATTTGGACACAACTGTCAGAATCTAAATTTTTGGAATAAATATCTCATTTTTATTGAATTTATCTAGAGAATATGTATTTTGGACATTTTTCCAACCCACTTAAACAAAAGTTATTTGACATTGAATGATATTTTCAGTCAAACGTATAGGTCTATGCATTATGCATTTTGCAAGATGCACGCCAAGACTGTAAAAACACCAAGATTATATTTGACTCGACATATGATGAATATCATCAACTGAAGTTATTGTTCATATATAATGCTTATTACATAAAAATCAAACGAATCAATTGTTTAGCTACAAAATAATTATTTTGGAAAGCTAGTCAGCTTTAATATTCTTATAAAAAATTTAATCTTTTGGTCCATACAAAAACAGCCCCTAATAACTTAAACATCGGAAGCTACACTCGCCTTCGAAAATCTCATGGAGTTGGTGGACTTTTGGCCCAGACAGATTTAGCATGTTTACACGATGGTATTTTAGTGGAATCGGGTGGGGAACCTGAGACCCTCCAGTTTCGAAGCTGAAACACCACCAGGCAACTGCTACAAGTTTTATTGCAGTCCAAGGCATATCAACCCTCTGGCTGCTTAATCTTTTACAGGCACAATTTAGCTAGTAGTTTACAAATCATTTCAACTATTTTTCAAACAAAGTGAATTTCTACTATGTACTATATATGTTACATGATAATAATACAATATTATAAAAATCTTTAATCGTAAAAATAAACCTTTTAAATTGTGAAAAACTCTGAATGGAATAGAATAGGCACCGATGGCCAACCCGTGGAAATCGCAAAATAAGCAGCTGGAAAGTTAACATTCAGGCATTTACACTATAAGGTCAGGAGATATCCTCGAAACTGAGACAGAATCTCCAAAAGTTGCCAATCATCAAATTCAGTTCGAACTTGCTTTTCACAATTTGCCTTTATGATATCGTGTAAAAGTGAATTCATAAAACTGGAGAAGAAATCATATTAAGACAGATTATTTACCTTAATTAAAATATCTTAAACTAAGAAAACCGCTTTCTTTCATAATGCTTGGAAATAAACCAAAAAATATATCCATTATGCAACTAAATATGCTTTTGGAACAGTAATTTTTAAAAAAAGGATCTGCAGTTTAAATTTGAAATAAACATTTACCGTGGTAGTGTCATTTCAATTGACATTATTTTTACACAATAACCACAGTAAAATTTTTATCAAACACTATATTTATTAATAACAGTTTTTTTTACAAAAGAATGAGTACGTTGCTTGGTTCGTTCACCTCTAGAATAATTTTTAGAATATAATTTGAGAGTTTCTATTGGCATATACATGGTGTTCACAATGTATTGCACCAATAACGAAAGATTATTAAAAAATCTATAACAGATATGAACGTAATTATTTTTTTTTGTTTCATCGTTATTACAAATAGCTGCTTTTGGGCAATGTTAGCATGCATCAACATATGCGACTTCCATAATTCTGAGAATATTTCGATGATATTCAATTTCAAGTCAAGTATTTTCCAATATGTCTGTTGCTATTGATATTGTTGCATCTATTATATTTTAATTTAATTCATGTTTATATTGGGGACCATTGCTTCAAATATTGTGAAATAACGTCCAATTTTTTACATATGCATTGTTAAACCTTTTTTTTTGCATGCTAATCTATTATTTACGGTCAAGAAACCACAGCACAGATTGGTCGTTTTTAAATACTGATTTTAGCATCACCTATATCATTTTCGCTAATATAAAGCTAGGAGAACAAAAAAGGCTGTTTGTATTAAGGAACGGAATGAAAAAAGAATTATGTCTGTATCTGAAACAATTTTCATAAAATTTTCTTTTCTAGTTCAAAAGATCGTGTGTTCCATGTATATATTTTATATTTCACATTTGTATTTATCTGAAAGAAATAGAAATAAGCGTTATTGAAAAACAATCGTAAAGTAATTTTAAAACCCATAAAATCATATAAAATTTAACAAATACTTAAGAGAACTGATATTGTTTTAGGTTATATTTTTTATTTTGTCTAACTTATATTCATCAGTTACCCTCTACGCATATTTAAAATCAAATAAAATTAAAATTTGGAAAATATTACCTTAACAAGTTTAAAAAGGCTCGAAATAATCATGGGACTTCTCTATCGCTTTCTTACACTTTCTCTCTATATAGGTATATATATGATAAACTATTTACCAATAAGTTTTCTTAATATATTAAATTATATGGAATTTTTTATCAAAACAATATTTTCGTAAACACAAACTGCTACTTTCTAGTGTATGAAATCATAAAACAGTTTCGTAATGCATTAATCTTAGAACAGGTGCCAAATCTTTGAATGTTTCCCACTTAAGAAGGAATGAAGTGATATTTCCCCTTGGAGTAGAGAGAAAATACTTTTATCAAAAATGTTGTTGAACGTGAGTGAAGTTTTTTTTAATGTATAATAAAAATTAAGTTATTTAATTTCCTCCGAAAAAAATTCCTTGAAAGTAGCAGCTAAGATGTGATAATTCTACTTCAACCTTTTAAAAAAGCTACAGTTGTTAAAGAAGCATACGTAAAAATAAAGCAAATCAACCTTTTGAAAACGCATCTGCTTCCAAAGAAGCATACATAAAAATAATGATGCAATACTGGTAAAAGCAGGTATACAATTCATGCGATTAAAATATGTTGATGATGCTATGTATACTTTATTCATTGTCTGCAAAATTTCGAGCTTCAATTATTTGTTTCCTTTAATTAGTCAAAACCTCCTAATGAAAACAGAATCATGCCCTGACATAATAATATTTCTAAAATTATCTAAGATTATTTGGGTATAGCTTTCAAGTTTAAATGTGAAATAACTATATAAACAGCAATGATTTGGGGTTTCACTAATTTACTATTACTTCATTGCTATCACTTGGAAAATATACCATTTAATATTAATTTGTTACTCAGTGTATAAAGAAGCCAGTCATGACAAGTAAAAAATTGTATTTCCGACATCCATTGCTTTTTGTTTATTTATTTGTAGGAATCTGCTGCTGAAACCCATCAAAGAGTTTTAGAGACTTATGAGGACGCTTTTTCGCAATATCCCATCTTAATAACTTAATTTTCACTATCCTTCTTTTGAGAATAACAGTCAAAGGGATAATTAAAGTTTCAGAATATCTAGAGTTCTTAATTAAATACACAAAGTCATAAATTTGAAGCGAAAAATGAATTTTAAAGAAAAAATAAACATAAAACAAAAAAGGACGTAAATCAAAAAAGTTTCAAATGGCAGAACAATTTGAAAAATATTTCTCCTCAAATGTCTATGATTTTCATAACTGCTACTGAATACTAAATAAAATCAAAAAATATTGCATATGCACTGGAAGTTTTGATGTAACGATACCCTCTGAAATCTTCATATGGAACTATCATTCTTTTTCCCTGAATGACTTTCCCGAGCATTTTTCGACTGTTGATGAGACGTTTGAAATCAAAAATCCATCTCTTTTCTTGAGATGTTGAAAATCAAAGAATCCATCCGTTGTTAAGAGATATTTTAAAATCCGAAAAAGTTGTAAATGGCAAAACAATTTGAAAATTATTTCTTTACAAATGTCTGTGATTTTTATATCAAAAATATTGCATATACTTGGAAGTATTGATGCAACTATATTCTCTACAGTCAACATACGGAACTATTATTTTTATTCCCTGAATGTATTTTTTGCACATTTTTCAATTCACCCAAAAGAAATCTTACATGAAATTTTAAGCCTATAGAAGAAATGGATGAGAAAGACATGGCAAACATCCATACTTTAATTATGTTTCCAAATAGATAAAATGCATCATTAAACAATTTATATATTTGAATTTTTGTTACAAAACATGTACCAAAGCTAATGAAAGATTTCAATTGTCCGCCATTCATGTAATAAAATGTTGGCGACACAATTAAAAGAACCATTTTACAGCTGATAGACAAGAATTAGTAAAAATGGAGCGTTGCAAAGGAAAAAGACTTATTTTTAAAGATAATGTTGAAAAATATTTTAAGAATGCGAAAATCCCCCCCCCATATACACACATCGTGTGATTTAATTATACTGAATTTCTTTATATGGGGCTTTTTGAAGTCAAGAGTCTCTACCAATAACCCCACAGGCCTTAAAGGATAATATTCAATGCGTCATCAACGAAATACAGCTACATTTATGCAAGAGAGTCATGAAAAATTTGGATATAAGAAAATGTATGTGCCATCATAGCCATGGATTCCGTTTACCCTGTGTGTAGTTCCATACATAGTCCTATGCTTTTGTACCTTAAAATTCAATATAAATATGACATAAAGGGGGGGGACTGCGTTTTTTTATTTAATTTAAATCTTACGCTCCCATGTTGCTCTGGAGTGTAACGTCTCATTTTTACAAACCTTAAACTAGCATCAGTGAAATGTTTTATTTAATATGGTCGATAATTTTTACTCCTTAAATGGTGCCAAATGTAACTCATGCATTAATTTCGGGACACCCTTTATAAAAACAAGAATCTTAAATGATAAATTCCATTAATGAGGCAATTTAATGCGTCATTAATATATATTCCTTCGACATGTAGAGCAAAACATCGTCTTGTAACCATTCTGGTCACTGGGCGGTTTGGTGAACATGCTATAGTAATTTTATTTAATACCCTAATATTTACAGAAGGAAAAAAAAATAACTTTGTATAAAATTAACAAGCATATAAGCAATGAAGCCGTTTATAAGGATTTTCAACTGGACAATTATTTGGAATAATAATATGCAAAAGTGAACATGGAATTAATACATATTTTATCATGATATAGTAGATGAGGATGCAGTTATAAAAATCGAATCGAAAGTAATCAGGTTAATTGTAACAAAGAGAATGTCTATTTACTGATATTTAATAATGCAGATGCATGAAAGGAGACTCTGATGTCCTTAGTTTTTGTATGACACTTGATATTGAGAAGTAGGAAGGCAAGAATAAGGATTGTAATAACGGACCAAAAGTCCAATACCGGTATTCGGTATTTTTAAGATCTTAATGGGATACCGGCAATAGTAATTTTAGAAAATAAAAAATATAGGTGTTTCTTTGTTTCATTTGCCAGTTTCATTAGAAAAACAATATTTTGTAACATGAATTATAACAGTATATAAAGAATCACAAAAAGTAATCTTCTTTGTTTTAATCACAAAAAAGAATAAATATCACTATATAGTCTATGGCACTATTAAAATTTTTTTAAATATGATCTTAAAACGCATATGCATCAATTATACTACCATTAAGCCTGGAACGTAATTTTGTGCAAAAATTAACAGCTTTAAATAACGCTTTTTCGGCATTTACGCTAGTTAAAGGTATTAAGGAGGTAAATGTTGAAAGTATTGTGATATACTTTTTTTAAGTATTTACCTCTAAATCCCTCATCTTCAAATAAATCGATTTTTCTTCGGATATTTTTGAATATTGCTGATTTTTTAGTTGTATTTTGGTTTGTCGAAAATTTTTTTATTTATCTCTAATTCTAATTTTTGTTTAAGAAACAATTTTTTTTCATTGTTGGCATTAATGTCATAATAATCTTCAATAACTGTACCAAATCTTTCTGAATATAGATAGATTTATGGGAAAAAATTGTAAGAAAATTTATTATTATTTTGATCAGATTTGAACTTATTTCTTTCCTACTTCTGCATTTCCATTTTTAAACTATCATAATTATGTTAATGCCATGAAACATTTTCTATTTCGGTATGTATTTTGTTTTGTGCGATTTTTCAAAGCAATGTGCAATTCTTCAGAGCTTTAAATTTGCTGTTCCTTCAGTGACTGCAACATGAAATTTATTGTTGCATTATTTGTTAATAAATCAGAATTTCTCCGGAATAATGCCACACAGCAGTCAATTTTATCGGATGTAGAGTTTATATAGTTCTGAATATTAAGTCAAATCCCCTATCTGGAAAACTATTTTGCAAGATTAAATCGATTATTGTTTTGGGGTACTATTTTCCAATGTCGGCTATCCCGCACCATATAATGGAGACAGTTTTAAAAAATTTTAGTAAATACCGTAAAAAAGGTATTTAAACTTGTGAATTCTGGTACTGCAAAATTGTACAAATGGCTCAAAATATCGGTATTTGGTATCCGAGAATTGCAATTGGCAAGAATTGATCTCTATTTTCACTGATAAATTTAATTATCCTACGGTTTTTTGCAGGAAAAGAAAATTGCTGACGACTCTTTTCGGCCATTTTTATTCATAGCTTGGGGATGTGTATCATCAGATAGTGAAGATGCATTCCTTAGAATCCACTGTTTCACTGGTCGCTATCCGACAAATTGAACCTTTTGAGGTAAGCAAGGAAAGGAACTTGTTCAGAGAAGAAAATAATGTCATGTCTGATCCAGTTAGTAGGATGAAGTTTACCTGAAGGCAGGATTTTAAAAACTTCTCAGCCTATATCAACATTGCCCAAATATTTTTCTCATTCCACCGGCATACTTCATATGCATATGCAAGGGGTTTTCAAATGAAAAGGTACGAAAATTAGCAACAACGTAGTCACTAGCTGCTTGCCTGATTATTCCTAGTTATCTCCGGTTCGTATAAAGTGCAATTAAAACTCGGGTGAAGAAGAATCGGTACGATTTGTTTTATCACACTTTTCCTCAGCCTGGTGGAAATGAAAGGAAATATTCAAGTTTGATTGACAGTTCGCCAAATTTTGTTGATTTCGAGGTTCTTTTGGCGGGACTGGTCGTGTGTTTTCTCTATTTTATAGTATACGTCTGCTTGTGGATTAGTACCATATAAAAAAGGATAGTTGCTTTGAAAAATAAATATCGGCGATGATGCAAGACAGCAAAAATGATGATTTTTCAGATAGTGATTCCTGCTACTGAAAAATAATCAAATCTAACGAGACAGTGTTCTCTGTACTCCCGCTAAAGTAATTCCAGAGGTAAACCAGTAAGAAAAGAGGCCAAATACCAGTGTAAAGAATGTCAAGTATCGCTTTGTGTTGTACCTTATTTCAAAAACTGTCATACAAAGTATAATATTTTACTTTTTTTCAGTCGCCCGAGATAACTCGGGTTAGTAAACTAACAGTAAAACCAAATGCTTTTACACCCATAAAAAATTAAGAATGCGAATTAAACCTTCATATTTTATTTTGTTTCCTTGTGTTTAGTAAAAAACTTAAAAAATGAAATGATTTATATATGATGAATCAAATATAAGGTATAATTTAATGAATCAAATATAAGGTATATACTTTGGATAAAGACTTCATTTATACTCACAGTGTCGTTTCTTATCGTATCTTTTCATTTGAATATCCTTTATAGATAAAATTATGTTAAATATTAAAAGTATATAAATTTTTTGAGACAGGATGTAAAAATGCAGGATTATTTCGTATAGAAATGTAGATAGAAAGTTTTAATTATGATGAATTCTAAAATAAAATACTTATAGCTTGAAAAGAAAAATACAACTGGCTTTTGAATAATTTTCTGCATTGTTATCAAGCATGATTAAATATTTTCACATAAATATTAAAATGCAAGTATGACGGAAACTTAAAGGTGTTGCAATTCTAACTCCCATAGTTTATATTTCGCCATTTTATTTTTCCAAAAAAAAACAACCTTCATATCCTAACTAAATAATTAATAGTTAAAACTTAATAGTTAAACTAAATAAATCAAACTGATAACAGAATGTAATTTTTTTTTAGAAATAAGTAAACAGGATTCATTCAGTTATTTAATGAATTGATATTTTACCTTATTAAAACGGAGAAAAGGGGATTTATCATTATTTTTGTTCGCTCTTTCAACATTGATGTAAACTATACAGCATATAAATTGATAAAAATTCTAATAAGTGAAAATTTTTAATGGAACAAAGAAACCCAGTTTTGTTATATTTTATTTGACTTACAGAAAATAAATATCTGTAACTTCACGAAAACTAAAATCGCCATATGTTCACATCATTAACATTCAATTTTTTTTCTCTTACTTAATATTTACTCTCTCATTGTTAGAACTAATTCAAAGTGCCTTTAATAATTTGAAATCATTCTTCCAGAAATTTTACGCATATTTAACTACTATAATAGACATACCTCATTTCATTTTAGCTGAAATATTTCAGTTAAATATTTGCTGTTCTTTGTTTGAACTTATTCGAAGACACTCACTAATTTCGAATTTTTTACTCAAATATTTTCTCGGTTAAATTATTTTACAAGTAATAATACCCTTAAAAAATGTCAAATCGTATTCGGAAAAAATTATTTTAATCATAAGAATGATTACAATGAATAATCTCTGGTCTTAAAAAAATGTGGAGTCCAATTAATAAATTAAACAGTTCATAATTTTTGAAAAATCATTTTCTTTATTCATTTCAGCGGGAAATATCTTCTTTAAAATACTATTCTTCCTTCAATTTTTACAGTTAGGTCACACTCTTAATATATATATATATATATATATATATATATATATATATATATATATATAGTTCAAATTTTCAATCCTTAATAAAATACTTTTTATTCATCTACTAAAATTCAAATACAGTCTTTTAAACTTGTAGTGGATGACACTTGATGTTAATACAGTTTTGAGTTTTTGAATATTCATTCATTAATTGAAATTATTTAATTTTAATACTCTAAATAGAGTTTTAGTAATTTTTAATGAAAATTAAAATGAACAGGCAAAAGCTCAATCGATAAAATGAAAGGATTTCAGTATTTTTGAAGTGAAGGTGAAGAATGCGAGCTCATTTCTTGCGAAAGGGAATAGTTTCTTAAGACTTAATAATTTTTTTTTGATAATTATTTAATAAAAAGTAACTAAAATAAAAAAATTCTTTATTGACCTAAGTTGGAATTAATAAATTTTTTAATTACTTGTTTTACGATAAAATTCTAAAAACTCTTCGTTTTTATGCAGCCAAACTGAAAGCTCTATGCAATAATTATCTGAAGACGTATATTAAAAATATCGGTTGGTGTATTTTATTACTCCAAAGAAAATGTAACGAAATAATTTACATTTTTTTTTCCTTTGAATTTTAAAATTTTTCTTTGTTTATAGTATGATTTAGATCCTTGAGATCAACACTTTGGCTACATCTGACATCCATATTTGCTTGAATATTTGTTTCCATTTTCTTTTGTAATTCTAATTAGTTTAAATTATATCAATATCATGCGGTATATATTTAGAAAAATAAGAAATCCTTTTTTAAAGCTACAGTTTTCACATTTTTCACAAAATTAAAGGCGTTTCAGGTACAAAAGTCATTTCAAACAAATGTGTAGTGAATGGATTAACATAACAAATCATTTTTATTTTTGAATAAAATAAATTGAATATTGCAAGCTCAATTTTAATTTTCTTTTCTATATTAACCCTTTAACTTTTGATTTTCATTATTATCTAATAAGTATGACCTTCTATTTTGGGAGCATTTTCTTATTTTTATCGAAATAGAAATCCATTGAAAATTTCAGTTATCTGTGTATTCGAAGTAATTTTAATATTGAAATTTAATCGTTATGAATAGTTTATTCTTTACTTACAACTATAAAACTTCAAAAAATATATGCACGTATGGCACTTGACCAAACCAGTTAAAAGGCTAAAAACTTTGATATATGCATTTCATACAATAAATATACAGAGATATAGTTTAGGACATATGGATTCAGTTTAAAAGATATCTTTAAAGTATTAAATCAATGTAAAAATATATAGCGGGAAAGAAATTACTGAAACTTCTCGCATATTTCAAAATATAGATATAATCACTTCCATTCAGAGAATTATGGACCTTTATCAAAATCATAGAATCTTTCAGTGCTCAGATTTTTATTTTTAAAGTACCAAACATAAACTTTTAGCTCTTTTAAGTATAGTAAATGAAACGGAATTTTTTTGTTGTTGCTGTTTGGAAAGCTGTTTCATCGACAGAATGTCAGAGAAATCTGACATAGTGTCGTAAATTCCGAAGATCACTAAACAAATTTCATTGATCTAAATTATTGGGACTTTAAGTTATTTTGCATTCACTGTTCCTTGTACTGTTTTGATTTCAAAGACTGTACCAACGGAAACCAGCCAATCGATTTTCAAATTTTGCTCAAAATTTAATATATATTTACATTAATATGCATAACGAATTTTATCAATATCGAAAAATAACAAATTTTATCTTACACTCCAAAAATTTTATCTTATTTTGCAGTTTAAAATTTGTAGTTATTATATTCACCTATATTCAATTTCAAGCCAGCAGTCGTGTAAAATTTGAATGAAACTGCATAATGACAACTGATTACCATTATTTTTCCAAGCTGTACAATATTGAATTATCGTAAAGAGTGAAATAAATAATATTTTGGAAAAATATCTATAAAATCTAAACAACCATAAAAATCTTTATCAAATTTATAGCCGATATCAATTTTTTTTCAGATATATATTTCGTGTTCGAATTTCAGCTTGTTTTGAAAGAAAATGCTGTATTTATAATAGGTCGATAAATGAAAGATGACATTATCTTGTCATAAAATGTTCACTTAAATATAATCAATACACTATCAGACTTGTAATTTTACCCCAAAAGATCTAGGAAGAAAAGAAATCATTCCTTGAACTTTCACAGCGGTTTCTTAGTGGTAAGATTTCTGCTTCGAAACTGCGGGCTTTAATTTCAGGACTATGATCTACAGGTGAGCCGTCGTGTAAGCGGGGCTAGTGCACGTTCAATCCATGAGAACAAACGTCTTCCCGCTGGAAAAAAGGGCCATCATCAGACGATCTCTCAAAACTATGAGGTTTGTCTCAAAATAGCACTAGTGTTGCTTTAAAATGGGACCTTAATATTACTAAATTAAAACTTAAATTCGAAGTCTATTTGCTAAATTACATTATTTAGGGAAATTTTTCCCTTATTTTCACTCTTTTGAGCTCAAATAAGTAATTACATGCAAAATCATTCGGCTAAAAATATTTATTTTAGCTTTAAATTGAATTTTGTCTAAAATTTAATCTGCATCTTCTTGCCATTCTTTAATATTTTTTAAATCAGAATTTTATATATATATATATATATATATATATCAAAATGATGCACCTTCTTCAATATTGAGCGAGAAGCCTCATTCAAATGCAAAGGGTTAATACAATAAAACAGTTTGGTAACAACTTATTTTGCCCTTATTGAGATCTATAGATAAATAATTATGATAGAAAAAAGCAAAGTACAGTCGAATCCGGTTAATTGGACCACCGGATAATCGGACCAGCCACTTAATCGGACCGAATCTTAAAGAACTAAAACAAATCCTATGTACATAAGCCTAATATTATTCGCTTATTTAAACCAAAATTCCGTTTAAACGGACCAAAGAACGTGGCAGGGAAGATGAAAAAGAAGCCACAAGTCGCCTGTGTACAGCAGGAAGTACGAAAAGGAAAAAAACCAGTGAGAGGTGAGCAAGCTCTTTGTTTCTTAGAACGGGCAGGTCGGTAGTAAGTTCTTCAAACGTTGACTTGAATTTGATAAGAACTTTTTTTTATCGTGCTTCGCATGCTGAGTATCATGTAGATCGTTTCAAAGAATTTGTTTGTAAATTTATTTTTCAATGAATAATGTTCATAGGCAACAGTAGTTCTTGTTTGTATGTTCGCCATACGCGTGTGCCGCACAATAAAGGTCATAATGACATTTTAATATGTTAAGTATAGCACGTCTCGTCTTGTAACATAGGGCATGTTCGTGTAATCGGACCAGCCGGTTATTAGGACCAAAATGATGGCGTCCCGATGTGGTCCGATTAACCGGAATCGACTATACTTTCAATACCATACATTCATATCTTATGAAAAACTGCATTCCATTAAATTTATTTACTATTTTCTCTGAAGAAAAAATAGCCACGTAGGTCTGGTGGTAATTTCTTGGTTTCAGAATCAAAAAATTTTAAGTTGGAGGCCCAATTCCACCGAAGTGATTTGTTGGACATAAAATCCATCGGGTCAAACCTCACCCCACTGATATGGTGCAGAAATTTGGTGAAAGACTTCCAGATCCTTTGTAATCCTCGTGTTCTGACCACTGTTTAAAATTACGAGAATCATCCCAAAATAGCTCTACTATAGTTTTAAGAAACGAGGCATTAAAACTAAACTAGAGTTTCGCGATAGCACAGAAAAGGTTTTAGAACTTCCCTCATCTTTTGTGCTTTACTACCAATTAAACAGTAACATTTAAATAAATATATATAATTTTGAAGTATTTTACGCTTACACTTAAATTCTAGGGATGGAAATTATAGAACCATTTATATTCTACAGAAAATTCAATTTAATGGTCATTATTTTCCACGGAAATATTAGTAGAAGGTTGTAAAGCACAAGGGAATATAGCAAACGGAAAGAAATATCGGGTCCTTATTTTTTGGGCCTTTGCAAAAACATTTCTAACAACTTCTTTATCAAGAAACCAACTTTGACGTACTGGTCAGCTGTGGTGGCCTGAATCAAAGTCTTGACTACGGAGCTGGAGCGTTTCAGATTCGATACTTGATTCCAACGATGAATCCTCGTGTAAATAAGTGAGTGTGGATGTCTAGAGGGTGGTGTCATCTCAGGTGTTATCCTTGTCATCTGACTGAGGCTCAAATTACAAGGCCCATCCCAATACAGCCTATAGCGCTTGGCGATAACGAGGACTGAACTCGCGATGTTAGGGTTCAAAGGGATCATTTTTGTCTTGTGGTCATGTTATCTGGCTACGAACCCAAACGTTGCGAGGTCAATCCGTTTTATCACCCTACTCTACATTGGTGACCTTGGACGATAAACAAAAAAACAAAAGGCAGCCTTAATGCAGCTGCTGTTGTGTCCCTACCCGAATAATAAATAAATGATGATAAATAATCAGCCAATAAAAAAGTGACGATAAATAATCAGCCAATAAACACAAAATGACGGTAAATAATCATAACAAATAAAAAATGGCGATAGATATCCAGCAATGAATAATCAATAAAAATCGGTAAGGTGCATTATATTCAACAGCCAATATATCACCACTGAAAAGGTAACAAAAGTATCATTCGTCTCGCTACGCACTCATTCGTGTATGGAGTATTGTAGTGGAAGCTTTATAAGCCATATAAGATCCTCAGAATTGAGTGATCAATTTTGTCTTGTAGTCACGTTATCCGGTTAACCTTAAAATCGCAAATTATGTCCTAGTTATCACCAAGCGCTACAAGCCCTAATGTTTATTTCAGGGCATTGATGTAACTAAACTAAACTAAACCAGAATTCCACAATAGCATAGAAAATGTTTTCTAAAATATCTTATTCTACCATTTCAAGAAATATACATTCATTTCATATGAAACTTTGTATTTTCATTTAATTTATTTATTCTCTCAAAAGTAAATTTCTGAACCCTTTAAAAAAACTTTATTTCTAGGTAATTTACTATGTTTTGAAAACTGCAGAAATGAGAGAAAATAGCTAAGAAAAGTATCTTGTTTCCTGCATTTTAAAGGTAAATACAGGAAAAAAAAATATTTATTTGTTCCCTGCAAAATATTTCTTTGTTTCTGCAAATATATAAAAGTATTCTTGCATTTTTTTAGTTTTTGCGAATTCAGTGGTTTTATACAAATAAATATTTCTTATCTTCAGAGGTGTAATGCTTTGCTATAAAATGTCAAATGGAGAAAAAAAAAAACTGTTAAAAGGAAGAATTTGGCTCAAAAATATTTGAAATTACTATAATATTTTTAATGTTACTATATTTTTATATGCATTTTAATATTTTATCTTCATAGAAAATGAAATTCTCGAAGGAAATTATAATGTTTATCCAGACATAGATATTTTCTGTATAAATATATAATCACTATAGAGTTAGAATATATATTTTTAAAACGTTGGAAATATAATTTTTTTGTTTTTTTGATACAAAGTTATTTTTACATTTAAAAAATAATTTCTTTGAAGAATGAAGTTTATAGGTAAATCAAAAAATGAGATGCCAAAATCTTTCGGGAAGAGGAGGAATTCCTCGCGAGTATTAAATTCTGCATCAAAATAGAATATACGTCATCTGCATTTAAATGTCACCAATGAATATAGTGAGCTGTGCAAAAGCGTTTATTAGAAGATTACAGCAATGAAATCTGAACTGATTAAAAAAATTTGTGATTCAGGTAATAATAGAGAAAAAATATAATTTTTCATAAAATGAGTTTTAAAAAAACGGAACTTGAATTTTTAGAAAAAATACCTAAAAAAAATCCTTAACTTTCGAATATTGACAACATATTGGTATAGTTTGAAATCAAAGGGATCAGAAACCATTTTAGAGCAATAAAAAAATATTCGACATTTTTAACAATTTTCGAAGTTTTAAGTGTCCGCGCACACCTTAATGTAGTTTGATATCAAGGTTATCAGAAGCTAGTCAATAAATGTTATTGTTGTTTTAATGTTACATTTCAGTCATTTATTTTGTTGAAAATACGTTTTTTTCCGAAAAGGTGCCCTCTGACGAATATTTAAGAGATCCATATTTTTTCCCTGAAATTACGTGAGTGCATCCTGTATATAATTTATGAATCAGATTTCTCTGCAATTTGTTCAGCAGTTTGCGTTGTATGATTCTGTTTATAGGGGAAGTATGATTTTAACCACCCCTTATATTTAGCATTTGTCTTAGTAATAATAATTTCCTCTGATTGCTATTGATGAACCACACTATGTTCCTGGTCCAATGATATTTTCTCATTACCTTCTGTAAATGCTATATTTTTGGTAGATTAATAATTATTTGAGTCTTCATAGTGCCTTTCTTATTTAAATAGTTTTTTTCAAAAAAACTAGGTATGAAGTTGTAATTATTTTACAATAATTTATATATAAGTATGATATAACTAATTAAGACATTATTTTTAATTTTTATCTGAAATATTGTTTATTGCTCCAATTTTTGCACTGTTTTCGTAAATCGTTTGCAAGGAATTTTAATTGCGGTGCAAACGATAAAGCAATTTTAAGTTAAGCGATGTGAGAGATAAACTAACTTAATGCAACATAAATTTTTAAGGAAGTCTTTTGTGATGAACTATAAATCAGTTATAATTTTATGAAAATAAAATTATAATTATATAAAAAATGAGTTTCATGAAATAATTTCCAAAATGTAAATAGGTATATTCGAAGTTTTGTTTGTAATATTTTTTATCAACTAAAATATTATAACCTTTAATTAACTTTTAGTTTACATTCGAAATTCAGCGACGGAAATTTAGTAATTTAGTGCGAAACTCTATAAAGAGGACAAATATTTATTTTACAGGGTATATATATTTCAATGATATATAACAGAATGTAAAAAAATGTTGCGTTTTTATATGTAATAAATCTAAGAAGTGTCTTGATAAGAATTTTATATACTGTGCTATGAATTACTTTTTTCTGTTAATAAAAATTATGACTTACTGTATGCCATAAATAATTTCATAAAGAACGATGCCTTTATAAAAGAATGGTTTTCTACTTCTATTGTGTTGATAGTTCTGTATAAAATAGGAATTTGAAACACTATTAGTAGAAATACCAACAAGTTAAATTAAAATTTTAATATCCTCATTTATTGATAAAATAAATTAAAGGATATCATTTAGAATTTCCTTAAGATAATTATTTAAACATAAGAGGTAGACTCTAATTATTGATAGCTGATGCAACTATAAAATATTTCATCCCTTGGACTGTGAGTTTGAACCTCGCCAGCTGAAGACTCTCTGTGTACATGGTAGCTGTTGCACGCATAAATCTGTCATAACCATTAAGTCCTCCAAATCGAGACACTACCATTAGCAGTACAGGATCAGAGGTGATCGCTATCTGATTAAAATTTAAATTACAATTTGTGGATGATTGAATTAAATGAGACGTCTTTAAGAAGTCCTTACCGTAAAAAGGATTGATATGTATAAATAGCTAAGACATATTCTTGAACCTAGAAGGTGCCGCTGAAAAAAAAACTCTAAAACTCTGCTTGAAATTGCTGACTTTGTCCACGGACTTGCTTATGATAAGAGTCACAAGCAACAGCAAGTAGTATTTTTTCTTAAAATCTGGAATGTTCCCCTGAAACGAACTTTTTTTTTCAAATGAAAATATTTACGATATTTTCTTTTTATCACAATTTCATCATTTATAACTTAATCTTAATTTTTTTTAAAACCTTGCATTGGCTCTTTATTACATTATAAAATATTAAAGAAACCTTGAGAAATAAATTAGATATTACTATACGTTATTTTATTTGAAAACAAAACTCATAACATGACAAGCTCAACTTAAATTCTGATATCCTCATTTGTTGATACAATAAATGAAGGGATACACTTTGAAATATTTTTAAAATAACAATTACAGATGAAAGGTAGATACTAATTATTGATAATTGATATATCAATAAATTATTTTTTAATCTAAAATATTGCAATAGAACGAGACTTTTTTTTCAAACGAAAATGTATCACAATCTTTTTATTCTTTACAATCTTGATTTATAACTTAATAAATAAGCTTTGTACTGAACTTTTATTACATTATAAAACTCAAAAAAATTTAAGAAATATTTTATTTATAATACTATAAAATATTATCTTTGTTAGCAAAAATTACAAAGTAACATGTTAAACCAAAATTCTGTTAAACTCATTTGTTGTTAAAATAAACTAATATATACAGTTAGATACCTCATTACGATAATAATTTGAACGAAACACAAAAACTGTAGCTATTGATATTTGATGTAACAATAAAATACTTTTAAGACATCTGAATTTTCCCCTTAAAATTAAATAATTGCTTTCTTTCAAACGAAAATATATCACCATCGTTTTTATCTTACATTCACGATTTATAACTAAATAAATAAGCCTTATATTGCCATTTTTTACATTATAAAAAATCTTGATCTAAAAATCTTGTTAATGATGTTGAAGTAACTCTAAAATATTGAAAAATATCTAAAATTTTCGTTGGGAAAAAAGAATCATTTTTTTTTTTCCTAACTCAAATATAAAAAAATCTTTTTTTCTTCTAACTTTCATGATCTATGACTAAATAAATAAGCCTTGTGTTGTTCTTTTATTAGGTTATAAAAAATTTTAAAGAGCTTTGTGGCACTTAAAATTATTTATGGTACAGTGATTTTTTTCTGTTAAAAAATTTATAACTTGTTGAAAACTATAAATAATTTCAGAGAAGATAGACACCTCTATTAAAGAATGATTTTTTGTTTTATTTTGTAACTATTTTTCAAACAAAAGAATTTTAAAGTATTATTTTAATAATTTATATAACAGCTTCCTCAAATATTGAGCACCAGATTTTTTTTTTAAAATCTGTGCCTTTAAAAACAAATTAATGGGTTGACAGACACGCACAAATACATAGTACTAAAAATGCATTTTTCGTACTCAGGGTATTTTATAAATTGGATTTGTCAAAAGATTTATTTTTTGATTGGGATTTTGGATTTGTTCGGATTTTTCTGGCGCAAGAGCCATATTTTGTCTATGCTGCGCCAAACCATTGTTGAAACCATATCAATCAATGTGCAAAAATTAAAAAACGAGCAATGTATAAAAAATTTTAAAAAAAATTTAATGAGTGCATAAAATTTGATAGACTTTAAAAATGCAAAAATTTGAGCATGTAGTGTCTTGCCAAGTAACAAAGGTAATGGGGTTGTTCGCTTTTAGAAAAATTATCAAACGCGGTGCATTGAAACGTGGGCACTCTGATATTATATGTTGGACAGACATTTCACAGTCACATTGGGAGCACAGAATTTTTTGAAGATTACAATACAAATAATAAATACTGCGTCTAAAGAAACTATTAAAGTATACCGTGTGAACAATTATTCATATTTCTTTTTTTTAGTTTAATTAATATTAACGTTCCGCTTATAAAGCAAAATTAGAGCTATTTTGGAACCGACCTCTTAATTTTGAACCCCCGTCAGATGACGAAGATGAGTATCTGAGTTGATACCACCTCTAAAATCTTTCACATCCACCAACAAGAAGATGACTGGAAATGGCGGATTTAATGCTCCCCAAACTCTCTTACACGACTACTCTTTGATAGAATCGGGTTTCGAATCTGCAGTCCTCCAGTTCTGAAAATGAAATACTGTCTCCAGACCACCAAGACTCCATATTTGTTACTCATTTTCAAATATATGTATTCAAAGGCATTGCTTCGCTATTACATTATATCGTAGAAATGATTCTTTTCAGTATCCTGAAACTACCGTTTTTGAAGTTTCTATCTCAATAAATCGGAAGGATGCGTACATTTCTGGTATTTACTAAGTGGGCATTGATATTACTGGAAATGTAAGCATCTCCTCCTTTCACTTTCTTCTCACCCCTATTCTATTGAATTAAACCTATCCTAATACATGCGCAACAGAGATGAGAGTTTAAGAATCTGTTGAAAAAAATGTAATTATGCTTATTATTATTAACATTTTATAAAAAAATATTTTCAAATGCATATATTCAGAAGAAAATATTACACTATGACAATTTTTTTATAAAAAGTAAAAATGAAACCTACGACCGCAAAATTCAAGTTATTATGTGAGAACATTATTTTTTAAGATATTATTAATCATAATTAAGTAAAGTCATTAACCAATTTAAACCGGTTTAAAACATTCATGTAGTTTCTCTATAGATCTCTCTCCTTATACACGCATACGCACGCACGCACACACACACACACACACACACATATATATATATATATATATATATAATATATGCTATTTCCAAATGATTAACTATTCATTAGAAATTTAACTATTAAAGAAAAATATTTTTTATAAATTCTTAAATATATCAATTTATATAAAAATTGTATGAAAACAAAATTTCTGTGAACACAAACTGCTATTTTCTATGTTCTGTGATTATAAAACAACTTCATAATTTATTATTCTTAGAACAGTAGTCAAATCCTTCAATGTTGCCAAAATTAACACATTAAAGGTGGGGGATCTTTACGGAAGTATTCTAGGTAACGCGAGATAAATTCTAGTCCTATGACTCCCGCCTTTAATGTGTTAAGAATGAATGAAGTGATATTTTCCCATTGGGGAAATTTTTTTGAAACAAGTGGAAACAATTTTATCAAAACTGTTATTATGTGAACAGTGAAATGTTTTTCAACATATTTTAAAACTTAAATTATTTAATTTCCTCAGAAGAAAATCACATTCCATAAAAAAAACCAGTTATGATGCCACAGTTCTACGTCAATTTTTTTAAAACGCATCGGCTGTGAAAAAGCACACGTAATAATAAAGCAATACTGGTAGAAACAGGTCGGCCTTTTAAAAATGCATCTGCTTTCAAAGAAGCATACATAATAATAATGCAAAACTGGTAAAAGCAGGTAAAAAAAACGTATGCTATAAAAAGATGTTGATGAATACTGCCATTTATGTGTTATTTATTGCCTACCTGATTTCAAGTTTCAATTACTTTTTTGCCTTAAATTATTCAAAACCTCCTACGAAAACAGGATCATTTTCTCACATTATTATAATATTGTATTCCTAGAGTACCGTGAAATGCATTAAACCATTGATAACTAGCTGAAATATCGAAAATCTAAACTCCAGTTGTCAAAAGTTTGCATAAATAGGCATTAAATATAGGACGTTTAATTCCAAATTCCTCAACGAGTTTACTATATTCTGAACGGGAATATGAATATTTTAATGATGCAAAACTATCCAACATGGATGCTAATCATCTTGAAACTACTCAGTCTGTTTTAACATTGAGGAAACTAAATGATTTGCGGGTACTGAGTGCTTAGACGGATTCTAAGTCTAATGGGCGTCAGTGGCAACGATATTTGACCTTGCAATTGCAGATATGACCTCAGACAAGAATGCTAAAGATTCTGGCATCTTAAGTAGGTTTACTCCTTTGATCAATTCTCTTTCTATAATGATCCATCAAGTTCCAATTATATTTTGTTTCACAAACAAAAATTATATTTCATGTCATTCTATAAGGGCAAAATCTTCTAAAAATTCTGAAAACAGTTATTCATTTTTACAAAATATTGCTTTCTATTTCATTGAAATTTTTTTATTTAGTTTTGAATTCATTTATTTATTTGTACAAAATCTTGAATTTTATTTTGGCTATATTAATGCATTTAAAACAATAAAATATTGAAAACATTTTATATTGGTTTCAGGTGGCAACAACAATGACTGAAGTTCCTAAGTCGATTTTTTCGGTATCTAATGCAAAAATTAACATTTTATTGCAACAATATCTATACAAATAATGAAGAAAATCCATATCCGTCCCACCTGAAGGCACCAGAATTAAATACTGAATGACTGAACCACCGCTTCAACAACACTGGCTGGAGCTATGGTTGAGTCCTAAGGGCCATCACTGGCCACGGTACAACCCTCCTCGTAAGGAAGTACGTCTTGTCATCGACGGGAGGAGGGAGATTTCCCACTTTTATTGTAACCACAAGGTTGGCGAGATCCAACCACCATGCCGGAAGCATCTCCAATTATGAGGTGCTCCCCGTAGGTCTAATAATGAAGGAGAAATAAAACTAAAAACAGGTTTATAGGAACTAAGTTATGGGTGAATTGTGATAAATTTCTTGAGCCATGTGTAATTTCACATAATTGCAATAGTATGTAAAGCAATACGCATTTAATGAACTTACTGACTAAAAGGAGAGTAATGGACTAAAAACGGGGAAGCGAACTGGAATTTCCATCCTTATAGTCGGTGATTTTATGTTTTAACTCCAGAAGAAAGGAAGTCTTACGAGAACCTAACGCTTTATATATATATATATATAACAGGAAGGTTATAATTGACGTTTGAGTCAAATGAAATTTTAAATCGTCTCTTGAATCTACCAATTGAAAAGATTAGACTGGAAAGTATATACATCGTCTGTTCACTTCGAGATACTAAAGCAAAAAAAGGTGACATTTTTCCCTTCAGGGTTTCTACCAAGAAATGTTGCAAGATTATTTGTCAAGAGTCGATTTTGGAAAGTTAATCTTGGATATCTTAAAAAAATGTTGCAAGCATCAGGCATTTTTATTTATTTGACTTATTGACAGGAATTTTTATTTATTTGATTTTATTTGAGGGTAAATTTCCTATAGCCCGTGTGTAGTTAATTAAATAAAAGAGAGAAAGATCAAGGAATAAGAGAACATTTAGAATGATTTTAATATTTGCTAAGTTCAGTAGAAATTTCGAATATTAATCAGGATTTAAATTATGAAACTTATACAAATTTACATATTACAAGATTCAAAACGTGAAATTTATACATGGATTTAAATTTTATATCAGATTTCAAATAGAAGCCAAATTATTTTATTAGCTCGGTGAAGAAATTTCTGATTTGTTACTCACCAATCCCAATAAATCACGTTAAAATCCTTTTGGAAGCACTAAATGGTCCCAGTTTTCTTCTAGAACCAATTACATGGTTATGCATTTCTAATAGTAATTCCAAATCATAAATACATACATGGCTGAAAGTAAATTTAAATTATTTCAAATTGCCTGAACCGCTAGTATTGAACTGTTATCTATTATTAAAAACTAAATCCGTTTTTCTAAAATTAAAGTTTTTTGGAAAAAGAAGGTAAGATAATATTAAGATAAATAAGATAAAATTAATAAAAGGTTTAAAATGAATAAAATAAATAAGTAAAAAATATTATTTGGCGGCTGGAGCGTCAAATTCGTGCCAATCTTCCAGACTTGATAGGACTTGGACATATGGATTACATGGATTTTCAAAATGAATGAGAGGAATTTTTAGATCTTCAATAAAAATGTGTCACAGTTACACCTGACGATAGATCGTCAAAAAAAATATTTCTACCGTTAATCAAAACTTTGTATCAAGCATTAACTTTTAGTTTAAATGTTAATTTTAAAAAGATATATTTTATAAAACCTCGTAGAAGCATTTATATTGAAATTGCTGCCTAATAGGAGAATATTAATAAGACATCTCAATTAATATTTATGGATGCATCGTATAAAAAATTATATTTCTTATATTATTTGCAATACTCCAAAGAAACATTATTAATTAGAAACAAATAATTTTGATGAGTCTATTATTTGAACTTCGTCCGTTAAATTAAAACGTATGTACCTACACAATTTCATGTTTATAAAACCATTTGATGAATGTTCTCCAACATTTTCATTTCTCCATAATTCTAAATTTTCAGTTTCAAAGATTTTGATTTAGGATCGAAACTAGTCGATACATTCTAAATAGTTTAATTTTCTTTCCTTTCAGATGTTCATGATTCTATTCATACTGAA
>JAPMOQ010054340.1:6939-27566 GCA_026543055.1 Argiope trifasciata
CCCTTCCCGTAAAATGACGAGTATAGCTCGTCATTGATTTTTCATGCCATATAGCACAATGACGAGCTATACTCGTCATTGTGCTATATGGCATGACGAGCTATATTCGTCATGCGGCTGAAGTTACTGTTGAATATAATAATAAATTTGATTTAAAATTTCTGTTGTATTGAATTTGGAGGCACTTTATTACTTATGTTGATATCATAGATCATTAGCATATATCGTTTGATTGTCTAAGTACAAGCTACGGCTAAACTATTAGTATTCATTCTGATAAATTCGTCCATTCTTTCTAATAAACATTTAGCCTGAACATCTGACTTCCTAAATGCTAAACATGTAGTGAAATAAACATCTTAAGGAATAAGAGTAATGTAGTTCAAGATGATCAAAGTGATTCAGAAAAATCAGAAAATAAACATATATTCAGTTGATACTGATAATGAAATATTACCAAGAGGACGAAAACGAGCATAGTGACTAATAAGTGAATTTTTGAATACTCTGGAATCTCAGACACTTTAGGTGGCTGTAATAAAATAAAAATTACGCTAGTGCTTGGCTTAAACGCGAAAACTAAGGACTAATCTGAAATCACAAGAGATTTTTGAAGAAATGTCGAATGCGAATGTACAAATTACAATTGCATTCATACCAATAATACAACTTTAATTAATAATTATAAATTAGTTAGAATTATAAAATAAACTAAGCTTTCTTAAATAAAAATTAAATAGTTATTTCACCGATAATTTTTGCATTCTTAAATCTTACTGGAAGAGGTTAAGGTATCAGACAACGTTTAAAACTCTGTTTATCAGCTACACCAATGATTTTTTTTGTGTTTTTATTTCTTGTAGCTCAGACTTTCCTCTTTCCAAAACAGGTTAACTTTTCTAGGAAATGGAAGGCCTGACCTATCAACCAAAAAATATTTCTCAGCTAAAATGTGTCTTCAATTTTCTAAAAAGAATTATTTTCATAAATATTCACCACCGTTAACATGATATCTTAAGAAAATATGGAGGTATTTATGTAAACATTTCAGCGTGTGTTTTAAATAATATGAACAATAAAATGAATCAAATACTTTTTTGGGGTTAAATACTTTTTCATTTATAGGTGTTTTTAGAAATATTAAGATGTGAATTTATGGGAAAAAAATGCATTTATACCATTACTCATAACTTTGCATCTCAAAATGTTTCTTAGATTTTGTTTCCTTTCATTCATCACTATATTCTATAAATAGTTCACAAAGAAATATATAATTGTTGCATTACAATTTTGTGTAGAGTGTCAACCGTTTTGTTTCAATTTCATTAAAAATTCCCATAAATTTTCTTATTTCTCAAAATATTTTATATCTTAAAATATGTTTTTTGTATTTATAGTATTTTGTATTATAATTCACAATACATTTAAAAACCATGGTTTAAAAAAATTTTTAAAGTTTATTTTTTCAAAAAATTTCTTCGAACGTAGTCGGATACCTTATGCATATTTATTAATCTTATTTAGTAAAATAGCTTTGGTGCTATAATACTTCATCTTTCAAAAAATGCTTCTTCCTGTATTAAAAATTTTCAATATTTGCAAAGTTCTAAAGATTAATTTTATAGCAAGCTAATTGCTGTCTCGACAAAGATCTTTCTGATATTTTTGAAATGAAAATGGTTTATTATTGCATTATTTGTCTTAAATTGTTCTTAATAATTCATGTATTTCCTCTGCTTAGATTAAAGTGTTATAAGTCAGATAATTTTAGTCATAGAAATGTTTTCTTTTTTTAAATTTTATGTCATAGGATATTATTTTTTTCTCTGAAAATAATGGATGCGAACCAGACAAGGAATAAAAAAAAGAATTGTTAATGTTTTCGGTAACACATTGATTGATATACACTGATGGAAAAAAAATCCCAACACCAAGAAAAATTATTGTACAGTCATGAAATTTTAGGAATACATTCGTCTAGGTAACATATTTAATTGATTAAAGTTTCAAGATCACAGGTAGAGCCATTTCAAATGTGAAATGTTGGTACATTAGTAATCGACAGAATTTTGAATGCAAGCATGCAAACGTGCATGCATTGTGTCGTACAGGTGTCGGATATCAGTTTGTGGGATGGAGTTCCATGCCTGTTGCACTTGGGCGGTCAATGCAGAGACGGTTAATACTGGTTGTGGATGACGCTGGAGTTGTTGTCCAATGATGTCCCATACGTGCTCGATTGGAGAAAGATCTGGTGACCTAGCAGGCCAAGGCAGCATGTCGACACTCTGTACAGCATGTTGGGTTACAACAGCGGTATGAGGGCGAGCGTTATCCTGTTGGAAAACACCCCCTTGAATGCTGTTCATGAATGGCAGCACAACAGGTTGTATCACTAGACTGACGTACAAATTTGCAATCAGGATACGTGGGATAACCACTAGAGTGCTCCTGCTGCCATACGAAATTCCTCCGCAATCCATAACTCCAGGAGTAGGCACTGTCTATCTAGGCCAAAGACAGGTCACTAGCAGGCGTTCACCTGGTCTGCTTCTAACCAACAAATGGCTATCACTGCGACCAAGGCAGAACCGGCTTTCATCAGAAAACACAACAGATCTCCACTCCGTCCTCCAATGAGCTCTAGCTTGACACCATTCACGTCGCAAACGGCAGTGGTTTGGAGTCAGTGGAATGCACTGTACAGGGCGTCTGGCTCGGACCTTCCCTTGAAATAACCGATTTGTAACAGTTTGTTGTGTCACTGTAGTGACAACTGCAGCTCAAATTTCAGCTGCAGACGCAGTACGATTAGCCACAGCCATAAGCCGAATACGACGGTCTTCCCTCTCATTAGTACAACGTGGCCGTCCGGAATCTCGTCTTCTTGAGGCAGTACCTTCTCTTGACCACTGCCACCAATACTCATGCACCGTGGATACATTCCTCCCAAGTCTTTCAGCAATATCGCGGAAAGAAAACCCACCTTCTCGTAGCCCTACAACACGACCTCGTTCAAACTCAGTCAGCTGTTGATGATGGCTTCTTCGTCTTCTCAGAGGCATCCTTGACTAACATTAACCCACTACGTCAAATCTCAACTGTAAATAACTATCACGAACCTTACAGAGCTTATTTAAAGCAAACCTCATTTGCATGTTCATAGTGTCGCTACTAGCGCCTCACCTACGCGCGTAACTCGAAATTTGAATCGACGTCGTCTTTCAGATGTATAAACACGCCTAACAAATTTCGGCTATCTAGCACAGCTCCTCCCTAGCGTTGGGTTTTTTTCCATCAGTGTATAAAAAAATAATATAGTACATTCAGTCATTTAAAGCACTTTTCTATATTTATATATACATGTATATCATAAGGTATCCGACTGCGTTCGAAAGAAATTTAAAAAAAAAACTGGATTTTTTTGAAATTATTTAAATTGTTGTTATTATATGTATTCTCAATTGTAACACAAAATAGTGTAAACTCAAAAAGACATTTGAAAATATAATATATTTTGAGAAATAGGAAAATTGGTAGTAAATTTTAATGAAATTTAACATAAACGGTAAACACTATACACAAAATTGTAATTGAGCAATTCAATTTTTCTTTGTACATAAGTTATGGAATATAATCATGAATGAAATGAACCAAATTCTAAGAAAAATTTGGAAAACAAAGAAGCTATAAGTAAAAATATGCAATTTTTTCAAAATTTCACTGTTTAGTTAAAAAAAACACACCTATAAATGTAAAAGAATTTCACCAACACTAAAACTTTTGTTCGTTTCATTTCCCATATTAATTAAAACCCTAGCTGAAAATTTTATGTAAAAACATCTATTAGTGTTTGTGATTTAAAGATTAATGGTGGAGAAGTTTTATGAAAATTGAAGACAAATTTTAGCTGAAAAATGGTTTATGCTTAAAACTCCCCTTGTTTATCTACCATGCTTTCCTTTTCCAAGAAAATATTAACTTTTGGAAAGAGTAAAGTCTGAGCAAGAAGAAATAACAATGAAAAAATCGCCAATACGATAATTAATCTAAAAATTAATGAATGAACCATGATAAGAGCAGGTAATCAATTGATTATAACAATACTGAGCTTAATGTAAAATGTTAAATAATTTAAAGAATTAATATTTTAGGAAAAAAATTATTGTATAATCACTATTCTTTTCTTTAATTTCAGCGAATACATATTTATTTTTTAAATCACATTCGAATAAGAGATTGATTATTTGACATATAATAAAACTAAATAGCACTTCTTCAAAAATAAATTATAACATTTTTTTTTGTACTTTCGTTGATATTTTCTAATTGCTGATTTCTTCCATCTTTGATTAACAGTTTAAATCATTCCAAAAAGAACTTAGGGAATATTGCCGCTTAAAGATTGTTTTTTACGAGCTCAGTGATAGAATAGTCAAAGCACGCGATCTAAACACTGGGTTTGCTGGTTCGATACTCGCTATGGCTGTTGTATCCAAAGCGTGGATTTTTTTGTTGGTTTTCTTAGTTATAGTTTCCTTATGCTCTCTAACATTCTAGACCTTTCTTTGTTAGTCAAATGAGTTGTTTTTCGAATATTCTGTTCTACTATAAAAGCGGATACCCACTAATAGTGGGCAACTTCTCGACCACGTAAAGTTGCAAGTCTCTCCTTACCTTCAATGAACTTGTTTGTTAGTTAAAAGCTGACGGTGTGTTTATTTAAGTCTTCGTAAAAATATTTTATTAAAAGTTTACATTGAGATAGTTAATATCTTATTTAGACTCTGATTTTCCGTTTATTCTCACAAACACTATCGTCATTTTTTCTTGTGAATGTTTCTTGCTAATATCTATAATGTCATCTCTATCATTTACTGCATTTTCTGCACTTATTAATCCCTTTTCATTCAAGAACGAATGTTATTCGAGACTTGAATCGCCGATTTTTATGCTGAAATTTGCAATTAAGTGAATGTATTAAGTCACTTAAAATCCTAAGAGCATTAACAATCTTCATTACTAACGTACTTCCTTCAAACTCAAAGCAAAACGAAAATATTAACACAAAATGTTAAATCTTTTAATTCATATAATTGAAAAAAATCTCCGAACTTTTGAAAGTAATTAAGCTTAGAATGTAGGATTTCGAAATTTTTACTTTTATAATTACAGTAAAAGCTCTTTATTCGCGGTATATATGTTACATAAATGGGCTGCGACTACCGAAACCGTGAATACGGAATAGGGATTATAGGGGATACGTTCCTAGGTGACGAAATAAAACAAAAAAACAAATATATAAAAAAATCCATTTAATTGAAGTTTTTGAGCATTTTGATTAATTATCTTAAGGCTTAGGCAATGGTTTGAAGAATTTTCTTTTGTTTGTCAGTATTTAAAAGCTCCTTCCATTCAGATGGATACGCAGCAATCGCATTAGAAATTTGCCTCTGAAAAATAAAGACTCCGTTCCATAGACGGATCAATGCTCATAAAGAAATCGCAAAGCTCATTTGCCATTCTTAAATCGTCACTCAGATTTTTCAAATAAAATGTCACGTTTCCAGTGCTTGTTGAAGCCTCTTCTTCAATGGGCTGCGAATTAAACATTTCCTCCAAGTCGGTTTAAGTCAGATCTTCATCTTGCGATTCAAGCAATTCCTGAATGATTCTATCTGTTCGAACCCATCTCGTCCTATTCCATTCGCGATTTCGGCTATGTTTGCAGTTTGCATTGAACAACATACTTTAGGCAAAGTTGTAATAAGATCTATTTTACTTTTTTTATTAGTCCATTTGACGGCATTTACAAAGGATATTGGGTTGGATACCTATTTGAATCCTTTTATTATTATGTATGTACTTATTAGATCCGCGAATAAAGAAATGTTTAGCCATGAATATAGGAATTGGGTCGCTTTTTTTAAATCCGCGAATAGTGATAATGCGAATAAAGGAACCGCGAATAAGGAGCTTTTACTGTATTACATATGATTTTAAAAACTACCGCCAAACTCTTTGTTTTCAATTGCTTTACTAGAAGTGGTTCCACTTTTTACTATCTATAGTTTTATTTTACTTTTGCAACTAAAATATATTGTCTTAAGAACTACGATCATATATTTTTATTGTCAATTGCTTTATTATATGTGACCAATATTTTGTTTTCGAATGATTTCCAATATGTTATTATCATTTGTTTTATTACTGTGCAGGTAATCGAACGCATAAAACGGACGAAGGTCAGTAATATTAAAAAGATAGTTAAACAAATTGAACAACTCAAATATCAAAGGTTTGTTTCAAGGGCAATTTTATGATCACATTAACGAACAAGAAGTTATATTTTTTGAACCAAAAATATAAAGGTTAAAAAACCGTAACCATATATGAGAAATGCAGTTAAAAAACAAAGAAAAATGGAATTTTAATAATATTGATAATATATTTTAATTTTATTATAATGAGTAATTAGTATCATTTGCTTCTTTTAATTTTCATTGTTATTTAGAGATTTCTGCTATATTTTTTTTATTGCTGACTCTGTGGAAGATTTTTGTTTTGATCTTCCACATTTTGACAAAAAAATACATTTCAGTTCATTCAATAGTCAGAATGATTTTTTTTTCTTCAAGTAGCATTTTATTGCTTTATTTCCTACTTTCTGCTTAATCGTTAAAAAAGATATGTTTTCCTTTAAAGAGACCACTCAGGGTAAATCGGATTTCTATATTTATAATACACAACTCAGATTTGAACATGTCTAGCTTGACTTAGCAACAACGTGCTATACTAACAAAAAAGCACAATGTGTGTGTGTGTGTTGGCGCTCTACGAGTCAGACCGTTGGACCTACAACTATCAAAGTTTTTACACGTATACCTTAGTGATCGGGAAATTGCACCTCGGGGCTCTTTTTCCAAATTTTTATTTAGAATGTTAATTAATTAAAAATTAAACGAAATTTCGACGTTTTTCGGTTATAACTTCCGAAAATATTATTGCACAATCATGATTTTTTACATCAAATTAAAGGTAAAAAAATTAAGTTTCTAATGATGTTCGCGTTTTAACATACGACTTAAGCTTCTACTTTTAACAAATTTTTAAAGAAATATTTTAACCACATTTTCAACAATATATTTCGTACAAAAAAATAAAATTTAATCTGCACGAGCACATCAAGGGGAAAAAAATTAGGTTTCATCAACGTGTTGCCATCATATTGACAGAAGTTCAAAGTAAAAATATCAACTATTATTGCGAATTAAATCTAAAGAAATGTCACTTTCAGCACATGACTGGATAAAATAAAAGAAATATAAAATGGGATATTTTCTAAAAAAATAAATACAAAGCAAAGGTTTCTATGATAGTTTGCAATATCTAAATAATTAATTCAATAAATCATCTTTATTTTCGGTAAACCTGATTGAATCTATACAGGATATGTACTCAAATTCCGGTTCAATGACCAATTTGTGAAAAATTAGTACAAGGCTTGCGTATTGTTTAGTACTGCTAATTTAACCTAAATGGAGTAAATAGTTACATTTTATGTAGCTTGAGTCAAAAAATTCATTGATGAATAATGAGTTTTAGATTTCTTCATACTTTACTTTGCGAACTATATTTTACAAATTATTTTATTAATGTTTTAAATAAAAGTTGCTACCTCAACAGCCTGTTCTAAATGAATAATTAAAACTGAATGAAAATATTGTAGCACAAAAGTTTTTTAAATCCTCTAATTTTTAATTAAGCTAATTTGTTTACTTTTTTTCATTGATAACAATGTTTTGACCTATAAATGAAGTTTCTATTTTTAATGAATTTTTAAAAGAATACTGTAACGGTATTTTCCAACAGTTAATTGCTCACAAAATGACAGTAGCATCTGCAAGAGCACGATAAGAGTGAACCAGCGTTTTGCCGTCACTTAGACAAAACTCAAACGGAATGATTAAATTAACTCTTATTGCAAATTAAACAGAAGAAAGTGTGATGCTCAGGGCATGTTTAAATGGTAGCGTAATGTTATGGGATAAGTATTAGATGCGATATTTTCCACATAATTCCATAACAGCTGATTGCAAATCAGAGAGTTGCATAGTACAATGAACAAATAATCGTAAGGTTTCTATAATAATACGAGTTACTTGACTATCGGAGTCTGAAGTTTAAATATATTTGGCTTATAAGTTATAAAAAGAGCATGGCACACAAGTATTTAATTGAAAATTTTAGAACGCGTTACTCATGGCGAACCAGCTGGTCGCCAAAGGCGACTAGTACTAGGATCAGTACATTCCCGACTATCAGACATAATGTGGTATAAGTTCTGGCCTAATGATAAAAACCCGTATGAGCCCAAGTTCTATTAACTCGTTTATTTTCTCACCAATACTAGAAGACAAAGTTTTCACACAAAAACGCCCTGTTTACTGTCGATTATCAATATATGATGATTCTTTCTGTTTTCCATACTGCACAGCATTGTAATTTGTATGTTTTAAGTAAAATTTTTGGAATATTTTGGTACTTGCTCTCAATATTCAAATCAATTTGTCTATACTGATGGTTCCTCTGATATTGACTGTAATAGAGGAGGTGCAGGCATCTACATCATTTACCCTTCAGAAAAATTCAAGCTTAAAATGTCCATTGGCCAAATTTCTACGAACTTTACTAGTGAACTAATTGCTATTAAAGAGTCTCTAACCCATTGTCTCGATTATTTTTCTCACTTTGACGACTCGATTGAAGAAATTGTAGTTTTCTCAGACTCTAATCAGCTCTAGAAGCTACACGAAACTGTGAGTCAGCATTGACTGTAGAAATCAATACTCTTCTTCATTCACTGAATATACCATGCAATCCTCAGTGGATTCCTGCTCAAGTAGGTATCGAATGTGCAGATGCCCTTGCAAGGGGAGCACGTGAAAAAGAACAACCCCGTACAGTCACCTGCACAGATGCAAATGCTGTTGTCAGGGGTAGGATTTACAATTAACACTTTAGCAAGGCAAATATCCCTGACCTAGACTGCCCAAGAAACCTCTCCTCTACAAATATCTCAGCTACGTTTTGTACATTTCAAGGACATCAACAACTGGTATTAAATCTCATCCCAACTGCAAGCAAATCCCTCCATCCCAACTGACTCCAGAACATGTTTTCAACTGTCAAGCCACTCCCTCTTCCTCCTTGGAGCACCACCCATTGAGATGGCCATCGGGCTCCAGAACTGGCAGATCTCGTCTCCAAGACTCTTGGTGGAATAGAGATTTTATTGGCACTTTGCACCTTTATAGACACAACAACATTTAAATCGAAGCATTGTAGAAAGTTTTTCAAATAACAGTGCTGCATTTCCCTGTAATAAACTACTGAACTAAGCTCAGAGGCATGACAGCCCATATGGTCAAAGCCTACTTTGCCCCTATCTGCTTTCTAGACAGGGTGCAAGACCTATGTCCAGGTTAGGTACTCAACCAGACGCATAGCCCCGATTTTCCAAGGTTGGTTTATCCTCAGGTTACAGACCCACTGAAGGGATGAAATACAATGCCGACCTTGCCCAACTCAAGAATTCGACTTAGTCTTTGAGTGCTTGGAAGCTTAAAGCAATGCCACTATGCTACCGGACTTCTTTCCTGTGGTCTAAGTAGGCGTATAAAGACAGAAAAAATTTGTAAATGATGCGCATAGTATACAGCACGGTGTAAAGCTTCTAAAATAGTGTAAAAGTAATAGTGCAAGCATATCTACGAAAATTAAATAATTATTTCTAACTTTCTTGAAGAATTTAATCAAAATATTTAATAACACTTAATTAAAATTTAAAACATGCGAACCATAAATTTGTCTCTTGGACTTACGAATTGTTTTCGATGAATTTCAGAGTATGAATATTAATATTTATTGTTAAGGTATCCGACTACGTTAAAATTACTGGTTATTGATCAAATTGGTGTTTTTTTTAAAATTCTTCTTATTTCTGGTAGTTTAAACTTTTATCATCCCAAAACAGTTTATTTTTTCTAAGAAAAGGAAGGCATGACTAAGGTTATATATTTTTCAACCAAAATTTGTCTTCAATTTTCTCAAAACTTAAATTTTCATAAAAAATTCTCTAACGTTTACATGATACACCAAAAACTAATCGAGATATTTCCATAAAATTTTCAGTGCCCATTTTAAATAATGTGAACAATGAAATGAGCCGAAGGTTTTATTGTTGGTGAAATACTTTTTTCATTTATAGGTGTTTTAAAAAATTAAATTGTAAATTTATGATAAAAATTCATATATATGTATATTTTAGCCCATAACGTCTTTGCATCCCTAAATTTTTCTTGGATTTTGGTTCATTTTATTCATCATCGTATTCTATAACTTGCCTGCAAATAAAAATAGGATTACTGCATTACCATTTTGTGTAGAGTGTTAACCTTTTTGGGTTAAATGTCATTAAAATTTATTACAAATTTTCCCATTTCTTAAAATGAATTATATTTTCAAATAAATGTTTGTGTATTTTTAGTGTTTATTATTGACAATTCATTTAAAAACATAAATAATTTCAGAAAAATCCAATTTTTCAAAACTTTTCCCTTTTAACGGGGTCCAATACGTTAAAACTCTTTAAAGAATTAATAATGCCGCATAAAGAAAGCTTACTACGAGCTTAGTGACCAAATGGTCAAAGCATGCGAATCCAAACACAGAGTTTGCGAGTTCGAGTCTCGTCATGGCTGTCGTATCTAAAGCAGCGATTTCTTGTTTGTTTCCTTAGTTATTGCTTCTCTATGTTCTCTAGCATCCTAGACCGTTCTTTTTTACGTAAACTAATTGTTTCTCTAATGTTCTGTTAGTGTATAAAAGCGGATACCCACTACTCGGGGGAACTTCTCGACCTTGTAAAGTCACAAGTCGCTACTTTCCTTCAATAAACTTGTTGGTTAGTTTAAAGCTGACGGTGTTTTTATTTAAATCTTCTTGGCAATATTTATTGACGCTTTCTATTTAGACAGCTAATATTTTATGAAGACTCAGATCTTTCGTTTATTCTTACAAACGCTATTGCTATTTTTTCCTGTGAATGTTTCTTATTAATATCCATATTTTCATCTCTATCATTTACTGCATTATCTGCCTTATTAATCCCTTCGCATACAAGGACGAATGTTATTTGAGCCTCGAATCGCCGATTTTTGTGCTGAAATTTGCAATTAAGCGAATGTATTAAGTAACTTAAAATCCTAAGAGCATTAACAATGCCTTAAGGTATCCGACTACGCTAAAAACACTGGTTTTCGACTACAATGGCGAATTTTTTTTAAATTCTTTATTCTAATTTCCTCTATCAGAAATAGTTTATCTTTTCTAAGAAAACGGAGGCTTAATCTATTATCAAGGGTCACATATTTTTCAACTAAAATTTGTCTTTCACTCCATTTTTTCAACTGTAAACTCACAAAACATTAATTTTCATAAAAATTCTCAACCGGTAACATGCTATCTCAAAAACTAAGAGATATTCGAATAAAAATTTCAGCGTGTTTTTTTAAATCATACGGGGAATGAAATGATTTTATTGTTTTGTTGTTGGTTAAATGCTTTTTCATTTATAGGTCTTTTTAGAAAAATTGACTTGTAAATTTATGGTAAAAATGCATATATGCTTATATTTTTACCCATCACTTTTTCGCATCTCAAGTTTTTCTTAGATTTTGGTTCATTTCATTCATCATTGTATTTTATAACTTATGTGCAAAGAAAAACAGGATTGCTGCGTTACCATTTTGTGTAGTGAGTAAACTGTTTTGGGTAAATTTCATTAAAATTTGCAAAGCATTTTACCCATTCTCAAAATATATTAAGTTTTTAAATAATGGTTTTTGTTTTTATAGTGTTTACTATTGACAATACATCTAAAAACCATAAACAATTTCTAAAAAATAAATGTTTCAAAATTTTTCCTTCGATCTTATTCGGATACCTTAAAGATATGAAATGCCTTTGATAACGATATCGTGTCTCCGTTAGAGCGAAAAAAGGGGTGCAATATCATCGAAGGATAGACACATGAGCACCAGGATGCAGAACTCTTACTTATTCTCAGATGAAGGTATGAAGATGACACTCAAGCACTCGCTTGCACAACCCCTTTTTACAGGGGGGAGATCTTTCAATTAACCCCCAGACAGAACGAAGGGTGAAGAACAACCATACCCCACCAGGACGTCAAAATTATAAAAAAAGGCCTACTTCTAGATCAGGACGCTAGTATCAAAGGCCTTTTATACTTTATATGAATTAAAATGATAACAAATATCCTATGTAATATGTATAATTTAATTAGGATGTTAGAAGGCCGAGATATCCTGGTTAGAAGGGAGCTGGACTCGCATCCCTTCGGTTGTGAGTTCGAACCCTGCCGGCCGAAGACCTTCCGCGTGTGTGGTGACTGGCCCCTGTGGCCACAAAGTCCTCCATGTCGAGAGTAATACCATTGGGTAGTACTGGTTCAGAGGTAATCGTTCTCTGATCCAGGTCTAAATTACGTTCTGAGAATGATATTATAAATGAAATAATATCATTACCGGAATGAATATTGAATGAAATACATGAATGAAGTCCACCCCGTAGCAAGGATTGTGAAGCATGAATAGTTAAGTCTTACACATGGCCCTAAATGGTGCTGCTAAAAAATAAGAGAGGCTCAGAAGGCTTAAATCGTTGATATATAACTGTCAGCGGGGTTGAAAAATGCCTGAATTCACTACACAATAATTTGGAAATTATTGTTCTGTGAATTCTGGCATTCATTGTGAAAATTCATATTTTAAAGAATTTTGAGTATTGCATAGGATATTTTACAAATGCGTTGTCTTTATCAAATTCGATAAAAGATTTTTTTTTTCTAAAACTTTGAAAAAAAGCAATTGGAAGTATCACTGGAATTTTGTAGCACATTCTCCAATAATTACAATGCTCACTTCGCCGATTAATGAACGCAACGATAGCTCATACATAATTCCATATATGGGGTTTGGAAGATTTATTACCAGTAATTGTATAAGACCGATATTATAAAATTACCAGTACAAAAGAAGACGGATACTATAAAGTTACCAGTACAAAAGAAGACGGATATTATAAAGTTACCAGTACAAAAGAAGACCTATATTATAAGGTTACCAGTACAAAAGAAGACGGATACCATACAGTTACCAGTACAAAAGAAGACGGATATCATAAAGTTACCAGTACAAAAGAAGACCGATATTGTAAAGTTACCAGTACAAAAGAAGACCGATATCATAAACTTACCAGTACAAAAGAAGACCGATTTCATAAAGTCACCAGTACAAAAGAAGACCTATAGTATAAAGTTACCTGTACAAAAGAAGACCGATATCATAAAGTTACCAGAACAAAAGAAGACGGATATTATGAAGTTACCAGTGCAAAAGAAGACCGATATCATAAAGTTACCAGTGCAAAAGAAGACCGATATCATAAAGTTACCAGTACAAAAGAAGACCAGTATTTGTGTATTAATTCCATGCTACCAAAGACTCTTAGCTTTAACGATACATTTTAGGATACATTTTCTTTTATACAGATATCAGGACACCGAATGCATATTTTCCACACCTTATCTTTATTTTTTCATTGATACCAGTGTTTTAATTTACAAATTCAGTTTCTATTTTTAATAACCTTTTTTAAAAGAATATTAAATAACCATATTTTCCAGAGATTTATTTCTCACAAAATGAAACTAAAATTTACACTGCAAGAGCACGTTAGGAGTGTATCCGTGAGATTAAAACGATTGATTAAATTAGCTGTTATAGCAAAATAAACCGAGGAAAGTGCAATGTTCAGCACTTGTTTAAATGAAAGCGTAATGTTACTAAATAAATATAAAATGTGATATTTTTGACATAATTCAGCAAATTAGAAAGATATGAGGGGTGAGACGAATGATATTTGGTTGTTGTTTAGTGGTGATCTTATTGGCTGTTAAATTTTTTATGCGTCTTACCAATTTTTTTATTTGGCTGATTAATTGTCAAGTTCATTTTTATTGGTTGATTGTTTATCATCTTCATTTTTTATTGGTTGTTTATTTATCAGTTTCATTTTTTATTTGCTAATTATTTATCAGCTTCATTTTTATTGGTTGATTGTTTATCATCTTCATTTTTTATTGGTTGTTTATTTATCAGCTTCATTTTTTATTTGCTGATTATTTATCACCTTCATTTTTTATTGGCTCATTATTTAACAGCTTCATTTTTTATTTATTTTATTGGCTGATTATTTATTGATATTCTCATCGCTTTTTTAAATTTATTTGTTACCAATGTTGCTATTGGTGATAGGTAGGATCGAACTCGCAATCTTAGGGTTCGTAGCCAGATAACATGACCACAAGAGTAAAAGTGATGACTCAAACTTGAGGACGTTATCTGGCTTATATAGCTTCCACTACAGATATATTGTACAACGAAAAAATATCGTAAGACTTCTCTAATATTATTAATTATGTGTCTATTGAAATTTGAAATTTAAATATATTTTGCTGCAAAAGCTATTAAAAGGACATGATACATAAGTCTTTTATTGGACATTTAAAAAAACATTACACATAACGAATGAGCTGGTCGCCAAAGGGATATAGTCCTTAATTAAATGAAACAAAACTATAGTAACCAACACAAAATTATAATCGTAGTAAGTCCTATCACTGACCTGTGACCCACCACTAAAGCACACGGAGTAACCACGCAAGATTGGACTGCAGCTACAGCAGCACAGGAGGGAACTGTGGTTGGGTCCTAAGGGCCATCACAGACCACGGTACAACTCTCCCCGAAGGGAGTACGTCCCGTCATCGATGGGAGGGCCAGAACACCAACTTTTACTGTATCCGCCGGGTTGGCGAGACAAAACCACCATACCGGAAGCACATACTCCCGGGGTCTATAATTGCAGTAAGATCACAAAACATGTTTTATTTATTTAAGCCATCACGTTTCAGAGTTATTGGGTTTATATATTTAGAGAAGTTCAGAATTATAGACAAGCAATTCTTTGATAGATTGCGTTCAAAATTAATTACAATTTAGATGTTAAAACTGTGAACCAAATTTTATTTACCCAAGTTTAGATGCTTACGGTATGGTGATTGGATCTCACTAACCCAGTGGGCACAATAAAAGTGGAAGTTCTGGCCCTCCCATCGATGACGGGACGCACTTCCTTTTGGAAGGGTTGCACCGTGGCCGGAGATCATTAGGACTCGATCACAGTTCCCGCCAGTTTTGCTGTTGGGTGGTAAAGTCATTCAGTCTTGCGTGGTGAATCCGTGAGCCTTAGTGGCGGGTCGGAAGTCAGTGATATGACTGACCCAAGTTTTTTGCGTTTTTGAATTATCACTTGTACAGGTATTCCAATATACATTATAGTAATTTTTTTAATGAATTTCGTTCGAAATTTTAAACAGATCTTTATTTATATATTAAATCTTTGTACCAACTTTTATCTATCATTTCTTTTATACTTCATTGTACAGAGTTTCCTTGTGCTTGGTCGATTGAATGGACATACTTCCAACAAGTAGACCACAAATCTCCAAATTTAATTTGAATATTACGCATCGAATTGAGGATATCACGTCCACAAAGAAACAAAACTCAAAAAGTATATTCTTCTGAATTATAGTTAACCATTATACTTTTATTGAAGCTGCAATATATGAAAAAAATTAAACTAAAGCAATTAACTAACTAAAACTAAATTAAACTAAAGCACGAAATTATTCGAAAATATAATATATTTTGAGGAAAAGGAAAATTGGTGGTAAATTTTAGTGAAATTTAACCGAAACGGTTAACTTTCCACATGAAATGGTAATGCAGCTATCCTATTTTTTTTATACACAAGTTACATAATCTAATAATGAATGAAATGAACCAAAATCTACGAAAAATGCTGAGTTGCAACGAAGTGATGGGTAAAAATATGCATTTTTAAAATAAATTTACAACTAAATTCTTTAAAAACACCAATAAATGAAAAAGTATTTCAGCCACAATGAAACTTTTGGTTCATTTCATTGCCCATATTATTTAAAACACGAGCTGAAATTTTCATGTAAATACCTCTATTAATTGAGATATCTTGTTAACGGTGGAGAATTTTTATGAACATTAAAGTGTTGAGAAAATTGAAGACAAATTTTAGCTGAAAAATATATTTTGATGAAAATTCCGCTGATTGATAGGTCAGATCTTCTTTTTCCTAGAAAAGATAAACTGTTTTGGAAAAAGGAAAGTCTGAACTGCAAGAAATAAGAATAAAAAAAATATGTTCACCAATGTAGCAGATTACCAATATTTTAACGTAGTCAGATGCCTTAAATAATTTATACATTTACTTGATATATATACATTTATACTGTCTTACTTGAACGAAAATCTAAGAAAAATGTTGAGATGCAAAGAAGTTATTGTTAAAAATGTGCGTATATATGAACTTTTTCCATAAATTTACAAATAATTTTCTCTAAAAATTACCTTTAAATAAAAAAAAGTATTTCTTAAACATTAAAACTTATCTTTCATTTCATTGCCCATATTATTTCAAACACAAGCTGAAATTTTAATATAAATATCTCTATTAGTTTTTAAGATCTCATGTTAGCGATATTGAATTTTTATGAAAATTATTTTGAGAAAATCGAATGCAAATTATAACTGAAAAAAATGTGACCCTGGAGGATAGGTAAAGTCTCTTTCTTAAAAAGTTAAACTGTTTTGGAAAGAGAAAAGTCTGAACTACAAGAAATATCAATTAAAAAATATATTTGCCAATGTGGTCTATAACCAATGTTTTTAACGTAGTCAAATAATAAAATAATTCATACATTTAAAAATTTATTAATAATATAAATAACTATAACAATTTATTATTAATAATTAATTAAATAATTTATACATTTAAAAAATAAAATAATTTATACATTAAAAAATCATTGTCTTACTTGAATAGCATTGAGCATATATCCAGCACTTGTAGTATTGTTGGACATTTTGTGCATTAAAATTCCTAAATCCCTAAGCAAGGACAAACGTCCCTAAAAAGAACAAAATCGTGCACCCCAATTTACCGTACATCTTGAACTGAGTTGGACTGAAGGATCCTCAGATTTTGAAACATTTGAAATCTTTTTTTATACTTTTCTACGAAAATAATTCAATTTTTATGTACCATAAATGTTGTAATAATGTCATTTATTTGAACGCTGTTCAAAGAACAAAATGGCCGTTTTTTGTACATTATATTTTATTAGTGCGTGTCTTTTTATAGATTTAAAACATTCTTGTTTTTGTTCATTTGGTCCCACATGTATTCATGTATTCTTATTTTCTTCAGTTTAAGGTATCCGGTGAAGAAAAATTTTGAAAAATTAATTTTTAAAAAAACTATATAAAACTAAAGATTTTAGATGCATTGCCAATTACGATAAAAAATACTATAAGTACAACACAATTATTTGAAAATTAATACATTTTGCTGCGTAAGATATTTCAGCTTAAGGCATTGACTACGTTCGAAAAAAAAAAATTATATTGGATTTTTTAAAAATTATTTATGATTTTTAGATGTATTGTCAATTAGAAACCCTATAAATACAGATAAATTATTTGAAAATATAATATATTCTGAGAAATAAAAAAAATGTGTAGTACATTTTAATGACATTTTACCAAAACGGTTCACACTCTACACAAAATGGTAATGTAGCAATCCTGTTTTTCTTTGTATGCAAGTTATAGAAAACAATGATGAACGAAAGGAACCAAAATCTTTGAGACCCAAAGAAGTTATGGATAAAAGTATAGGTATATATCTATTTTTTTCCTGTATTCTCAATTTAATTTTTCGAAAAACACCTATTTTGAAAGATTGGATTTTTAAAAAACACTTAAAAACTGCGCTTTTTAGATGTACTCTCAAATATAATACAAAATACTATAAATACAGCGAAATATTATGCATATCTATTTTGAGAAATAGGAAAATTTGTTGCACATTTTAATGAAATTTAACAAAAATGGCTAACGCTCTTCTCGAAATTGCAATGCAGCCATCCTATTTTTTATTTTTTTTCGTTGTACACAAGCTATAGAATAGAATAATGAATGGAATAGCCAAAATCTAAGAAAATTCTCGAGATGCGAAGAAGTGATGGGAAAAAATATACGCAAATATATACATTTTCTCCATAAACTCAAAACTTAATTTTTTTAAAAACAGCTACACTTGAAAAAGCATTTAGTCAACTATAAAACTTTTGGTTCCTTCCTTTTCCCATATTATTGAAAACACACGCTGCAATTCTTATGTAAATACCTCTATTTGTTTTTGAGATACCACGTTAACGGGGGAGAATTTTTATACAAATTAAAGTTTTGAAAAATATGAAGCTAAAGACGAATTTTAGTTGAAAAATAAGTGACCCTGGATGATAGGTCAGGCTTTCCTTTTCCTAGAAAATATAAACTTTTTTGGAAAGTGATAAGTCCTGAACTATGAGAGATAACAATACAAATTTCACCAGTGTTGAAGAAAACAAGTGTTTTTAACGAAGTCGGATACCTTAAAAATATATCAGAAAATCAATTCTACTTGAAAAATGAAATGACATATGTTCCAATGCTAAATGCCATTTTGATGAATGTAATTAATCGATAACATTAAAATTACTAAGATGTGAATTGATTGATTAGCTAATAGTGATATTCATATGAAATGTTAAAAAAAATGTTTAGCCTTTCACTCAAGTGGAACTAAAATGTACACTGTTTCGGCAGGTTAGATTAATCTTCACCAATTTAACTGTAAGCTTGAAAAGTTCTTTTTCTATTTTTAAGAGGGTCGTGGTGGTCAGGTTTCGGCACCGGAACCGGAGGGTTTCTGGTTCGAGACTCGGTTCCACCGAAGAACCGTCGTCTGTGAAGGTTTCTTGCATATTAAATCTGTCAGGTCAAACGTGCCCAATTTGGTGTGGTGTGGGGAGGAAGGTGCTAGTTCAGGTGAAGTCCTCGGCGTCTGAAGTGGGCTGAAAATTTCCAGCTCTGTCCTAAAGTAGCCCTAGTGTTGCTTACATCATGACGTTAATATAACTAAAAAAACTTCTACATTTTTAACACATACGTTATAATTTGTAAAAATTGCGAGGTCCTTCGCAAATTGACTTTAAAACGGGACGTTAATGTAACTAAACCAAACTCCTCTGTTTTTAGCAAAAACATTATAATTTGTAAAAATCACGAGGTCCTTCGCAAATTGACTTTAAAACAGGACGTTAATGTAACTAAAACAAACATCTCTGTTTTTAGCACACACATTATAATTTGTAAAAATTGCGAGGTCCTTCGCAAATTGACTTTAAAACGAAACGTTAATGTAACTAAACCAAACTTCTCTGTTTTTAGCACAAACATTATAATTTGTAAAAATCGCGAGGTCCTTCGCAAATTGACTTTAAAACGGGACGTTAATGTAACTAAACCAAATCTCTCCGTTTTTTGCAAAAACATTATAATTTGTAAAAATCACGAGGTCCTTCGCAAATTGACTTTAAAACGGGACGTTAATGTAACTAAAACAAACATCTCTGTTTTTAACACAAACATTATAATTTGTAAAAATTGCGATGTCCTTCGCAAATTGACTTTAAAACGAGACTTTAATGTAACTAAACCAAACTTCTCTGTTTTTAGCACAAACATTATAATTTGTAAAAATCGCGAGGTCCTTCGCAAATTGACTTTAAAACGGGACGTTAATGTAACTAAACCAAATCTCTCCGTTTTTTGCAAAAACATTATAATTTTTAAAAATCACAAGGTCCTTCGCAAATTGACTTTAATTCGGGACGTTAATGTAACTAAAACAAACATCTCTGTTTTTAACACAAACATTATAATTTGTAAAAATCACGAGGTCCTTCGCAAATTGACTTTAAAACGGGACTTTAATGTATCTAAACGAAACTTCTCTGTTTTTAGCACAAACATTATAATTTGTAAAAATTGCGAGGTCCTTCGCAAATCGACTTTAAAACGGGACGCTAATGTAACTAAACCAAACTTCTCTGTTTTTAGCACAAACATTATAATTTGTAAACATTGCGAGGTCCTTCGCAAATTGCTTTACAACCAAAAAATATTTAGTTTCGTTAAGTAAAAATAAATTTGCATTTTGTTGGATTTAGAAAACTAATGCGCATTGTGGCTGTAAAATACGTACGTGTTTGTATTTGTTCTGAAGGAAAAGACATAATTCCGGAAGACAAATAAAATAGACCTCATTCTTCAATCCAAAGAGTGATTGATAATTACCACAATTCTAAAAGCTTAATTTATTGCCACAATTCTGAAAGAACAATTTATTGCCACAATTCTAAAGCACAATTTATTGCCACGATTCTAAAAGAACAATTTATTGCCACAATTCTAAAAGAACAATTTATTGCCAAATTCTAAAAGAACAATTTATTGCCACAATTCTAAAAGCACAATTTATTGCCACAATTC
>JAPMOQ010054340.1:30453-46447 GCA_026543055.1 Argiope trifasciata
CTTTACAATTCCAAAAGAAAACACAAATCAAATATATAAAAATGAATTTTTTTTTTCTTTAATATTATTTTATAATATTTATTTTTAATATCTATATTTTTTTCTTTTAATAGTTATAATTAATAAATTTATTTCCTTACCATTCTGAAAGAACACCATACTTTATAATTCCAAAAGAAAACACAAATCAAATATATAAAAATGAATATTTTTTTTCTTTAATATTATTTTATAATATTTATTTTTAATATTTATTTTTTCTTTTAATATTTATAATTAATAAATTAATTTCCTTACCATTCTGAAAGAACACCATACTTTACAATTCTAAAAGAAAACACAAATCAAATATATAAAAATGAATATTTGTTTTTAGAATAGCATAATATAAATAGAATAAGTACTCTTTATGCTTCTCCTTTATATATCCTTTCATTTCAATGAATGTATTCATTGCCAACAAGAAAATAAATATCATTCTTCCTATCATCTATACTTATAATAAAGCTCAGTGTGTGTGTGTGTGTGTGTGTGTTGGCGCTCTACCGGTCAGACCGTTGGACCTACAGCTACCAAATTTGGTACATGTATACCTTGGAGGTCGGGAATGTGCACCTCGGAGCCCGTTTTTCGAATTTTTAATTAGATTTTGATTTAATTAAAATTTAAGCGAAATTTCGACGTCTTTCCGCTATAACTTCCGAAAATATTATTGCACAAACATGATTTTTATATCCATTTAAAGATAAAAAAATTAGCTTTCTAAAGGTATCAGATTTATCAATTTATAACGTAAGCTTCTATTTTTAATGAATTTTTAAAGAAATATTTTAACCATGTTTTTAGCACGTGACTGGATAAAATAAAAGAATGCCGGAAGTTCAAATAAAAAAAAACTATCATCGCAAAATAAATCTAAAGAAATGATACTTTTAGCACGTGACTGGATAAAATAAAAAAAAACAAAAAATGTGATATTTTCGAAAAAAATAAATGCAAAGCAAACGTTTCTATTATCGTTTGCAATATCTAAATCATTTTATTCAACAAATCTTCTTTATTTATGGTAAACCTAATTGAATTTAGACAGAATATGCATTGAAATCCGGACTTAATGGCATATTTATGTAATCGTTTGCAATATCTGTATCATTAATTTAATACTTTTTTTCCCTTTCTCGCTTTCTTTAAAAAACATATTTAATATTTTGGCAACATCATCGAAATTTTTTTTAATATTTTGGAAGCATAACCGATGATTAAAACTGACTGATTTATAAAATTAAAGAATATTATTAGGAAAAGGTGTACTTTTAGAACTTTCCGTCCATCATCTTAAAGAAAATACTAAAGAAAATAACCGGAATTACTTCAAGGCTAATGAATATGTGATTTAATTGAAAATTTTAGAACGCTTTACTCATGGCGAACCAGCTGGTCGTCAAAGGCGGCTAGTTCTTAATAAAACAAGATAACTATTTCAAATTCTAAACGATGTTTCTAAAATTATTTCTTCTGAGGGAGCAACGCGCCGGGTACCAGCTAGTTTTTTGATTAAAAAAAAAACAATAACACCAAGGAATGGTTGCTTTACCATATCCTTTGGAAATTCATCTTTGCTTATAATGCTAGTGCAGATAGCTTTGCTGAAAATGTTACGCTTTACACTCTTGAGGACTGAACCAATTGAAAATTTATACTTATTCTTACTTAATTCATTCACCATTTGGAAGATAAGATTTTAGAGAGAAGAATATGACACATTACTGAACAAAAGCAATTCTTCAGAAAAATTAATTCAAGTATCAGTAAATTTCAATTTATTTCAAAAATTATCTTTTGGTTTAGAGTTGGTTGATCACTCAAAATCTATACATAGAAAACAAGTAAATGGGATGAATAATCACATTTACTATTAATAATCACAAGTAAATCGCCAGAATTAAAATGAAACATTTTGAACCATTGCAATTGAGACTATATAAATGGCAGGCTTGATGTATCCGACTACGTTTAAAATACTGGTTATAGACCACATTGATGAAATGAAAAAAAAAAAAATTCTTATTAAAAAAAAATTTCTTATAGTTCAAATTTTTCTCTTCCCAAAATGGTTTATTTTTTCTTAGAAAAGGAAGATTTCACCTATTATCCAGGATCACATATTTTTGAACTAAAATTTGTGTTTAGCTTCAGTTTTCTCAAAATTTTAATTTTCATAAAAATTCTACACCATTAACATGAGGCCTCAAAAATTAATTGAGGTATTTGCATTAACATTTCCGCTTGAGTTTTCAATGGTATGGGCAATGAAATGAACCAAATGTTTTATTGTTGTTGAAATACTTTTTCATTAATAGGTGTTTTTAGAAAAATTAATTTGGGAATTGCCGGCGTCCTGGCACAGGGGTCCCGGTTCGAGCATGGTTGTTACTCTGTGTTCTGTCTGTGAGGCGTGCGAATGTGCCCCCCTGTAAAAAAGGGTTGTGCAAGCGAATGTGTGTGTGTCATCTTCATTTGAGCTAGAAGTCAGACTTCTGCCCTCTGGATGCTCAGGGGTCTTTACCCTCAGAAGCTACTGCACCCCCTTTCCGTAGAAACACGGACACGACATCATCATCATCAAGTTGGGGATTTATGGGAAAAAAATGCATATATACGTATATTTTTGCCCATGGCTTCTTAGCATCTCAAGGTGTTTTTTCTTAGATTTTCATTCATTTCGTTCATCATTGTATTCTATAACTTGTATGCAAAGAAAAATAGGATGGCTGCATTACAATTTTACGTAGAGTGTAAACCGTTTTGGCAGAATTTCATTAAAATTTACTACTCATTTTCCTATTTCTCAAAATATATTATATTTTCAAAGAAATGTTTTTGTATTTATAGTGTTTATATTTGACAATACATCTAAAAAATATATATAGTTTTTAAAAAACCCAATTTTTCAAAATATTTCCTTCAAACGCAGTCGGATACATTAATCAAGAATTTTTTATGTAATTGCGTATCGATTTCTAAAAGCAACAATTTTTCAGCAGAATCCAAAAAACCATCTACAAAGATTTATTTTTTTAATAAAAATGTAATTGAGTTATTGTTTACATTTTAAGCAAATGAAGATAATAATCGGAAATAAGGCGTGCCTGTTAGTAAATCATTCACAGACATCTACGAATAACATATTAATTTTAATTTTTAAAATAAAGATAAATTTGGGGGGTGTGTGTGGAAAATGCTGAATTATTCGAACATTTAAATAATTTTGAAATACAATAATACTGCCTCGCAGATAGAACTCAAGAAGACACAGGAAGTAGAGTTAAATCAATTTATTAACTCAACTCTGAACTAGGAACCCTGTAACTGAAAGATCTTCAGCTTGTATACAGGTAGGGAAAGTTCCAGAATACCTTTCTGCGAACCGTAAAAAAAGTCCAGAGCATTTATCTGGAAAATGAAATAAAAGTCCAGAATCTTCTGGAACACGAAATGTAGGAAAAATACTGGGATTTGAACACATGATCTTCTGACGAGGAGTCCATCGTCATAACCATTCAGCTATGCAGACATGTAAATGCTTCGTTTCAATGTGGTAATGTCTTCATAACCCGATGAGTACGTTTTATGTATACTTACTTTTCACAAAAGAACTAAAGAACTATGTGAGACTATCTGACACTTGAAACAAATCTTGCATTCAGTGAATTTGTGTACAAATATTACAAAGAATATAATTAATCCTTTTAAAATTCTCCAAAGCAGGCTTGCTTAAAGTGCAAAAAACATTTCTTATACGCCTTAATAATCTTCCTTGTCGAATGTGAATACACTTAGCAGTGCATGTCTAGTTCCTTATGTTAATTATTTCACAATAAAATGCATAAGGTTAGAGCCTGAAATCACTCAGTAATCATCTCCTGAATCCATGTTTTTAATAGACAAATACATAAAATCTATAGTTCCTTAACCTGTGCCTGAATTAGAAGATCATTAGAGAGAAGTTATCACTCTTATATCCAGTATATTTGAGAAACAAGAAATGGAGACACAAAACCTGACCATTGGTTATGGTTTTACATGGCTTCAAATGATTTAAATGGAATGTAAAAAATGTATTGAAGAAGAAAGCTTGAAAATAGAGCAAATACAGGGTGCGCCGGAGAAACTTACATACTTGAAAAAACTCCCGAGGGCTGAGTTGGGTGGTTAGAGAGGTGATATGTGGTGCTACTAGAAGAAGAAGTCCCAAAGTTTGTTTTTCTTTCCAGTCAGTTACATCATGCTCTGGTCTAGAGGGTAGCGGGCCTTCACCGTCGAGAGCTCCTTTTCTAACGGTCGCTCACTTGTTACTACGCAACGTGCCTTCAGCGCTCGCTTTGAAATTCCTCCCCACAGACCCATTTTTGGCCGTAATTCGGTTCTGTCGTGGGTTAATTCATTTCGGGAATGTCAATAAACCCAGAAATGGACATCAACAGACCACCAGAACTCCGGAAAATGATGAAAGAGTGAAGCAGTCAGTTCTGCGTTCTCCCCGGCATTCGGCTAAAAAACACGCAGCTGCTCTGGGACTTTCTGACACCACTATTCGACGAATTCTCCATCAAGATCTTCCCTTTCATCCCTATAAATTGGCTGTTGTGCAAGAATGAACTGAACTCGATTTTGTTGCCAGTTGAAATGCATGCGGAATACTGCTTGACAACCTGCCTGAAGACGCGGTCGTTTTTTTCAGTGACGAGGCTCAATCTTAATTTCCAGGTTTATGTCGACCGACCGCAGACCATACCTCACTTCAAGAACAACATTTGCGACGCCATTGCCAACATACCGATTGATATGCTGCGAAGAGTAGACACGAACTTCAAAAATCAACTTAATCAGTGTATGCGCAATCGGGGTCGAAATTAAACCGATGTCATTCCCAAAACTGTATGAAAGAAATGGGATGTTGTACTCTCAAATAAATAAAGAATTAAAACAATAACTGAAGTACTTTTCTTATTGACCTTTCAAATAAGTGAATTTCTCTGGCGCACACTGTACTTTGGTTCCTAAGAATAGGAGATTCTTATTAACTAAAAGAATGTTAGTCTTAAAATGACGTCCAAGCACATATTTGAAAAACAACATTCAAATTGTACACATAATATGTTATAAATTTCACTTAATTTCCTAATGCATGATTTTTTAAAGTTTAGTATTCCGATTAATAAGAAATTTCAGTGAAAAAACTTTGGGTTGTTCATCTAATCTACAATTAGTTATTGTACATGAATTGCAACTTAAGGATAAGAATAGAATTAGTTAACTCACTTACTGACATGTTGAGTAAATAAAAAAAAATGCTTTACTTTGTCAACTACGACATATCCGTTTAGAAAAAAAGCATAGAAAAATAACTCAAATAAACAAAAAAGAAATATTATCAGTAAGGATAATTGGGAACAAAGATTCAAGGGGAAAATTGGTTACAGTTCGCATAAGTATAACGTGTGCTTAGCAAACTGTATAACGTGTGTTTAGCAAGCTGTATAACGTGCATTTTCTTTAAATTATTTACTGCTTTTTTCAGTGAAGTTTTTTTGTTCGTATTCATTTTTATTAAAAATGTGATTAAAAATAACATCAATACTTGCTGAATGTCACTATTTTGTCACTATTTATTTTTTCTTTTCCTTGGAAAGTAAAACATTAGGTTATTCATCTCCTGGCACTATGGAAGAAGGAAGCTACGAATTATAATAATTTTAATTTTCAGATCTTCTCTTGAGAAATAAAATATAATTTTCCATTTTCTCTCTCAAATATATGAACACTTTGCGATGTGGTGTTGGGTCTAATGCCACTGGGTCAAACCAAGCCCGAATGAGTGGAGCTCTTTCGAATGAAGGCAGAAGTGTGCGCCTTTCGTTGTGAACGAGCACTACTAAGGTGAAAGGACGACTTTGCTCGAGCAGACAAGACACAAGCCTTTTTAAGGGGGTGGTCAAACTCATTCATACACTCATCCGTCCGCAAGTCAGAATTTAGATCCAAATCAGAGACCGACTCAGTACCCTCAGAGGCATCAGTTGTTATGGGAACTTGGAGGACTATGCTGTGACGACCTATTGAAAGTGCCCCAATTGCCATTAGCCAACATGGCGGTCTTGGGTAGAGACGAGGACATAACTCGTTATCTTTTCGTTACGAGACTGACGCTCTACCAATCAGGCTACCAAGGCCCCAAAATAGCACTCAATACAAACAGAAGAAACTAAACCATTACAGATCATTTTATTGATAATTACTCATTAACATGCGACTACTGCGCACCAAATGTTGAGCCTACAGGAGATGCTCAAAGATTTCACCAGATGCATCGAGACACGCCAGGGATCTACGTTGCATGAAACGGAGTACATTCTCAAAGTTACCAGGTGTATATCGGATCCATCCTGTTTCCACAACAATTCGTCCTACCAAGTCTTGCATCGTTGTAAAGACCTTATCACACGGAGAAATTTCGTCAGCACTTTTCCGTTTCTTCCCTCAAGAACCGGTCAAGCAAGTTTTACGTAATCGACAACTTTTTCTAACCAGTTTGAAACTGCCGACGAAATATTGTCTGGAAAAGAAATTTAACCACTCATGTGAAACTTTGAAATGATGTCATACAAGTGACGTCACTTTCGTCGTCGTTTGCAGACGGAAAGTGTCGACGATATTTCGCCGTGTGATAAGGCCTTAACAGGTTTTCATACACATCCTTTTAAAAATCCCCATAAGAAAAATCCAAGAGAAACAGATCTGGAGATAGTGGTGGCCTTGTGATTGGTCCCCTGGAACCAATCCAGACGCCAAGGAAAGTACCTGTAGATATGCTCTGACGTCTGCGATGAAATGTGCTCTAGCTCCATCATGTTGAAATTAAAAGTTTCGACGAATAGGCATCGGAACATAATTCAGTATTTCTTGTAGAACCTCTGGCAATAATGTTAGATGAATGGAGCCGTCAAGTCTTTCTAGGATAATGTACGGACCAAATAAACAGTCGCCTTCACTAACAGCCCATAACTTAACGGGACATTTGCTCAGTTCCTGTTTGTATCGCAGTGCCTTCTTGCGACACAAGCCTTTTTAAGGGGCAGTCAAACGCCTTCACACACTCCTTCATCCATCTGCCAATTAGAATTTAGATCCAAATGCGAGACCGACTCGTCCCTGATTAAGTACCCCCAGAGGTATGGAAACTTGGAGGATTTTGCAGTCACGACCTATTTAACGGGCCCCAAATGTCATTAGCCAACACGGACGTCTTTGGCCGTGACGAAGACAAAACTCGCTACCTTTCGGTTGCGAGACTGATTCTCCACCAGTCAGGCTACCGCTGCCCTACATTGCGATGTAATAAAAACGTATATTTTCTCATGCACTTTTAATATCTAATTATTAAAATTAATAATTAATACGTCAGAAATAATAATTATATATCTAGGTTGACGATAGTAATCACTGACAAAGATCATGTTCATTATTTTCAGCCAAATGAACAATCGCTATTTTTAAATGATCACTCACATATCCATGCATAATAAAGTGGTTATTAATAATTATTTGATAAGGAATGATATTATATACAACAGAAACACAAGCAATAAATCTATTAAAAAATGACTTTGTGAGAAAACTTTGACACTGCGACTTTCAATCTTTTAAATAAGAATTGAAGTTTGTTAAGATGGGGGAATTAATTTATCTAGAATAATCAATAACTGTTTTGTGAATGCTTTCGTATACTTTCAGCGAATAAATTCAAGTCACTACAGTGAATGCCCCTTATTCGGAATCTGAGGAATAGTGGTGTTGAAGTGAATGTCAAAGGTATAAAAAGTATATAGTTGAGTTAATAAAAAATGGCCTTTTATGATTCTTTATTATTGACTAGACGCCTTTGGCGACCAGCTGGGAGTTTTTTCAATTAAATACTTATGTGCCTTGCTCTCTTTATAATTTCTCTGCCAGATATACTTAAACTTCGAAAGTTACTTAACACTGATTTACTAAATTAATGATATAGATGTTGCAAACGATCATAGAAAACTTTGTCTTGTATTTCTTTTTTAGAAAACATAACATTTAATATTTATTTAATTTCATCCAATCACGTGGTGAATGTTACATTTTTTTTTCGATTTAATTTGCAGTCATAGTTAATTTATTTTTTAATTTGAACTTCTGTCAGTATGATTTCAACAGAGCTAATAAAAGCTATTTTTTTCCTTTTGCTCGTTCATTATTTATTTTAGAAAATGTCACATAGTATATTTCTTTTATTTTATCCAGTCACGTGCTAAAAGTTGCCTTTCTTTAGATTTAATTTGTAATGATAGTTGTTTTTTTTTTTTTAGTTTGAACTTCCGTCAATAGGATGGCAACATGCTGATAGAACCTAATTTTTCCCCCTTGACGTGCTCGTGCAGATTAAATTTTATTGTTTTGTCCGAAATATATTGTTGTAAAACATGGTTAAAATATTTCTTTAAAAATTCGTTAAAAATAGAAGCTTAAGTTATACATTAAAACACAGATGCCATTAGAAAGCTAATTTTTTAATCTTTAAATTGATGTAAAAATCATGTTTGTGCGATAATATTTTCGGAAGTTATAGCGGAAAATCGTCGAAATTTCGCTTCAATTTTAATTAATTCAAATTCTATTTAAAAATTCGAAAAAAGGGCTCCGAGGTGCACATTCCCGAACTCCAAGGTATACATGTACCAAATTTGGTAGCTGTAAGTCCAAAGGTCTGGTCTGTAGAGAGCCAACACACACACACACACACATTGAGCTTTATTATAAGTATAGGTTAGAGTCAGGTAAATAGCATTCTACCAGATTCTGTTTCAAGTATCAAAAATATCAAACTATTTTACTTGAAATGGAAGCTCTATTTTCTGCTATCAAATTGAATTACTAGAGCATAATAGTTTTAAAATAAGTTGCCAAGTTCTATATATTTTCTTCTTGGATCTTATACAGCCGTCAGCCATTTTTATTTTTGTAAAGTTTGCCTTTCCCAATTTTTTTAAATAAAACATTTGATGAAATGAGTATAGATTACTCCAAACTGAAGTTATTCAGTAGCTATGGAAACTTCCATGTTATTTCAAGAAACAGAGTACATTTTTATTGCCAAATAGTAAAAAGTAAGTAGTTTTAATACTTGAAAACGAGTAGAAAAATAAATTATGTTGAAATAAAAGTAATTTCGTGTAATTAAAAAAATATATTTTTGAAATCAGAAAATAAAATCTATAAAGAATTCGATTCAAGATAGAATCAAATTCTTTAACGTCAGAAGAAGCCAAAACACATGCTCTTCTTTTCAGAGGAATTGGGAATAGGTGAAAGTAATTATATACTTTGATGTATTTAAAACTGGTTAGTTAATAAATTGATAACGGAAATAAAGCATTATTTGATGCTCCTTCCAGAATATGGTTATGAATCACATAGATTCATTTGTTTATTTATAAGAAAATTTTAAATAGAAGAAAATTGCATGCTCTGCAAAATTTAATCTTATTTAGCTTAATTGTTTATCAGTCCTAAATGTTTTTTCAGGTTTATTTATATTTAAAACAATGCAATAAGCTTTTGAAGAAACATAAATATATAGAACTAAATTATGAAAAAAGATTAAATGAATTTTTTAAAAAAAAGGTGAAATTATTTTTTAAAAAAAGATAAAAAAGATTAAATGAAGTTTTTTAAAAAAAATTAAATAAATTTTTAAAAAAAGATAAAATAATTTTTTTTAAAAAAAAGATGAAAAAATGATTAAATGAATTAAAAGAATATGAAAAATATTAAATGAATTTTTTTAAAAAAAGATGAAAAAAATATTAAATGATTTTTTTAAAAAAGAAGGAAAAAGATTAGATGAATTTAAAAAAATGAATAAAAAAGATTAAATATTTTTAAAAAAAGAAGAAAAAAGATTAAATGATTTTTTTAAAAAAGATGAAGAAAGATTAAGTGAATTTTTAAAAAAAGATGAAAAAATATCAAACGAAGATAACTTTGAATGCAAGTGCACAATTCTTGAGACCACAAAATTATGAGATATGCTCCGTATTTTTCCCCCATTTTTTCCCTTCGTATAATACCTCCACGTGCCTTTGAAATAAAATTTGATGTCTATAATATTATTCCATGTTTTTGTTAGTCCATCGTTCAATTTGCAATTTATTTGAATGACCTATTGTTACAACTGCTTTCTGGTAATTCAAATCCCAGAAATAGTTTGTGGAGTTACTGAACTATTGTTATTGAGTCATCCAAATAAAATTTTCTGCCATTTAAACTTTTCCATTAAATTAATGTAAGTTAAAAATATAATGAAATACTTTGAAACAAGTTATATTTTTTGAAAATATAAGGAAACATTTTGCTTCTAGCTTAAATAGAGGATAAAACGTTTATCTTTTGCTAATATATTTAATTATTGAAATCAAAACGCTATATGTTTGTGATTTAATTATTTTTAGTTAATTATTTTATTTGTATTTCTTTATTCTTTATATACTTATTCATATATAAAAAATAGTACTGAGCATAGATGGCGCAATATGCTCCAACCCATAAATATGTGTGCAATGTGAGGAGAATGCTCTCGAGAATTTTTTTGTAAACAACCCTATCCGGTGTTGATGTGAAATTGGTGCAAGCAGGCACCTCGCTCGCTCTCCGTTAGAGGCAAAAAGAATTTTTTGCTCGCTCGTTGTTAGCGGCACTTTCTATATTTCAAATACATTAAATTTTTTTCATGTTGTGTATGTTTACGTTGTTAGCGACATTTTTAAATATATTATGTTTTTCCTTGTACATATGTGATTGTCGTCCATGTTTTGTATATATATATATTTGTGTGTGTGTGTGTGAGTGAGTGTGAGTGTGTGTGAAAATAAACAAAAAAAGTGATGAAGAGTTTTTCCTTGGATTAAATACACATACCCTGCGCTATATTCTTTATAATTTGTGTAATAATAGCATCCATATATGCTCTCTTACAAAAACGATTTCGAAATTCTAATCTGAATTAATGAAACATAAGTTGTGCTTTTTATATCAAATATTTGAGGGAAATAAGTTTAGGGTAAAGGAATAATTTAAGGAGCAATCGAAAAAAAAATTCTATAATTTTGTAACAAATGTTTTATTTATAAAAAATGAGAAATAAAAGGTAATCTCTTCCCATAATAATGAAGTAATTGTCTGAGTGTGTGCGGACATAATTATGCGAATGCGTGCTCGCGTGCAAGTGCATGTATTTACGCAAACTTTGGTGCTCAATAGGTCAGACCGTTTTTCCCTAGACGTTCGAAATTGCTGCGCACATAAATTAAAGGAGCAAAGTACGTATTTCTGGGCAAGTTCCAGTAAATTTTGATCGGAATCAATAACAAAACTAGGCTAAATCTGACATTTTCCGTGATGATTTCCAAAAATATTATTGCATAAAAACTTTTATATCTTATATCATTAACTTTATAAACACACATAATTATATATATATATATATATATATATCTTTAAGGAAACTTTATTCATTTACTCAAATTCAAATACATTGTGTAGTGGGTGACATGTTATATTGTTTCAGCTTTTTTTCAAATATTAATTCATTAATTAAAATTTATTTCCTCAATTTCTATTTGGTTGCCAAATGATTGCTAAACTCAGATATCACTGAAATGACACCCGATCATAAATAATATTATATTATAATTAATATAAGAAAATAATTAGGAATTTAATTTTTTTTTAAATTGTATATTACTTTTTAAAAAATTATTTTGTTTTGTTTAAAAAATATAAATTCGATTAATGAGTTGAATTGAATAAAAGTAATGTCTTCTAAATAAATGAAAAGCATATGCTGAAGTAGATGGTGACTATACACTCAGGATTAATCATTTAAAACTGTCACTGCTGAATTTTTTTATTTTATTTCTTATAATAAATAGTGTTTATAAAAAGAAGATGGTCAGATAAGATCATTTGTTGTTGTTTTTTATGTTTTTTGCCATTGGACAAGTCCTCTATCACGAGGGCAGCGATTTAAGTCTATAGAGAGCGTCTCTTGCTTTAGAATTGCCAACTAGTGCCAAAAGTACGACTTTGCCACTCACGCATCCCTCATTCGCTTCCACAACTCCTTTTCACAGGGGGGCACATTCACTCATCTCACAGACAAATCAAATGAAGTACAATCATGCTCAGACCGGGAGGACTCGAATTCGGGACGCAGGAAAGAATGAATGCCAGGACGTCAATATAAAATTATTTAAAAATGCTTCATAACGATGCACTAACCTAATACGTTTTGCACTGAAGTGATAAAAGTCATGGGATATTTACTAAGAAGTCGGATCTCGCATTGCGCAGGCAAAATGTGGCAATTATGTGGCAATGATGTTGGCATGATTTGTGCCAATGTGTAGGTTGAATACCGATAAGGATTGAACATGCGATGTCTGGATTAGTCCAGTAACGCATCCATTCGACAAAGGCGATCTCTAATGTCTAATGGTTGTTACTGGCTTATTTAGATGTCACCAGAATACTCCCCTATCAGTGAGTCTGTGGAGAAGAAAGATTTTTTTCAGCGCCAAGCGTTATGGCGACTGAAGAGAATGTTTTGATACCGCCAAGTGTAATGGCGATGGCAGAGAGATGCTGCTGCGTCAAGTGAAACTGACGATTTTGTGTTGGTTGCGTTTGCTGTGGGTAGATGGCGCCACCACAGCTGTTTGAAGGTTCATCATCCGAGATCACCAATGTGGCTGTGAAGTTGGCTGGAATTGTGCCAATGTGGAGGTTGAATTCAGCCAAGGATCGGACTCGCGACCTTCCGATTAGCAGCCACGTCACATATCCCCTTTACAAAAGTGATCACCGATGTTTTTAGTGGCTGTCACTGGCTTATTAATATATCACTACAACTGAAAATGGCAGGCCCTCGATATGCCATTGGATGTCCCCTGCAGATGTATTAGATTGTCTCTATTGACGTCCATAATAAAGAAAATATTACCAATGCCAGAATTTGGGCACGAACTGATTATAACTTACATTATTTTTGAAATATCAGATTTCTCGTAAGCAAACAGCAGCCAAAAAACATATATCCCATAATATTTTTCATACTCGACTATATCCTGAGTATCAATTTGCATAACAATTTTTGGAAATTTTATTGACTAAGGACTATATCATTTTCTACGCATATCTATAGTACTTTGCAAGTTTGATCGTTCTAATTTTCTTTCTTATATTTTAGAGGACCACGGTGACCTGGTGGCAAGGTCTCGACTTGCACCGGAGGGTTTCAGGTTGAAGACCCGATTCCAACGAAGAACCGTTTGTTGAACGTCATATCTGTCAGGCCAAACGTCCTCCCTCTGATGTGGGGAAGAGGTGCCAGCTCAGATGTCGTCCTCGTCTTCTGAACGGGATTCAAAATTACGAAGTGGGTCTCAGAATAGCCCTAGTATTGCTTTACAACGTCCGTTGTAAAGCAACACTAGGGCTATACTTATGAATTTTTATGACTCAGGGCTACACTTATGAATTTTTATGACTTAGGGCTATACTTATGAATCACACTTATAAATCCACACTTATGATTTTTTTTATTTCATAATCGCATGAATTTTTAAATACTTCATACAACCTTTTCAAAGCAGGAACAATGAAATATTTAATATTAAATAAGCCAAATAAATAAAAATACAAATGAATACAAATAGAATACAAATGAATAAAAAAAATGTTAAAAGGCTTTTGAGTATAAATTCCTTTGTTATTATATAAGAAATGTAGGGATTTAAGTGAAATAGTTATCATTTTTATCCTTTCATTTTCAAATACAAAAAAATAATTTTCATGAATCTCGTAAAACCAGGAATGAAGCTCCAAGAAAAAGCAGAACAGAAGGAACAAAAATAGAAAAATTAAAAAAAAGAAATAATAATAAATGCTTTTATGTATTTTCTTCATAAGGAGTAAAATGTCACTCACGTTAACATTATAAGAGAATGATTGTACAGAGAGGATTAAAGAGATTCATGATCGATTGGATCAAACTAAGCTGCAGAAGGCAATCCCTCTCTACAGGTATTTGTATTTTGTTTGATAACCTTCAAAATGTTATTCTGGTATTTAAAAAATATCCCATATTATATTAATATTGTTTAGATTTTGCTGAAATTTTCCATATTTTTTTTAAATAATCAAATTAAGCTACAGAATGTAATCTCCCTCTTCAAGTATTTGTATTTCGTTTGATAACCTTAAAAGTGTTATTTTACTATTTAAAAACCTTTAACCTTACAAATGTTAATTTACTGTTTAAAAATAATTAATAATATTTAGATTAAGAAGAAATATTCTGCATTTTCTAAATAATCAAATTAAGTTACAGAAAGCAATTTCCCTCCTCAGGTATTTGTATTTTGTTTATTAACCTTAAAATGTTATTTTACTATTTAAAAATAACTAAATAATAATTAGATTACCCAGAAATTTACCTCATATTGTTAAATAATCACACTAAGCTACAGAAAGCAGTCTTCCTCTCCAGGTATTTGTATTTTTCTGATAACCTTAAAAGTGTTATTTTACTATTTAAAAAAACTAAATAATAGTTAGATTACGCAGAATTTTTCCTCATTTTGTTAAATAATAAAGCTTAACTGCAGAAAGTAGTCTTCCTCTTCAGGTATTTGTATTTTGTCTGATAACCTGTAAAATGTTAATTTACTGTTTAAAAGTAACCACATAATCTTTAGATTACACAGAAATTTTCAGCATTTTTTTAAATAACCAAACTAAGCCACAGAAAGCAATCTTAGTCTTCTTGTATTTGTATTTTGTTTTATAACCTTCAAAATGTTATTTTACTGATAAGAAATAACTAAATAATATTTAGATGTTGCAGAAAGTTTCCGGATTTTTTAAATAATCAAACTAAGCTACAAAAGGCAATCTCCCACCTAAGGTATTTGTATTTTGTTTGATAACCTTCAAAATGTTATTTTGGTGCTTAAAAAATATTCTATATTATATTAATATTGTTCAGATTTAGCTGAAATGTTCCGCATTTTTTATAATAATCAAACTAAAATACAGAACGTAGTCTACCTCTTCAATATTTGTATTGCGTTTGATAATTTTTAAAATGTTATTTTACAATTTAAAAGTAACTAAATAATGTTTAGATTTTGCAGAAATGCTCTGCATTTTTTTTAAATATTCAGATTTTTTAAAATATTCAAATTAAGCTACAGAAAACAATCACCGTCTTCTTGTATTTGTATTTCGTTTAGTAACATTCAAAATGTTATTTTACTGTTAAAAAATAAATAAATAATATTTAAATTATGCAGAAATTTTCCGCATATTGTTAAATAATCAAACTAAGCTACAGAATGCAACTGCAATCTCCCTCTTCAGGTATTTGTATTTTGTTTGATAACCTTAAAAGTGTTATTTTACTATTTAAAAATAACTAAAAAATATTTGATTACCCAAAAATTTTCCTCATATTGTTAAATAGTTAAGCTAAACTACAGAAAGTAGTCTTCCTCTTTAGATATTTGTATTTTGTCTGATAACCTGTAAAATGTTAATTTACTGTTTAAAAGTAACCACATAAAATTTAGTTTACGCATAAATTTTCAGCATTTTTTTGAAATTAAAATTATGGTACAGAAAGCAACCTGAGTCTCCTTGTGTGTGTGTGTGTGTGTGTTTGTGTGTGTTTTGATAATCTTCAAAATGTTAATTTATTGTTTAAAGTAACTAAATAATAATTAGATTGCGCAGAAATTTTCAGCATTTTTTTAAATAATCAAACTAAGCTACAGAATGGTATTCAGGTATTTGTATTTTGTTTAATAATCTTTAAAATATTATTTTTCTATTCAAAAATAACTAA
>JAPMOQ010054344.1:0-17699 GCA_026543055.1 Argiope trifasciata
GTCACATCCACTAAGCATCCCGATAATTTTAAAAACCCTAATTCATGATTCCCATTCATTGTGTTATAATAATATTTTGAATTAAACACTTTTGTACCTACACTTCTTTAAAAAAAATGGAGAAAGTGGTTGGAAAATGTTTTTTTTTTTTTTCATCTATAGCAGTAGGCTTTTAGCCAAAAAAAGCAGTAAATTCGCCAAGATAAGTAAAACCCATGCATTTCGTCACGTGAATAAGATAACCAATGGGCGTTAAGTTGGACAATTCTACACCTGGGATTTAGGCGCCTGTAGAAACGGATGGGTAACCGACGTATGCGAGCTATCGCTCCCTTTGTTTACTATTTCGCGATAACCCTTGGCGACCATCCAGATCAAAGTAAGTATCCCCAATTTTGGATACTCGTCTAGCAAAAAGGAAATTCTTCAAGGGTGGTAAAAGTGTTCAACTCGTAGAATCAGAAAGTGTGAGAATTTCTTTTCCAGGGGGGGGGGGCATGGAATTTTTTTATACTAGAGATTTCAGGGAGTTTTAATAGTAAAAGATTTAGGAATCATTTACGACTTTGCTGATATGATACTAAATTTTACTTTTTGTTTTAATAATAATAATTTTTAAAAAATATTTCATAAATTATTTATGCTACAATTATTGTCATAAAATGAATTACGTCGAATATTTTATTTTACTCTTCTTTTTTTTTCGTATGCTCTTTTATTCTTACCTTCAAGATATCATAAAAAATAAGAAATAAATTTTGCTTAAATGACAAGCATTGCTATCATAATAAATTATTTATTTATTTAAAAAAAATACTAATTATATCTCGCCTATTACTACGCAAAGGAGAAGACGAACGAATTAGCATCTATTGACAAATAATAAGGGGTAATAACATTTAATATTTATCTTATTAAGCTACTACTTCTTTCAAATGAATCTCCTTATTTCAATGTTGTTTTATCTTCATTTCTGAAAAAAAAAATATCTCAATTAGAGTTTTTTCTATAGAACTCAGACATTAATTACATTGCTCTCGTAAATTGCAAATTGAGGTGTTTAATTTTTGATGCTGACCAAGAAAAAAAAAACGTTCATTAATTGTAATATAGGCTACAGATATAAAATAAATAAGTTTAAATAAAATGGAAAAAAAAAGGTTTTTCTCTTATACTGTACTATTTTAACAACATCATGATTGAAGCGTAGCGTATGGTTCGAGAAAGCGAGGATGCGATATTCATACACAACAACTTTATTCAAGTGCAAAATAAATTCTGGCGCTCTCTCTTTTTTGAGAGGTTACAAAAGGGTTACCAGTTGGCGGGAGTTCCTTCCCCAAAGGCGAGTAAGCACAATACGGAACATCCCCCGCGGCGTTGAAATATGAGAAATATTTAAATATTACACATAGAAATTAACAACCATTATATAATACAAACAATATAAAAGTGTTAAACAGATGCAAACACAATCGAATATTAATTCAAAATTTAAAGCTTAAATTACACAAAAGATACAATTGAGCACACTATTTAAAATTGAAAGCTTAAGTTAATTAAAATACACAAAGATACAACCAACACTGTAATACACTTAGCTACCCTCCAGGAGACGAAGATTGCTCTCAATAGGCAAAACACTAATTTTTGAAAGTGGTCTCCTAAAATTACCCTTTGGGGTACGGACGTCAACCACTCTAATGTTTCCATCAGGGCCTGGAATGGACTTAATAATCCTACCCAATAACCACTTACAGGTCGGGAGTTGAGGATCTTTAATCAAAACCATCATACCAGGAATTATATTGGGTTGTTTAAATACCCACTTAGTTCGTTTTTGTAAGTGACTCAAATAGCTATTTTGCCAACGTTTCCATATGACTTGAACCAATCTCTGAGTTTTTTGCCATCTATCAAGAAGGGTTTCTCTTTTATCAGTTAGGTCTGGCTCAGGGATAGCATTTATGGGCTTTCCTAACAGGAAATGGCCGGGAGTTAATACCTCGAAATCGTCTGCATCAGTTGATAAGGGAGTGAGAGGTCGTGAATTGAGGATGCCCTCAATTTGAGTAATTACAGTTAAAAATTAATCCAGCGTAAGTTTTGAGACGCCCACCACTCTCTTCAAATGATACTTGAAGGATTTTACGCCGGCTTCCCAGAGGCCACCAAAATTGAGTGCCCTAGGTGGCAAAAATTTCCATTTTATGCCTTCTGAAACTAACAGACTTGCAATGTCTTCATTTTTTACGACAAGTTTATAGAGATACTTAAGTTCTGCTGAAGCACCTGTGAAATTCGTAGCATTATCGCTAAAAAGAATTGAACTCTTGCCACGACGTGCAAAAAATCGTTTCAAAGTGGCAATTAGAGCGTCTGCTGTCAAATCTGACACAAAGTCCAAGTGAACTGCTTTAGTTGCCATGCAGACAAAAATTACTACATAGACTTTCTGAAATGTACCTTTTCTCTGTCCCTTATATTTTATCAGAAATGGACCACATAAATCTAGTCCTGCGTTTTGAAAAGCTGAACTTGGCGTTACTCTTTCAGACGGCAGATCCCCCATAATCTGATTAGCGACAACTGGGTTAATTTTGAAGCATTCTACACATTCATGAACGACCTTTCGCGCTATGCTTCTACCAACCAAAGGCCAATATTTTAAGCGTACAGTATTTAATAGGGCTTGTTGACCTATATGAAAATCTCGCCTGTGATAATACAGAAATATAAGTTTAACTAACTTATTTCCAGCAGGCAGAATTATGGGATATTTTTGGTTGCAACTCACATTAGATTGGGAAATTCTACCCCCTACTCTTAACAAACCTTCTTTATCAATAAAAGGATAGAGAAATCTTAGCTTGCTTGACCGAGGAACTGAAGATCCTCTTTTTAAGGCAGATATCTCTAGAGAAAAGTATCTTTCCTGAAGATGTTTAATAAAAAAGACCTCTGCCTTACCATATTCTTCAAGGGTAACTGAATCCCCTTGTTTTTCACGAGCTTTAAAATTTCTAATAAACCTGAAAATAAAGACTAAAATTCTAATCAATTTATGAAAATTATTTGTAAGATCAAGCAAGTTATCAATGAAATTAGAGTCAATAGTCAGTTTTAGAGTCAATTGAGAAATGGATTTTAGTTCATTTTTATAACACTTATCAGTCACAGCGCTGGAAACCTGTAAGCTGTCAGGAGTAACTGCAGCTAACTTCTCCAAATCAGTACCCTTCCACCACAAGTCGTTAGCTGCAAGTGCCCTCACATCCAGACCACGGAAGATGACATCGGCTGGGTTGCACTCTGACGAGACATGCTTCCATTGGAAACCCTTGGTTAACTGCTGGATCTGGGACACTCGATTGCCGACGAATGTCTTGAGCAGATTTGGAGAGGTATTAATCCACGCGAGAGTGATTGTAGAATCCGACCATAATTGCACGGACTCTATCTGCATCTTTAGAGCTGATATGACCCTTTGAGTAAGCTTCGACAGAAGAAGACATGCACACAGTTCAAGCCTCGGTATTGTCATGAACTTGGTCGGAGCAACACGCGATTTACTGCACAGGAGTTGGCAATTTGGTTCACCGGTGGTAGACACTGTCTGGAGGTAAATCACAGCTGCGTAACACTTCGATGAAGCATCCGCAAATCTGAGAAGCACTACACGGATGGCATTAGTCTTAAGAAAACATCTAGGTATCTTGATTTTCTCCAAGTCAGGCAGTGTCATAATGAAATTCTCCCATTGATGTGAAATATCTGGGGGAAGTATTTCATACCAGTCTAGTTTACGCAACCAGAGCTGTTGCATAAAAATCTTGGCTTTGGAAATGACGGGACCCAGAAGTCCAAGAGGATCATAAATGCGTGCGATCTGGGACAAGACATCTCGTTTTGTATAGCTGCGATCAATGCTGACGTTGGCTTTATAAGTGAAGGTATCACTTGTACTGTTCCAAATCATGCCCAGAATTTTTACCTGGATTTCCTCAGAATTCCTGTCAAGAGGAAATTCCTCCAGCTGAGTAGTAGGAGAAAGGCTCGTACACCACTTGTGCAACGTCATTCCTCCTCTTTGAAGAAGCTGCTTTAATTCAAGCTGAAGGGTCTCAAATTCCGTTAATTCTGAAGAACCCGAGAGACAGTCATCCATGTAAAAGTCTTGACGGAGAATTTTTGAAGCCAATGGAAAGTTCTTTTCTTCATCCAAAGCGAGTTGCTGCAAAACTTTCGTTGCCAAGTACGGAGCGCTTGCAGTACCATATGTCACCGTTCGTAATTCATACACTTTAGTGGGAGACGATTTATTACATTTCCATAAGATTCTTTGCAGCTTAGTCTCAGATTCATCTAACTCTATCATCCTAAACATCTGCTTTATGTCCGCGGTGAAGGCATAAATGTGTTTGCGGAATCTAACCAGAATCGAGAATAGGTCATCCTGAAGCACACCTCCCTAGTACAATAAATCATTTAAAGAGTAACCGCTGGTAGTTTTAGAGCTAGCATTAAATACAACACGTAATTTAGTTGTCTTGTTTTCGGGTCGTAAAACGCCGTGATGAGGGAGATAATACCCTGCTTCTAAATTTGAATCCTCCTTCACCTCTTTCATATGTTGCAAAGATTCATATTCCTTCAAAAAATCCGAGTAGAGTGCCTTCATAGTGGGATCACGTTCTAAGCGTGTCCATAGCTGATCCAATCTTTTAAATGCGATCGTCTTAGAATTTCCTAACATGGTTTCAGACAATTCTGGCCTCATTGGCATAGAGACAACATACCTACCATCTGCCTTTCTAAAATGAGTTTTCGCGAAATGCTCGTTGCAATAATTTAATTCCTCACTATTGCAAACCTTTTGAGATTCGACTTCCTCTATTTCCCAGAAGTTGGTCAGCGTTTTGTTTAAAGAGTCTAAATTTTTTGTCATAAAGCATTGTTTGGTAGAAGTATTTGAATTATCGTCTGAAATGTCACGAGAAACCAGATATCCAAAACAACTAGATTGCAGAAATAAATTATTCCCAATCTTAATTTTATACTTCTCTAAAAGCGCGAAGAATAATTCTGCACCCAACAACATATCTACTCTTTGAGGAATAAAAAATGATGGGTCAGCCAGATGTATATTGCTAGGAATATTTAAAAGCTCAGCGTTAATTTTCTTAGAAGGCGAGAAGTTACTAATCTTTGGCACAAACAAAATATCAATTTCCAATTGCGCATCATTATTTGCATTTGAGATATGAGCCGAAATCTTTTTGTTTATGTTAAAAGATGAATCATTCAATCCACTGAATGGAATATTTATTCTTTCTTTTTGTAAACCTAAAGCGTCTGCTGCTTTTGAACATATGAAACTTGATTCTGACGCAGAGTCGAGAATGCATCTTAGTGGCCTTCTAATTCCCTTAGAATCTTTGACATAAATTATTGCAGTATTAATCAAAATATTTTTATTATTCCCGTTAGTATGGAAAGAAACGAGAGCATTTTCTGAAGTGGAATTTATTTCTGAACGGTTTACGACTTCCGGTGAGGAATTTGCAGCTGGCGCCAGTGCTTCAAGGTCAACTCTAAAACCAGATGCGGGCGTTGAATATCTATGTAGCAATGTATGATGCCTCCGTTTACAAACAAAACAAGAATTATTCGATTTACAAGCAGAAACAGCGTGAAATTCACTTAGACAGTTAATGCAAAGCCGAAGTTTTTTAACCAAATCAGTTCTGTCGGCTAGTTTCATTGCCTTAAATTTATCGCAGTGATGCAAAGCGTGCGATTGCGTTTTACAGGCATTACACAACTTTAATTTGTTACTAGATTTAACAAAAACGGATTTTGATCGTTCCGAATTCGATTTCAAAGGAATGCCGGCATTAATACTGCTCAAAATTTGGCATCTTCTTTCTAGAAATTCCAAACATTCATCAAAATCGGGGACTTCGTTATCTTTTAAAGTTAGTTCATATTGTTTCCTTGTTTCTCTTGATAGTTTTTCTAAAACCACATTTAATAATAACGCGTTTGACAAATTATCTCTTTTAAAATCTAAGATTTTCAAAGATCTCAAAATTTTTTTAACGTTATCTAAAAGGATGCGCAAGTCTTCAGAAGATTCACGTTTCATCACCTGCAAATTGAGAATGCTTTTGATATGACAGTCTACCATTATTCGTTTGTTTTCGTATCTTAGCTCAAGAGCTTTAAAGAGTGAAGAAAAATTATCCTCAGAAGTTTCAATTATCTTTACCTCTCCCTTCAGAGAACCGCGCAAATAATGCAGTTTTTCGCTATCAGAAAGCAGAGAATTTTGATTTATAAGATGTTAAATTGAGTTTTAAATAAATTCCAATCTTCAAATATCCCGATAAAGACTGGCAGCGGAATTTTAGGTAATTTTACCGGTGTATCTTTATGCTGATCTGCATCGTATTTCAATTTATTAATAGAAGTTTTTAAACTTACTTCTAAATTTTGCAGGTCATCTTCCACCGAATTCAGATCTGGTAGTGCTTCCGTGTATATCGTTTCATCCGTAATCTTGTAATAATCGTCCTTTAATAGTTCAAATTTATCTTGAAGCTTTGTTAGAACGTCTAATTTAGCCTTAAGTTCCGGTACTGAAAGGTCAGTATGCGCCTGTAGATCCTTTGCCATTTTTGTGAGCTGGCCTTTGATATTGCCGCGTTTGCGATTCAAGGTAGTGATGTCGACTTTGTTTGCCATGATTTGACCATGTGCAAAATACAGCGAAATGTACTAAACAAAGCTGCGTATATGAAGCGTAAACTAATTAACTCAATTAGTTCCGGTGCGACGGACCATTATGAAGCGTAGCGTATGGTTCGAGAAAGCGAGGATGCGTTATTCATACACACCAACTTTATTCAAGTACAAAATAGATTCTGGCGCTCTCTCTTTTTTGAGAGGTTACAAAAGGGTTGCCAGTTGGCGGGAGTTCCTTCGCCAAAGGCGAGTAAGCACAATACGGAACAATGATTAAGGGCTGAATATGCAGACACGGAATAAGCTTTGTCTGGCTCATTAAATAATGCAACATCACTGTCTTCCTATCCAAACATCTAAAACCTATGTTTTTTTTTAACTTAGCCTTTATATAAGCAATTTGTTTGAATATTAAATGTTATAAAAATTTACATAGCAAAACTTTTAAATATGGTTCATCTTCAAAAAACTTGATTTCAGTGTCACGGATATAAAAAAAATTAAATTAAAAATAATTTTAAATTAAATATTTAATTTTTAAATTTTTTTAATTAATTAAAATTTTAATTAAGTTTTTTAAACTTAAATTCAAAGTTTGTCAGAACTGTTGGTGTATCAGTGATAGTCAGCGATCGATAACAACAACCACAACAGTAAAAACACATAATTTTATGGCTTAAATTTGAAAGCATGAAATAAAAATCCTGGAAATAATGTTTTTGAATCTAAAAAATTCTCGATTTTAATTTGAATAAGTTCTAATACATAGCTTTCAAAAATGGAATGAAAGTAGAAACTTAATTTTCACTGAATAAAAAAAATTCAAATTTTTATTCTTTAGACGTCTATTTGATAATCTGGACCGGCCTATGCATACGGTATCAAATCATTATATGCAATATTCAAAATTCTCTAGATGATTGATTGACATTGAAACTATAATTAATGAATAAATATCATAATGTTACTTTAAAGTTTATTGTAAAATGTTATAATGATGTAAAATCTCGAAAAACGAAATACTTTTATACTTAGTAAACAGTGGTGATCTTAGTTTTTTAAGGAATTATTTAAACGTAAATGAAAACTCCATACTGTCAAAATAACGAATCTTGAAAAATATTTCATAATAAAATAAAAAATGACCTAAAAAACGCTTCTAAAAAAGCAGTAAAAATCATTAAATAACTGTGCAATCTCAGGCAGTACGATAACTGAGAAATTATCAAAAGTACGAAGCCTGTGTCTTCATTCTGCGAGAGGGGAAGAGAATCATTAGTTTATGCATTCCTCCATTCTCTGTTTTGAGCATACCATCTTCTCGGAACGAGCTACATATGGCTAAGTAACAGCGCATGCGTCGAAAAGTACAGGCAGAAGTTGCCTTCTTTTGATACTCAATAAAACCGGAAATTTCCGGTTTGGCCCATGATGACGTAGTCAGTCGAAAGCAATGTATCAGTTCGTTCACGAACGAAAGAGCCTAACTCATTCGTTCAAAAAGTCCTAATCGGTCTTTCGCGAACGACCTTAAACGAACGTGTCAAGTTGGTGAACGAACGTCTTTGAACCGAATCTTTCAAATGAACGAGATTTCCCATCACTACTCTGACCATTGAGGATAGGCGTAATAAGGTAATAACAGGAAGATTTTCCCCGCTCAAAATTTCCCCTCTTTTTCCCTCGGAGCAAAATTTTTTTCTAGCTCCTAGACGCTTCTTTTTGGTACTGTCCCTAGCGTCTAATATTACTTAGCGGGAACCGAAATTGCTGATGGAATATTTGATTTGTTTACTTTTTTTCCCATAATACTTTAAGGGGTTTAACTTGCCAATGGATCTTAAAGGAAGCAGTTGTCCTATTTGTTTTGAGTCGTTGAAAGACAAAACTGTAGGTTCTCCTGACATATGCGATCATAAATTTTGCTTATCATGTCTCCACGAATGGACCAAAGTGAGTCAGCGTAAAGATCCTTTTACTTAGCACCATGTAGTATAGTATGGCGACGCACTGTGTTAAAAGAATTTATCTATCTATCTATCTAAATGACATTTTTTATAAAGTTTTTTATCTTTATATATGATCTTGTTATGACTAAATTGATCAGAATTATCTGCTTTGCTTTGGGAATGTGTTATTGATTCTAGTTTATTTAATATCTGTAGCATGTGGAATACATATGAATTCATTGTTTTATATTAAATTTTAATGCTCTATATGTGATAATTTAAAGATTTTATCACACATAAGTTGAAAAAGTTTGAGCCTGAAACTTTTTTGCTATTCTAAAACCTAAATCACTTCAGAAAAGTAAGAAAAAAAAACCTAAAGGAATATGTATAATTTCTGAGGGGGAGGATTGTTGATAATCTGGTTATACAGTTTTTATGGATGGAACTTTTCAATCATAACTTTTCAAGTCTTTAAAAATTGCCAAACTAAAAATAAATCTTTCAGATAAGTTAAGATTTTCTTGAGAAAATAAAGTGCCAAATATATTAGTCTTTTTACAGATTTCCTATATTAATTAGTTATTTTAGTTTTTAATATCTTTGACATGTGAGTGTATCTATTTCTTTTGGGATAATTTAATGCCTAGTCTTCCATTTTATTAATCAAATGTTTTATTATTTCACTAGTCACCTTTAATTTTTAATTTCCAGTTGATTGGAATTAATGGTTGTCAAACATCTCAATTGTTCCCTTAGCAAAAAGAAAAAAAAAAAGTAAAATATCAAATTTCTATAGATATAACAAATTATTTGAAATGTAAATTATGCTAATTTCTGTAATTTTATGTTTAAATCTATATTTATCCAATTAAATCACTGGAAGAAGCAATAGTATTTTGTACTGGAGGAACTTAAAATTTTTTCCATCATTGGTTGATTTTGAACTTAACATTAAGTGCAGCTAAACATTAAAAAAAATATATTTAAAACATGCTGCATACTGAAACCTACTCTACATTGGAAAAATAAACCTATTCCTCATATTTTAATAATGGCAATACAAAAAAAAATGTAGCAGCAGTGTGAATTGGGAATCTCACTTCTAAAGTAAATATGTTGTCATAAAATATGCTTAAAATATTTTTTTTTAAATTAATGAAATAGAAAAATCTTTCCAAAAACAAATCATGGCTTCACTAATATCATTAGGTCTACTGTCACTGTGAGATAGTTTGATATTTTCAATTAGAATATAGGAAATTTACCCATTTGTGAACATGCCTCTTATTCAAGGATTTATAATTTGAAAGTCAGATTCTATGTTTTGTGTCAGTCTGGGTTGAATTTGAAACAGCTCTAACTATTGTATGAATTAAAACCAAAAATTTTTTTACTAATAGGGATAATTTTTTAAATATATACTACCAGAATAATGAGCTTCATAGGAAAAAAAGGTTAATCTGTGCTTTGGGTCCCCTGCTTGGCGTATTTTCAAAAAGTCGCCAAGCAGGGAACACAAAGCACATTTTCACCAAAAAAAATTATTACTTTAATTTTCTTAATACTTTATTCTCGTAATGGACAACTAGAGATTAGGTAAATATTTAAGAGAATGCTTGTTGTCCTTTGTCCAGCAGTTTATGCTCCCTTCTTATCATGTGGTGAATTTTAACTCTATTTTAGCCAGTGTGTTATAATATCACCTATAAATTGCATCTTTCTAAAGATTTAGTATTTGAAAATTTATAAAAAAAAATAATTTCACTTTATATCGTACCTTAAATTTAAATAGATATTTTTCAGCTGATCTGAATGATTCTAAAATAAAATAATAAATTTGGCTGCATCATAAAAAATTATTTCATGTTTCAAAAAAAAAAAATTTTCAAATAAAGCTAAATTTGTTATAATAAACAAATTGTATTTTTGTTGTATATCAATGATATTTTTATTCCCTTCCATGATTATGAATTCAGCTGATTAAACCCTATTTAGTAGATTCTCATTTATCTACAGGTATCTGACCAAAAGACTGCTGGATAAATTAAAACTCCAGACAAATGGAGATACTTTCAAAAATACATTTTATTAGCAAAATTTCACTTGATTTGGATGAAAACAGAAAGAGCTGAAGCAACAATGACTTCTAGGCATTAAATGCCATTAGGTTATCAATATGTATGTCTTTTGTGGGAAAAAAAAAAAGTAGCAACATTATTTACATTGTGCTAAGATTACTACCATCAACTTGCATTGATGTCTTCTTTCTTATGCTCCTCATTTGCTCAGTATATTAAACCATGTTGGAACCTTTAGGCAGAGCAAATTTTAGGAGCTCTTTTTATCTTTTCCAACTTTTAATTAAAAATATTGCAAAAAATTGAAATAATAACACATTTAAGTCAATAATTGTCATTAGAGTTGATTGTAGCATTTCATATATATATATATATACACTGAAGTGACAAAAGTCATGGGATGACTGTTAATATCGTGTCGGTCCTCCTTTTGCCCGGCGAAGTGCAACAACTCGACGTGTCATGCAGTCCATAAGTCGTTGGAAGTCATCTGCAGGACTATTGAGCCATGCTGTCTGTATAGACGTCCATAATTGTGAAAGTGTGGATGGTGCAGGAGTTTGGGCACAAACGGACCTTTCGATGATGTTCCATAAATGCTCAATGGGATTCATATCGGGTGATCTAGGTGGCCAGATCATGCGCTGGAATTTTCCAGAATGTTCTTCAAACCAATCACGAACAGTTCTGGCTCAGTGACATGGCGCATTGTCATCCATAAAAATCCCATCGTTGTGTGGGTACGTGAAGTCCATGAATGGCTGCAAGTGATCTGCAAGCAGCTGAACATAACCATTTCCAGTCAATGATCGGTTCAGTTGCACCAGAGGACCGAGTCCATGCCATGTAAAAACAGCCCACATCATTATGCAGCCACCACCACCTTGAACAGTGCCTTGCTGACAGTTTGGGTCCATGGCTTCGTGGGGTCTGCGCCACACTCGAACTCTACCATCAGCTCGTAACAACTGAAATCGTGACTCATCTGACCACGCCACGGTTTTCCACTGATCTAGGGACCAGTCGATCTGCTCACGAGCCCAGGAGAGTCGCTGCAGGCGATGCCGTGTTGTCAGTAGAGGCACTTGAGTCGGTCTTCTGCTGTCATAGCCCAAGGAAGACAAATTTCGCCGCACAGTCCTATCGGACACGTCCCTCGTACGTCCCACATTGATTCCTGCAGTTATTTGACGAAGTGTTGCGTGTCTATTAACATTGACCATTCTACACAGACATCGGCAGTCTCGGTTGTTAAGTGCAGGTTGTCGCCCACTGCGCTGTCCATGATGGGATGTGATGCCTGAAATTTCATACTCTCGGCACACTCTTGATACTGTGGATCTCGGAATGTCGAATTCACTAACGATATCCGCAATGGAATGACCCATGCGTCTAGCTCCAACTAACATTCCACGTTCAAAATCTGTTAATTCTCGTCGTGCCGCCATAAATCACGAAAAACCTGTTTATATGAATAATTTGAACACAAATGAAAGCTCTGGAAAACGAACTGCACATTTATACTTTTTCACTGCGATACTACTGCCATCTGTATATTTGCATATTGCTATCCCATGACTTTTGTCACTTCAGTGTATATATATATATATATATATATATAAAATTGTAAAACAACTTGAAACAAAATGTCAATGAAATATTGCTATAATTTTTCAACAAAATTAAAATTCTTCAATGAAATTTTGATAGGCTTGTTTACTTGTGTGCTTATTGACTTTAACTAAAAAAATAATTAAAAAAGAGATTTAGAAACATTGATCTTATTCATTGAGAAGTGTTAAAAAAAGAACTCTAAGAATATTGTTCTTAAATTTAAATGACCCTAGATAGTAATTTAAATATCTTTATAATGTGAAATAAATATACAAATAAACCTGAAAATAACATCAAAAAATTTGCAGTTCCTCAAGGCTTGAAAAGTTGTTGGCACCTTGGTAGTTGCCTATTTGATTATATGACCCTTCTTATATGTTGTTCTGAAATTGTGAGTTTCTAAGAGGATTGATGCTGTCAGAGTGTTCATTGTCCAAGTTGTTAAATAATGGAAGCTTACGAATAAAAGTCTTTAAGAATGTGTATCGTAAGCATCAAAATATAATGGAAGTGTTAGAGAGCTTTAGTGAATTTGTATAGGTCATATATATTTTTCAAAAACATAAAATGCCAGACCTTGCAGATTTTCAAAGAGAGCCAAGTGAATGGATAAGCTGTGACCAACGTATATCAGGTTTTAAGCATATCTGGCGATACGGTATTTAATGTTATAACAGCATAACAAGACAAGCTTGTGCTATCAAAGCAAAATAGTGGATGGAAAAGGAAGTTGAGTGAATCAGACCACCAAGTATTGAAATGGATTGTAATATCTAAAAGAAAACTGCAGCATCAAAAATGAATTCAGAGTTCATTTAGTATTGAAGCGACTTGTCACAAATATTAATGCCAAATAACATCTACATTGGGGCCATAACCCCAAAACCTGGTCAGTTGGTAAATGGTAGGCAATTATATGATCAGGTGAATCTTATCTCGTGTTTCCTCACAACAGGATGGGTACACACTTGAAGGACACATATGTAAGCATATGATTATGATTATTTCTTTTCAATTATCTAGCAAGAAGGTGGATTTATCATGGTTTGGGAACCGTGTTGTGGTTTTCTGCTTGTCTATTCATAACCCTGAAATAAAAGATCACTGAATGGAAGTGTAGAGAAATTTTTCAAACAAAGCTCCCATCCTATAAGGCAAATTTTGTTTCTTGCTATCTATGGATCTCCATGATAAGAATGTTTCTATAATATCTAGCTTGACATATACAGTCTCTCATCTTAAGCATAGCTAATTTTATAGTCTATTTTAACGTGTTCAGTCCAGAATCAATGTTCTCCTTTGGCCTCTCTCCCTGAACTTTAACAATACCTCCATGAAAAATGATACTATATTTCTCTAAAAACTATTCAGCATTTGTACAATTTTTAGATTAATTGAACTGTACAAAATTTGAATCCATGCTGTAAAAATGACCGTACACTTTATTAATATAATTTTTTTTGTTTGTGGTATTCTCATTATTTTGATAAACATATATAACTAATCATTATATTAACTTTGATATGATAAATTTCTTAAATGTATAATATTTCAGAAGTATTTAGTAATTTGTGGTATTTTTCTAGCATGGAAATATTTGCCCTGTTGATAGACAAAAATTTAAGAAGATAATAAGTGGTGATGAAGTTATTCGGGTAAGTTTTAAAAATATGTTTTCAGCTATGATAGCATATGTTTCTAACTGCTTTCATTTCATAATAGGATTTGTGACTTAAAATATACTTATTATAATTGCAAGTTTCCACTTTCAATTTGTATGAATTTGTTTCTGATTAAAATTATTATTATTCAAAACTCTAAAAACTAATTTAATTCAAATAAAACAGATAAAAATACATTACAGCTTTCACTTATTTAAAAATATCTGTTTGAAATGTTCATATTTTAAAACAGTTGTAATGCCAAAAACAAAGAAATTAATATTTTAAAATATTCATAAAACAATGCTAGTGATAATCATAATAAAGAAATTATTGAATTTTGAGTAAATATTAATCATTTACCAAGAAACAATATAAAATAATGGAAAAAACACCAATGAAAAGTTTTCATTTAAAAGGAAATATGGTACATTTTGGTTATATTATAAATATAAGAATTGATGTTGCAGCCACTAAGGAAACAAATTATATTTTATAAAATATATTATGTGCCTTATGTTTTAAAAGTGATTATGCATTAACCACATGTCAATGATTAATCATGTTAAAAAAATGCTTAAGATTACATTCATATAAAATTTATCTTGATTATCTTTGTTAAGGATAAGGGCTAATTCATAAGTAAAGTTTTATATAATGATAAAATGAGAATAGAAAATATTTTGATACACGAGATTTTAAAAATGTGATGAGCAGCAAATTGAAGAAATTATTATGATCATGTGCATGATCAAATATTGTTTTGGTAAAAGGTGGGTTCTTCTGAATGCTTTTAAAATTGTTCTAAGAAGAATATCATTTATTAACCAGCGGTAGTGGTCTTCCCCAAACCTTCTTACATACTCTCTAATAAAGGTATTTTCACCCAACCTCCACAAAAAATTTTAGACCTTGTAAAGATAGAGAAAGAATTTTTACAGAATGTATCATGTAATCGTTAGTAAATTTTTTTGGAAAATAATCCCTGGCATGCATTTATTGATATTTGTAAATCAAATTTGTGTTTTAAGTAAATTTTTTCCAATCGAATGAAACCAAATTTTAGCACAGAACTATAATTATTTTCACAAAAGCACATATCAAATTTCATACATTTAAATTATTGCATTTTTGATTTATTATGCTTAAGTGCTTCTGAAAATTCTGATTGACAGATGCTCAAACCCTTGTTCAATTCGGTTCAAACTTTGATTCATGTTTGCACTATAGTTGTTAAATCTGCATACAAAATTTTGTCTGTCTAATTCTTTACATTTTGTAAGTATTGTTTGAACTTATATTTGAACAGCTAGCCATGTTGGATTTCCTTGAATAGTTTTTGCTTAAGATTTGTAGGATATCTAAAATTTGATGTAATGACTATGTACTGAATCTCATCTGTGTAGTTCAAAGAAGTTTTGAGTTATTTTTGCCTCAAACAGACATAACAAAGCAGTTTTTATTTATCTTTATCAGAAACACACATAATCCCTAAATATGTAAGATAAAGCATTGTCCTAGTGAAAAAAATTGATTGCTTTTGCAAATGTAGCCATTTTTTAAAATTTATGGCTTCATGTTTTAAGTGATATTGTTTAATATGTTCGAGTAATGATTTATTCTTTCCAAGATAATTTATTTAGGCAATTTTACGTCTGATCCCGAGAACTATCTCCATCGATTTCCCACCAGAATGAGCAGTTTTCCCCTTTTCGGAACTAATTTTCCCTTTGCAATAAAATTTTTTTTCCTGTTATAAAGAATCCAAATTTTATCTGCTGTAATTGATTGTGGAAAAAACTCCAATTTTTCACTCCTCTGTTAGAGTGGTACAGATGTTCATTTGGACAAATTTTTGATTCAAAGTAAACAGATGTGGCATACATCATGCTTTTATCCTGCATGTACCTAAATCCTAATGCAATGTGAGACAAATATGCTCTTTAGATATGCTGAAAGTTTCTACTGTTTCTCTAATCTTGACATAATGGCATCAGCTGGTAAATTTTAACAATGTTTTCAATAGTTTTTACAGTGCTGGAAAGGGAGATTATGTAATGTCTCAGTTTTGCTACAAAAATTCATCTGACATAAAAGCAGTTTAATTTAACTTCAAATTAGCAAAATGTAAGATAATAAAAATAACTTAAACTCTCTCACCATTCATTCTTCTAATGTACATAAAAGTTAATACGATGCACAATGCTGATATAGCATTGAAAACATATGGGTAAACCTGATCAGTCATGATGTTGTATAAAATTGATCATGATCTTGTTATCATAGTATAAAATTTACATAAAACAAAACAACTGGACTTGACAATATAAACAAACAGTGCATCTTATTAAATTAGTTAAATTTTAAAAAACATTTTAAGCAAGGAAAGCTTGCAAAAGAAAATTAAAATCCCCATTTTCTTTTTTTAAACGAATATTTACAATCTTCTCTTTATCTGTACTACTTGAAGATTTTCTTATGAATATTTCTATAAAACTTTTTTGGAGATAATTTCAAAAATTCAGTTTGCACCTGACATAGCACTGTGTGATTTTTATTTCAATGCTATAATCTCTTCTGGATATGATACCATTTGTGATCACCAGAAAAGCATGCTTTTCTATGACATTGACTTTTAAGAAGAGAGAGTTGGATGGAATCCAAGAGGCAACATAATCTGGATACAAAAATACATACATATGGATACAATTTAATTAATGGAGAAAATAATTAATAATAAATGAAAATTTTCAATACATGATATTTCAAACTTGTTTTTGTTTATTTATGATTTTTATACCTTTATTTTTAATGACAAGTACTTTGTTTTATTAAGTACTAAATAAATTTGTATTTATTTAGATTAATTAAATTTGATTAGCTAATTTGTTAAAATACTACTTCTGTTTATTGTTTTTAAATCTGTTTGTGAAGCAATGTAGCTCTGAAGAGAATGTCATGAACGTTGATGAATAAATTAAAATTTCCCATTTCATTTAATCTTATTTGCTGCTATGGATCATATATAACTTTTAAACTTATCAGATGTTTAATTTTTACAGATCAAACATAAAAGAAAAAAGAAGGGGTCAGAACTGTATGATATGAGTGTTTATTGTGAAATATGTAAGGAAAGTAAAGAAAATAATGATACAGTTATTCTTTGTGACTGCTGTGATCTTGCATTTCATTTTGTTTGTCTCAAACCACCACTGAAATCAATTCCCCGTGGTAACTGGTATTGTCCAGATTGTTTGGAAGTATCAAAAAAATTAGGTAAGATTTCATTTTATAATTAAAAAAAACTGTATGAAATAGTATTTATCAAATGCAGAGAATGCTGCTTAATATACTCATGGCTGAATTATTCTTTATGTATTTTCAAAATCCTTGTTCTTAACTGATATATTCAAATCTTGTATGAAAATATATCCATTTAGTGTGATTACTACCTTAATATTATCAAGTCTTGAATTAGAAAATTGTCTGCTTGTTCATTATCAGCAAAAAGATACCCATTTAGTGTGATTACGATATTAATATTATCAAGTCTTGAAGTAGGAAAGTGTCTGCTTGTTCATTTTCAGCAAAAAGATACCTATTTAGTGTGATTACGATATTAATATTATCAAGTCTTGAATTAGGAA
>JAPMOQ010054344.1:17709-60507 GCA_026543055.1 Argiope trifasciata
TTACGATATTAATATTATCAAGTCTTGAATTAGGAAATTGTCTGCTTGTTCATTTTCAGCAAAAAGATACCCATTTAGTGTGATTACAATATTAATATTATCAAGTCTTGAAGTAGGAAAGTGTCTGCTTGTTCATTTTAAGCCAGCATTAATAATTGTGTTCATATAATTTCTTGCTGTATTCACAAGGAAACATCTAGAGCTATTTTCTTTTCTGAGATAGCTAATATCTTTTGTGTTGACTAGAATTGATTAGTTTAAATTGGTTGAAAAGTTTTGGTAGGTAAAGTAAAGGTAAGTTTGGTTTAAAATTTGTGGTATTACCAGAAACCAGTATTGCCAGTTATTGAGTTATTAAAGCAAAACAGATAAACTGATGAGCTGAATTGAATACTAAAAGCAAAATTAAAGTTTTTAACAGTTATAAAAGTTTACCAGAATAATTCACCACAGTGCTATAATGCTGTTAAAAATTTCACAACCTATTCATAAAATTTTGAAAAATAATGAATTTTTTGGGGAATTTTGCCCAAGTAATAATTGTTGATTCTAATTTGAAAAAAAAAACTTTTCAATGATGCTTCAATAAGTTATGTAAATATTGTGTAACTCAATATGGTGCATCATGCTATAATTATATAAAACAGTGCAAGGGCAAGCAATTTATAAATGAATTTTCAAGGTATAATTGTCAATAAATAACAATTAATGTGCTCTTTTAATAGTTGATATGAATTAAATAGCTTTGTTATAACTGTTTCCTCCCAGTTAATATTATCAAAATTCTTAAATGATGAAACAATCATAATTAGCAACAACTATTATATCTTAATTTTCATAATCTGATTGTAAATGTTGAAAGTAACAAATCATACCATGTTTCATGCTAAAAAATATTGGTGAATAGTTGTAATATTTATTTTATGTAATACTATCTTTATTTTTAAAAAAATTAGCGTATGCTGTTTTCAAAAACAAATTCTTATTATTGTACTAAAATAATTCAAGCTTTTAAAAAAAACTTTTAGCTTTTAATTTATTAGTCATAAATATTTTAAAACATTGAAATTAGTTCTCCCTCCTCCACAGATTAACTTCTAAATGATAACTGGCATGAGAATGAAAATTTGATCATTGAATCAAATTGTTATAAAGTTCAAAGAAATATTAAGTAATTAATTGCCTTCAAGAAATTTTTTCTGTAAAAAGCCTTTATTTCACTGTCACAATTTCTGTATTTTCAACATAATTTGAAAGAAATTTACTGAAATCTGTGTTTTAAATTAAGTTGAATGTAAATGAATTAAAAAGTTTCATTTCTTTTCTTTTTTTTTTGTATATTTTAAGATAATTGCATTTTCTTTTTAACAATACTTTTTTATTTAAGTGTCTGATGAATGATTGTACAAGAATAAAGCTCAATTATTTATTCCCACCTTTGTTTAAATGTTTTTTTAAGAATCAGCAGAATTATTTTTTCCTATACTAGCTGATATAAATTGACAATAATTTCTTTTCTTTCTTTCTTTTTTCTATTCGATTTTTTTTTAATCTTCTGAATAGAGAGGAAAACATCAGACTTTTTGGAGATCATAATTAACCATTTCCTTTTTAAATTTTTTAGAAAAAAAAAATCATTACATTTTTTAAATTTAATTACTAAACAAACATAAGGAAACAAAATATGTAGATTTTAAGTAGAATTTTTAATTTTTTGTAGTTGTAAAAGCATTCAGTTTTAATATCAGTTTACTATTCCAAGTTATCTCAGGCAACAAACAAGGGACAACACAAAATGACAATCTGCAAACTGGTGTCTTTTCTTACTGGTTAAAAACTGGAATCTCTTATTGAAGACTTGTTAGACTTGACTTTTTTTTTTTTTTTTTTTCAATAGCAGGAATTATTATCTGAAAAATCATCACTTTTGGCTATCATTTTACTTTTTTTCAATTCAACTACCCTTCTTTATACATTACTAACCCACAAGTAGACATGTACTATACAATAGGGAAAACACATGACCAGAAGAACTGCAAAATCAACAAAACTTTTGCAAACTGCCTATCAAAGCTGGATATTTTCTTTCCTTTCCTCCAGGCTGAGTAAAACTGTGCTAAAATGAATTATATTTACACATTCTGCTTCACATGGGTTTTCTCATGTTAATAATTAACTGTAACATATATGAACCCAAGATAACTTGGGATAACCAGGCAAGTGGTTAATTCACATATCCATCTTTTTCAAATTCCTTGTGTAGTGATGCAATATGACTTTTTTAAAAAAAAACTTAATATGATGGAAGAAAACTGAATATGCATTTGGGACACCTTCTTTTCTTTTGAATGTATTCAAATTTGATACAGATATGTAGTTTTAGTGCTAGAATAGCACTTTAAAAAAATTCTCCATTTTCTTTTTCTTTCTTTTTATTCTTTAATTATTGCATTCAATGTGATTATATAAAGCAGTAAGTGAGCAGTACAGAATATAAAGAGCTCCACTCTTTGTCAGATTTGGTTCAAAATTTGTGATTTACTATAATTCTCCTATAAATTGGATTTTGGTAAAAATATACAAAAAGTCTGCATATAAATTTTTTAAATTCAATACAGTTTTGAGTTATTGTTTCAGAAAAATGGATATTTAAAACTTAGAAATGTCTAAATTCTAGTCATTTATTAAAATCTCATAATGGTATTTTCAATTATTACGATACTTTCTCTTTCTGTTTGAGGAAATTAAAAGCAATGAAAACTACATATATTACCATTATAGCTTTATGCTTATTGGTGATTACTTGAAAACTCTCATACACAAACAGCTTTATATTGATTTTGTTGTTTTCAGTTTTATAATAAATAAGAATTTCAAAATATATTTTAATTAAATTATATAATAAAGATTTTTCAAATGATATAGGATTTTTGATTTGACATTTTTGATTTACATTCTAATTTCATAACTAATCTGAATCATTTCATTATTTCTCTTGTATTTTTTTCCAAACAATTGTCACTTTTCTCAAATTCCTAAATAATTTTCCTAAGCATAATCACTCATCAACCAGATTGTATTCAAAGTGCCTTCATTTTACAAATTACTGATTTTGCTTTGATTTTATTTCGAAGTAATAGAAGGAATATGAAAGAATTCTTAATTTGTGTGTGTATGTCACATTATATTTTGAAAAACTTTTGATTTCTACATAAAAATGTTTCATGAATTTTTATTAATTTTCTTATGATTTTTTTCTAAAGAATTGTAACAAAAAAATATGAGGATTTTCCCCACCATTAGAATGTAATTTTATTTCATAATGATGCTAATTTCGTCATCCACATTTAAAAGCAATTTATTGAAAATATGATTATTAATTGAGTTAAGTGTTAATGTGTTACAAAAATGTTAAAAGATTAATTTCATGAATTATTTTCCTTGAGATTTCACTAGCATATTGAAATAAAAACTGGTGAATAATGAAATTCTTTGTTATGAATCCTTCATAGTGTATTAATAGAATATTTTTTTTCATAAATTTTTTAGAAGCCCAAAAAAAGAAAAAAGGAAAGCATTCAAACAAATTGTCTGTTTGTTCTAAACAAAGCTCTACACTACTTCCCCTACACTCTGTTGCACCAGCTACAAAATCTAGTACTCCTTTAACAAAAGGAAACAGAGTCGATAATAATATAGGCCAAAGCACAAACATGAAGTTAAGGAATGTTGGACACAATTACTCAAAGGAAGATCATTTTTCTGAAAAAAAGGATTGCCAAAAGAATTTTTCTCACACTAAAACAGCAAATGTGCCTTTTAATTGTACGGATAGATCATCAGGAGAGTTTGAAGATTTTTTCGATATAAGTAATAATGTTGTTATCTTGAGGAATCGAAAACTTTTAAGAACTGGAGAGAAGTCTGTCAGCAAAAGTATAGAAAAAGAATGTTGTATGTATTCTAATGTGAAGCTAAGGAGGCTGCAGTGTGTGAAAAATGCAAAATGGAACAATTTCAAAATGCAGCAGACTGAAAAAAAAAAAAAGAGGTTAGCTTCTACTATTGCAAGAATAAAAATGATTGGAAACTTGAAAAATAATAATAACGATTGCTCTGATGAGGATTCTTCTTATTCATCAGGACAGTGTAATTCTGCTACTATGAAAGAGGTAGGATTTTTTAAAAATATTTTTTTAGTATTTTATAAGATGAAAATTCTATAATAGTCCTTTTTAATTATTTCATACTTATTATCTTTGATGACTAGCTTGTTTGCAAAAATTATTACCGGTAGAGTATTTTCAAATAATAATGAATGTTCACACTCTGTTTGACTGTCGGGACATCAGTAGCAGATGTTGTAGGTCGACCACTTCTCGAACTAGAAGCCAACGAACCTACAGCTTCAAGTTTTTGCTTCATTTTGGTCAATGCAGAGCATGTCATTGGTCCTTTACCATATTGCATACGTTTCATTCTATGATATGCTCGCAATGCCAGACTGAAACTTTCTGCATTTTTGTAAAAAAAAAGTTTAATTAAAACGGCTTTCTTCACTAAGGTTAGCATTTCAATGCCTTCAATTTCGACCAGCTGATGATTTCTTTCTTTTTATACATGTGCTGCTTGCATGATCCGATATCTGTGAACCTACAGCGTCATCTGTTAGTGGACAAGGGAACATTTTCTTTTTGCGTAATACATAATCTGGTTTCTTTACTATTTATTTAGTGCAAACCACATCTTTTTATTTTTATTCGTTTTTGAATTATAAATTTTTAAAGCTTTTTCTAGATTTTTGGATCACCTAGTAGAATACATTTCTCTGACAAGAACATTTTAATCTGTAGAGGCAGTGCAGTGATGTTTCATGCACCATACTTGAGTTATTGATTGGGTTGTTTGTTATTTGAGAAACTGTGTGCTTATTCAAAGTAGATAAAATAATTTATTTTAACAATGAGCTGTTTAAAATCCTTATTGAAAACAAATAGGATGGATTAAAAAAAAACTAATTTTGCTGAATGTGTTAAGGAAGCTCTACAAAATTCATTTGTCGTGTACCATTCGCTTTATAAGCAGAAGATAATAAGCCTAAATAATATAAGAAGATAGGTGCTTATTAATTGTGCGAAAGAAGGAAAACCTATAAGACTTGCCTACCAATTTCATTGAGACATCATTGATGTGGAATTTAAAGAAATGCAGGAAAAGATGATTTGTGAAATCTGAAAAAATCAAATTGAAAGTCCGACCAATTGCAAACTTTTTGTTCAAGAATAATAATTTAAAGTTGAATTTTTATGGGCTTTAAAACTTGTTGTGTTACATTGGAATGCAATGATATCGGAAATATTTTGACATATATTCTCTAAAAGTGATATAACTAAAAAATGTACATTAGATCATACAAAAATGTCATACTTTATTTGTTAAGAAAAATTTTTGTGGAAATGATGGCTGAAAATCTGCAAAAATTGCAGAAATGAATGCCCAAATATAGAAATTGATGAAAATCTATATAAATAAAAATGAATTGCCAAATGTGTTGCTAAGCGCAAAAGTCGAAAACGGTTCGACCAGTTCGGCTCATTTTTGTTTTCAAATTTTTGTTAAGGCATAATGAAGGTTTTTATGGAAAGAAAAAACGTAAAAATTGTCAGGAAAATAGTAAAAACACTACCTTTCAATTTTTTTAGTAGTTAAACCAACAGAGCTAATTGTAAAACGATCTTTCCAGTGTTTGAATTAACCGCGATGGTAAGCAACATTATAGATTTAAAACAATATTTATATTGATTTTAAAATATCGATGACCGCGTGCGAAGAATCATTTTTTAAAAGTTGATTACTTAATTTTCATGTCATCTCTCATTTATTGGTTTTAGAGGCGACCTAATATTATTTTAATCGATATTGGAAAATCACAAAGGATGTCACGAAAGGAAGCGATATGGTGGTTTTCGTCATCCAAACCGCCGATATTAACGATAAAGTTACCAGCTATCAAGTTGTGAACTGCAAAGTTGCGATTTGGCGTATATTCTCATTCCTTATTCCCATTGCTGTACATTTGGCGATGCATCGGGAGAAAGGGCAAGGAGTTTATTTCACTGCATCGAATGATGCTCAACGAGCTGAAGCACCTCCAGCGACAACATTGACGAGTTTTTTTTTCCCGATTTGCTAAAACAATCCGCTTGCCCGAACGATGCTTTACTCAGAGATGCCTCGTTATTACATTTGGAACGGTGCATCGAAGAAATTTCAACGTCGACACGGTTCCTGGTCATCCGGATGTGTGTTGTACTGATACTCTTGGCCATATTCATACAGCTCATCCGAAGAACGATGAATGCTTCTATTTAAGGTTTTTACTGGTGAATGTTCGAATGCCAACGTCATTCGAATCACAGCGAACTGTTAAAGGTATAGAGTACCAAACATTTCGTGCCGCATGTCAAGAGATCAGTTTGCTTGAAAACGATAATCAACAGTGGCTGAAGCAACTATTTCTGCATCTCCAAGTCAGATAGCACTTTATTTGTTATCATTATTTCGACATACTTCCCTTCCAATCCACGTGACCTGAGAAACAAATGCAAGGATTACATGTCAGAAGACATTTTACATCGAATTTGGCTAAGTTCAATAAATCGTGATATTGTGGTAAATGAGAGAATGAATAACCAGGCTTTACTATTGATTGAAGACATACGTTACCTGCTGTGCGGCATTTTATTAGTGAAGTTAAGAATGCCAGCGTCAGATCGCGGAATAAACGATGCGTTTAATTCAGAATTGCAATGTCATCGACATCAGTTAGACCAACAGTTCAAATGAATGTACCCGTGCTGAACATCCAACAGAAGAAAGTGGTGGGTACATTAACGAAGGCCAATGATGAAAATGGTGGCTTATTATTTATTTCTAATGCCCCTTGTGGGACTGGGAAGACATTTCTCATATTATTGCTTTTGGTTACTGCTCGTGCAAGATCGGACATTACGGTAGCAGTTGCTTCTTCTGGCATAGCAGCCACATTGTCGGAAGGATGCCGTTACAGTTGCCGTTAAATCTAAAAAATTCGGAACAAGTGACATGTAACATTTTGAAACAGTCCTTGTTGACTCATCCGGCCAGACGGGAGTGGCGCCAATGAAGAAGCAACAAACTGACTTTAGTTATTATTATTATATTTTGCTGTCTAATCATTTTTCGTTATTTATGTTTCTGGTGGATTTTGTATTCAGTCAGTCGTCATTCTGTATTCGCCATTCGCTCGTCTCTAGTCGTTCCATTAAATGGTTGAAATATTCTTTGAGGTCTGCTTTCTTTGCGTAAGATTCAATTAATCTTCGGAATGAGGTGAGTAGATTTTCATTTCATAGTCATTCATCAATCATTATTCATTTATTTCTAAGTCGTTAGTTCTACAGTCCTCAATGGCCAAAATTTTAGCGCATATAAAATTATCATATCGGATCAATGCACGATGGCGCACAAACGTGCATTGAAAGCACTTGATCAGAAATATCTGACTGAAGATGCTTTGGAAGCGTAATGATTTTAATGTCTAGCGATTTTCGCCAAAGACTGCCTATCATTCCACGATCGACTGCTGCCGATGAAATAAACGCTTGCCTTAAATCAGTTGTTGTTTCGCTATGTGAGGAAACTACAACTGACAATAAACAAGAGAGTTGCAATGCTGAACGGTCTATCTGCTGAAGATTTCTCCAAGCAATTGTAATGGCCGTGTTCCTGTCGACGAATCAAGCTGATTGATAACATTTTCTTGGAATTTTTGCAATTTTGTTTCATCGAAAGATGAGCTCATCAACGAAGTATTTCCGAACATCATTAATGATCACAAATGGCTGAGTGAACGAACAATTTTGGCGACTAAGAACAAAGATGTGGATGATTTATTTTCTGCAGTGTTATACAACTATTGTTGCTCTATTCTTTTGTCATTACATGGATAGAAGTGTTCTTGCTTGTTATTTTATTTTAATGAGTAAGTCTCTTTTCTAAAGCAATCTGAAAGCTTTTCAGTGCAGTTTATATCTGTATAAAGGGTTGGTTGTGCAAGGTGTAGAATATTCTCAATTTCTAGATAATTCAGTGGAGCACATGTTTCACTGAGTAGTTAGATTGTTATCAGTGAAGACAAAGTTATCTCTGATAGCATCTCAGAAAATATAGTCACAAGTTTTTCATCTTTCCAGAAATTTCAATTTTGTGTCATCAATACATCATTGATTTGTGATAGTTCCAGATCATTTGTGGGGCATCAGCCACTGACTATGTTCCATATCATAAAACTATATATTGGATATCAATCTATATCCTTAATATTATCTAATAGATAAAAAGCTATCTTATGTTTGATCAATTGACATCTAATATTCAATAACTGACTGAACAGACTCCTATCTGAAAATAGTACTCAAGTTCATTACTGTTTTGACCAATTCTAGTACTCACAACATCCTTGTAGTCAAGCAGTATATTTCAGTCCAAGTAGTAGGTGACACAATAGGTTTGTGAAGAAATAGTCCTTTCTCCCAAATGTACTTACATTACATTTTTTAGATCTTCTGTCAGGCCGCGGTAGCCTGGTTGGTAGAGCGTCAGTCTCGTAACCGAAAGATCGCGGGTTCTGTCCTCGTCTTGGCCAAAGATCGCCGTGTTGGCTATTGGCAGTTGGGGCACGTTAAATATGTCGAGACTGCAAAGTCCTCCAAGTTCCCATAACAAAACGATACCTCTGGGGGTACTGAATCAGAGATGAGTCGGTCTCTGATTTGGATCTAAATTCCGACTTGCTGATGGATGAATGAGTGTATGACTGAATTCGACCACCCTCTAAAAAGGGTTGTGTTGTGTGTGTGAGCTATAAGTCGGACTTCTGCCCTCTGGGTGCTCAGGGTCTTTACCCTCAGAAGCTACTGCACCCCCTTTCCGTGAAAAACACGGACACGACGACAACAACAACAGATCTTTTGTCCTTCAACATTGAGAAATAAATTAATGGTGCTCCAGCTCCTTTTTAGTATATATAAAATATACCTATTTTTTACAAGTATTGTACTTATAAAACAATTATGAAACAACATTGTAGGTGTGTCAAAACTCTCTGCCAATGTATGTTATTATTTTTTTATCTTTCATTTTCACATGCTCCTCTGTAAGTGATTGAAAATATTTTAACTTGTAATTAAAGAAAAACTATTTTTTATCTTTAGAAACTCCATATTTGAAAGAGTGACATCATTAAAAATTTAGATTTCATAAAATGTATTCTGAGGAAAAATACAGAAAAAAAAAGGTTGAAATATTTAAATAAGTAAGGGGGGCAACTATATATGTCTCCTTTCTATAATGTATTTGCAGTATAGTTATATATGTCAGAAGTTTTACAAAATTCTTATGTCTTGAACAATTTTTGATTAATTTTATGGAATATTTTCAAAAAGATTTTAGTATGACTTTTTTTTTTTTTAAATACTATCAATTTTGAAGCATATATTTGACTTACTATTTTTATTTCTCAATTTCAGGATATATTATTTTGCAAAAAGAATGGAAATAATTGTATTGATAAATTTTCTTTATCCCAAACAAAATTTATGAATGAAGTGAGTTCAGAAGCTATTAAAGGAAATAGTAAGCAAAACGAAAAATTAAATAACAGTGCAACATCTATGTCATCTAATGTGTCTAAGTTTTTTATCTCTGATCCTAAAGAAGTTAGTTTGAAGGCATCTTCTACAAGCACCAAAAGATGCAGTTCTATGGCTGAAAAGTTAAATGACCAAAATCATACTGTTTTGGAATCATTAAATATTTCTAGGAAAGTTGATATTATTTCTACAAACTGCAAATCTTTAGGTGAAAATGATATGGCTATTGCCAAAAACAATGCAGAAGTCACTTTTAGAGCTAATTCTAATGTGAATTGTAGAACAGTTAAAAAGCCCCTTACTGAAACAAGAACAAAGAGATTGGCTGCTGCAATTGCAAAAAAGAAAATCTCTCAGAATTTTTTAAGTGATCCTACATTTTCTTGTGATGAGTCTTCTAATTCTTTAAATCATTATAAAGTTGCTGAAAAGGATTCTTTTTGTAACCCATATTTGAATACCAGCAATTATTATTTATTTGAAGATATTGAAAAGGTGTGTATTTGATCTGTTCATTTAGTGTATGCATATGTCATTGTTTGCCTGATTTAAAGATTCTCTTCCAGACTTAAAGTTGTATAGATGGTGTAAGAGTATGAATATTATACAAGATATTTGCAAAGAATGTATACATGCCATGAATAACTATAATATAAACTATTAATAAGATTTTCAAGATATTACTCAATTTAAATTTCGAATTTAGTCATTGATTAGAATTGGGGGGGGGGGAATTACTGATAAAATCAAATGATGGAATTACAAATGACTCTGAGTATTAAAATTTTCATGTGGATGCATTCATTGCTAATGAATTCTCTAAATACATTGATGACAAGTTAATTATATTATATATACACATAAAAATATTCAGCAGGATATGATTTGCTGATTTGATAGTTGAAGATGTTAAATAGAATAGGTAATTCAATACTAGATCTTTATTCTAATTATCTGTTAGTCAAAATTCTTGATATTTAAGTTTGTGCTTGTACATTATGTTGAAAGTATCATTTTTCATTCCTAGATAACTTTTGCATATATACCAAACTTCATTTGTATTTCAAGTTATGATAAATATCACCATACACTAATATTCCAACCTGTTGGAATAATCCCTTTGAAGCATTTTGTGAGTTCTTTGGAAAACATTCTTATTTATTATTAATTGTGTGTCATTGGCAAACTAATTATGAAAGAGCTTATGCACATATGATCTTTATCAATAAGTTATTGGGTTATGATCAATATATAATAATCACAATACCAAATGTATATTTTAAATATCTTTCTCCTGGCTATTAAAATTAAAATTTGATACAGAATTGCGTTAGTCACCAAATTTCATATATTTTAACTATTGCATTTTTGAGTTATATACTTGCATGTTTACGAAAATACAGAAAATTTACAAATAGTCATCTCTATTTTAGAATTGGCTCCGAATTCAATAGATATCTACTTTTTAGATGTTAAATTTTTCCCATCTAGTTTTTTTTATTTTGTTGCTATCGTGTTAAATAATACTTGGAACTTCTGAACAGCCAAACTTCCTCAAATTGGATTTTGTTCAATATTTGATGGAAATCTTCAAGCTTAATGGAAAGATATTTTACTAAATTTCATCCTTCTAGTTCAAAATGTTTTTGAGTTTTCTTGTTTGCAGACAGGTATAATTTCAAAAATGTGTTTTGTGTCTTCACGGTAATCTGAACTACATAGATTCATCAAATTCTAGAATTCAAATTTTTTGATGATTACAGTACTTTCTGTATATATAGAAGAGTGTAAAAGAAGCGCAATTTATTTTTTTATCTGGCTTATTGTTCGAAACTGTTAAAAGTCTGTTAAACTCAGATTTCTATTAAATATGTACTGGATACATAATACAATGCATAAATTATTAAACAAGGATAATCTGTTTGCAATTACGATTGTTGTTGTTTTCATGCGATAATTTTAAGCCAAGTTTTGCCCAGTACCTTCTGAGGGTAAAGACCCCTGAGCACCCGAGAACATAAGTCTAACTTCTAACTCGTATGAAGATGACCCACAAACACACACTTGCTTGCACAACCTCTTTTTACCATTCATGCATTTCACAGAAAAAATACAAGGTAGACAGCAACCATACCTGATCCAAGAGTCAAACCCAGGATTTCTAGATCATGGGGAAGATGAGCTACTCCTATGCCAAGATGCCGGCACAATTACGATTCAGGTTTTCAATACACAAATTTTTAAAAAGTGTTCAATAAATTTTTTTTTCAAAATTCAATTAAATGCTTTTAAGAAATATCATGCAATGCCATGATAATTCTATTTAAAAATTGCTTTAAATAGATTTTTTAGAAAAAATACTGTATTTATTCATCTTTAAATTTATATAAATTATAGTTAGAAATCTTGTAAATGTGATTTGTTCATTTCATGTTAGTTCATCAAGACATCGAATTTCACCACATAATTAAAATAATAACTGAAAAAATAAATTACAAAAATGATTGCTATTTACATCTTTTGTTAGTTATATTTTATATAGTTAGTTATATTTTGCAATAATGTTCATATTAAAATTTGAACTCAAACTTGTTTCTAAACTGAACGGTGAACAACTCCAAATTTTCAAAATATTAAATATTTAAGAAACATAACATAAAATGAGATAAGACATGCTAAATATTTTAAAGGAATTAAATTAAAATAATTATGAAAAATAACTGTTGTAAAATATTTTATTTTTTAATCAATTTTTGTGATTGAAAAAATTTGTAAGCAAATTTTTTCTTAAATATGGAATAAATTTAAGAATTAATGTAGCATGAATGTTCAAAAATATTTTTAATCATCTGACCAGAAATGTTACACAAATTGCAACTGATATATTAAATACGCTTTGCTTGATAGATGATGAATTTTTATGATTTAGTCTAAACATTTATGAAATTATATGAGATAGATTTGTTTTACAAGTATTTTCCATTGTATATATTGATTCCCCTTCCCCATTGCTCCTGAATTTATAAAAATTTGATTTAAAATTTATTTCTATTAAAAAAGGGGGTAGGTCATATGTCTTAAAAAATTGTTTAGAATTCAGTGAGTGTCATGGTCTTCTTGGGCGAGCTAGCTGCCAATCATGTAAATATCATGTGGTCTCATTGGCGATGTTTATTTATTATTTTGTCCAGCAGATGCAAACTCGACTCATGTACTAGGGAGAATGTAATCTTGGCTCTATCTCCTGAGAGATCTTATGTGGAATTTTCTAGGCTTGCCACTCCTTATGTTCCTTTATTTTTGATGTTATGAATAAACCATATAAAAGAGTCCAAGTTATTTCATCCAGACCACAATCTTCAATATCAAGTAAATTATTGTGCAGTCGTGAATAGAAGTAATAATTTTATTTTTTAATAGATTTATTCATAACAGAGGTTTAATAGAAATAATTTTTATGTTTCCAAATAGGTGGTGTGACTTTACATGTGGCACTACGATAATATTGTACCGAACAAATGTTAATTACTGTGAATTTAATCTTCAAAAAATTTTACAAAAATTGGTTTTTTTTCCTACTTTTTCTTTATTTAACATTTTCATGCATATATATTTAATCATGGAAAAGTTTACATAATTTTTCTTCAGAAAAATTATTAATGGCAGTGTTTAAAAGAATCTTAATATTGACGATGTTTATAAATATGCAATCTATCTAACTTTTAAAAAAATATTTGGCTTTCACATACCTGATATTTTAACTGTGAATAATATATGATAATGATTACTGATATTTATACAAGTAATAAAACGAAAATTAGGAAAATTTCTAGATTTAATGTACTAGATCATATTCATTAATAACTTAAGTGATGTGGTGAATTTACTGTAGAATGTTATATATTGACAAATTAGACCTTTTGCTGGAGAATTAATTATGTCAGTTCTTTTAGTAGTTGATAATAATTAACTTATGTTGAATTATTGAACAACTTTGTTTTTAAAAACTATGGAATTAATAAATTTGAGGAATTCTTAATCCTTCCTCAATATGAAATTTTTTAAATGAAACTTTTTGCTTATTTTTTTTAACAATCATTGGGTTAATGTATATCAGTCAACATTTATTAATATATAAAAATGCTTTTAACATTTAAAAATAAAACAGATATTTTCATTTTTAAAGCATTGGAAAATTATTAATTATGTATTGATTTCTATTCTTTTTTTTCAGCCATTATCTATTCAAAACTCTAGGAATGAAATTTTGTCATCAGAATCTGAAAATGCTACTTTGGATTCTGATTCCGGGAGTTCTGAAAGTATCAAAAAGATAAATATCGTAGTGAAAGATTCCAATAGAAGTCCTGTATCAAAGTCATCTAATAAATGTGAAAGAAAATCCACTAGTGCAAAATTGTCTGACTGTGTTACAGAACGTTCAGATAGCATCAAATCTCATAGTGTGTTTGAAAAACCTGGTTGTAAATTGTTTTCTGCATGCACCAAAATAAGTGAATCTTTGACAGACGAGTTAAACAATGTAGAAATTTCTAGAGTATTTAGTGTATCTGAGAAACATGAAAAGCCACCCGAACTTACTCTAGAACCGTTATCTAACTTTAAAAATTCTGAAAGTGAAATGCCTCCTGTTCTCCCATCGTTAATTCCAATTAAAAATCTTGAAAATGAAATTTTTTCTATTGAAGAAGCTGAAACAGAACTTGATCATTCTGTTCTAAAAGAATCAAATAACACCAAAAGTGGTTCTTCATCAGAAACTTTCAGCGTGTTTGAAAAAATCACTAATGTCACCGATTCTTCCAAAAAGTTTTCAAACATGAATAGATACAATATTGAAGAACCCTACAGTCATATGGAAAAACGACAAAGTGTAGAGAAATCAGAAAATGATGAGCTATTGCAAGAAAAAGATAATTATCATGATGACAAGATTGAGGCTGATAAAAATATTTTAAACAACTTCCATATGCGGCAAGTTCATTATGCAATTAAAGCCAAAATTAATCTTCCTGCTGAATTGCAGAAAATAGAAGAGGAAACTTGGTTATCTCACAGATCAAAATCGTCTCGGAAATATAAGCACAAATCGTTACGTAAAAAAGCAAAAATTTATTTTTCTAATGATACTCCTCATGATGATAATAAATCTACTAATGCCAAACAAGACATCAAATTTAATAATATATTCAATCCCTTTTATCAATCAGTTTGTGGTTCTCCTCCTAAAAAACTTTTTAAAGCAACAGAATATGCTTTTCAGCAGGTTCGTTCTAAAGACGTTTTGCAAAGTATCATGGATCCATATAGTTTAAAGCATTTAGATGTACGTGAAGATGGTTCACTATTTTTAAATTGGAGTAAATCTAACTATGTCTCTTCTTTTTAAGTAGACCTCTTCTTTTTAAAAAATAATTTTTCGTATCTTTATTATGTTTAAAAAATTGTCATACTGTCATATAAATCTTTTGCATCAAATCACTTTGAATGTCTGTAATACAAAATCAAAATGTTTGAATTATGAAAGTGGGTAGCTTTTAAAAAATGCCATCATGCAACAGCAGTGAATTGTAGATGGTATTTATTACATTGATTAGACTGAACTTCTAAATTGAATACTATTAAAATTGCACTGCACTTTACAAGATAATTATTTTTACTCTAGTACTAAACATAGATATGATTGTGCATGATTTTATCTTTTGAATTTATGTGTATCTTGTCTTTTAACATCTAACTTAATAAACAGTGATTTTTGGACGTAGCTATTTAGACAACATATCAATTTTATTTGTCTTACTAATTGAAAATGTGATTAAACAAGAACAAATGTTTAGAGAATACAATATTTCTATAACAATTTTAATTGGTTCTCTTTGACGAAAGACATGTTATCTATAAATAAAGCTGATTATTTAGTTATTGAACTACATTTAACAAATTATTTTGTATTTGGGAGTAATTTAGACCAATTAGCCTAATTTTCATTTGTCATTATTATACATAACTACGTTTTTTGATGAAGTTAATTCTTCACATCCGACTTGAAGTGAAAAATAATTTTTTTAAGCTCGATTATATTAAGTATAACTTTTTTCATGTTTTTAAAGATAGAATTTTACACTCTCTGTTTTAATTCCTTCTATTAGTTCACACACTCCCTATATATATTTATTTATATATTTTGTGAAAATTTTCAGTGACTGATAAAATAATTTTTATTCATACACTCAAGTTCAAATACATTTTTTAAAACTTGTAGTAGATGACACTTGACATTAATACAGTTTTTTTTTTTTTCAAATATTAATTCATTCATTAAATTTAATTAGTTGTTAATACTTTAAATAGTTTTAGCAGTTTGTAATGAAAATTGAAATCAGTGAGCAGTTGCTCAATATGTAAAATGCAAGGACTTCAGTATTTTTTATGTAAAGGTGAAGAATGTGAGTTCAATTCTTGCAAAAATCAAGAATTTTTTAATACTTAAATAATTTTTCTGATAATTATTTATTAAAAAGTAACTAAAATAAAAAATTTCTTTGTTGACCTAAGTAGAAATTGAATTTTTTAAAAAATTATATTGCTTTTTCACTTAATTCTTGATATGTTGGTATTATGAAATTTGTGTATTTTTGTATACTCTTGATGACAATAAATTGTTTTAATACTTTTCAGAACTTGATAATATGTTAATTAGTTTCAATTAAGCTATGTTTGTATACCCATGGCATTAATTGATAGCGAAATATTTTTTTGTGTGTGTGTAAATGACAAAACTGAATTCGTAATATTTATGATAATAAACTGTGATGTTAGAATTTTTTTTTTTTTAAGTATGAGAAAATTTAGAAAAGTTCTTTCTAAAACATATATAGAGCATTAATTCAGTATCCATTTGCTTTCTCTGGTATGTATAGTACTGTTCAAATAATTAGAAAAAATGAAAAAATATATATATATAAAATTTTATTTAATGTAATATATAACAAATAAACTAATAAATCCTTATATTAGTATGAATACTATACTATGTATAGTATTCACATATACTATATCCTTATATAGTATATTAATATCCTCCTTTAGAGGAAATGACCATCTCAACACATATTGGCGTTGATTCCACTAGTGTAGAACATATGTTCTTGATTTCATCGTTGTGGAACCACACTTGTATAGCAATTTTTATCATTTGTTCTGTACTTGTTGCAATTTATCTTAGCTAAGCGATTCTTGAGAATGTACCTTAAATTCTCAATGGGATTTAGGTTTGGTGGATTACCATACCAATCAAGAACTTTCATTTTATTTCCTCTCTTAAAAGTCAACTAATTTCATTGTGTGGTAAGGGACAAAGTCATGTTGAAATGTTCCCTTAAATGTGTCCAAATAAACAATCCTACTGGATAATATTTCTATGTATTTGATAGAATACATCATTCCTTTTAGAAGAACTAAGTTTCCAGTATAGTTTATTGTGAATAAACCTAAATTCGTCTGTTTAGAAGGGTGTTTTACTGTCTTTTGGATATGACATGGTTGTAGAGTTTCGCCTTCACTTTGTCTAACTACACTTGATTTGCATACCTGCACAAATAAATATATTTCGTCACTGAAAATCACCTTCTTCAAGTTGTTAAAACACGTTAACATATTACGGATTGTTCAAGAAGACTGTGGGAAATTATGCTTTCACTGGTTTAACTCAAATGTTATCTCGAAATATTTTAATTCTTAAAACTTTTATTGAATTTCTATTTCTTGTTATGATTTAGCTTTTATAATCAAATTTGCTGAATAAATATTGTTAAGGAACTTTCGGTACTTTTCCATTATACCGGCGCAAATCTCGCCAAGCAGACTTTGGCGGCAGCACACAGTCGCCATTTTGGCGCGGGCGACAAAATGGCCGCGACTTGCGTTAAGAATGTGGCAGTAAAAGGTTACCAGAGACGATATTCTATTTGGCGTTGGTTGCATCATTATTGGCGACTTTATCGCCTGCTCCGGTATAATCGAAAAGTACCGAACTTTCTTTTGTAAATCCGTAAAGTTGACGGATTCGCTTGTAGTGGTGTAGGTGCGGGAACATCAGCAGGTCTCATTAACGAACGACGATTTTTAGTAAACATGTAGACACTAAGACAAGAATGGCAAATATATAGCCGAAACCTAAAATCCTGGAAGTTCCAAGTAATATCTATTTTATCCCCAAATTCGTCGCCAAGCTCTGCGGTGACTGACTCGGATCCTGATCAGCATCCAACAGGGCTGATCGTAAAATGGTATTTCTATTGATCGAACTAACTATTGTGGGAAACAATATTACATATTTGTCACAATTTGATAAAAATAGATATTTCCAGCTTAAAATTGAAACAAATTCAAGCCATTTGTCCATTGTGTAAATGAACAAATAGTTTGAATTTGTCCATTTGGGACAATTTGTCCAAATTCAAACCATTGTGTTGCATAAGGACGCTTTAAGATGGATTAATCTGCCTTTTCAATATTTTTAAAAAGTTACTTTTAGTTGCAACAAAATTAATTTGCTCACACAAAAATCCGTTAGAATCCTTGGAACGCGCATACGCAAAACCGCAATTATGAAAACAATGAAAATTTTACTGTAAGATGCATTGAAAAATTCATGGAAATCAAGGAAAAAGTGATAAGACAATAAAATTCATATATCTGAAAATTATTATTTTTGGTATTTTAAAGTTTTTTTTAACATTGGTATTTTAATTGACTTTAAGTAAGCACCAACTACAGTTACTTACAAATTTAGTTGCTTTATGTTAAACTGTCAGTCCTATAGAGCGTTTATATGATTTGTAATCGTGCATAAACTCAATTTACAGTTAATATGGTAGCCTGGGAAGACTATCCTGTTAATGTAAATATAAATTTAAATTGTAGAAAAGCATTTATAAAAAACATTATACTTCAATTATTAAAATTATAAATTAAGTTTCTTTGTTTTGATCTCTTTCTTGTGTGTGTTCTTATTAAAATCTACATTCAGACACTTTTGTATAATATTTATATTAAAAAATAACATAATAATAAACTAATATCAAATATAATGCTCGTCGCTATCGTCTTACAATTAGAAACATATTAATTTACATATATATCATATGTTAGATATTTGAAAATATATTGTACCGCACTTTGGGGTTCATGTAGATTGAGATGATAAAATAATCTCTTGAAAATCACAAGATTCAGAAAAATCTCTAGAACATGCAGGAAATTACAGCAGTTACGATTCACAATTACGCAGCTCCGATCTACTAATATAACTGGAAATAGCTTTCAAACACAAAGGTTTCTAGTGCCTCAGACATAATAAATTCTGTGCACTATGCCAACATTCAAGTTTTCCTCTTTCCTAATCATCATGGTCACAAGGAAAAAGCTTAGATGTGCCATCCACGATCGATTTTAATTTTGGAGACTGGTCAACAAGGTTTAGTCATCCTTATTTGTAAAGTGTTTTACAGCTCATTGGGGCCGCAGGCCCCACCATCTGTAAATCTTGTGATATAGGACTTAAGTGAAAATGGAACTGACCTTATTTGTTTAATGTGTGCATCATAAAATGATTTGAATCATGAAAAGATATTAAATGGTACTGAGTAAATTGAGAAAAAAAAAATAAGAAAGAAAGAAAAAAAAAAGTATGATGAAGAGTACTTAGGGGGAATTAAAGGGCGAGTGAACAACGTGGTCTGCGTTTATTTGAATTTTCGTAGTGATCATAAATTGGGAGATTTTGCAAGGTGGAATTGTCAATATGAATAATATTACCATAGAAGTTTTGTGCAAGTTTGATCATGAATTGTTTTATAGGTGCGATACTGAGGACTTTGAAAATATCTTCATTTCTATGGAACCATCTAGCTTTTGCAATCATACGAACAGTTTTGTTCTCAAGGGAGATGATTCTTTGAAGATTGGTTTTAGCAGTTGCAGCCCAAACAGGGCAGGCATATGTGAGGATTGGTCTTAGGTATGCCAGGTAAATCAGAACTTTACCCTCTAGAGAGAGACCCGAGTTTCTACAGATGAGGGGGTATTGTGATATGAATGCATTGTTAAATTTCTCTCTGGTATGATTTATGTGTGATTTGTAGTTGAGGTGTTTGTCAAGAATTATACCAAGATATTTGACTTCATTTTTCCAGTTGATTTCAGTGTTGTAGAGCTTAATTTTTGGCCAGTTATTTTTGTTTTTAAAGAATATAACTGCTTCAGTTTTTTCGACATTGAGTTTTATTTTCCAGCGAACAAGCCATTTTTCTAGGTTGAGGATGTAGTTTTGAAGAGGAATTATTGCTTGCTGGGGATTTTTCCCTTGTGAAAGGATGGCTGTGTCATCTGCATAGAGACTGATCATAATGTCTTTTTGTTGAGGGATATCATTTAGGTAAAGCAGGAAAATGACAGGTGCGAGGATACCACCTTGTGGGACACCAGCTCTTAGCTTTCTTTTTTTTTTGAGTCTGTTTTATTGACAATAACAGTAAAGTGCCTATCTGAGAGGTATGATTTAATAATCTGAACGATGTTTGGGGGGAAATTGTATGCAATGAGCTTATAAATGAGGCCTGGGATCCAGACCTTGTCAAAGGCTTTGGCAATGTCAAGAAAGATTGCAGCAGTGGGTTTCTTGGATTTTCTACCTTCATGAAGGTATTCAATCATTCTTAAGAGCTGGTGAGAGGTTGATAATTTTTCAGTGAAACCAAATTGCTGGGGTATGGAAAAGCCTGCTTTCTTGGTGAAGTTTAGGTATCTTGTAAGAATTAGTTTTTCAGTAAGTTTGCTTAGTGTGGGAAGAAGAGAGATGGGTCTATAGTTTGTCGGAATTGTGGTTTAGTCATCCTGGTCAATAGGGCCGTGATATTTATACCTGACTTGGCGTGAAAATCTAAGACTTTAGCCAAGATTCTGGACGGCTGTAGACTATCTCTCTTGATAATGGTACTAGAATTTAGATGATTGAATTTTCCAGAACTATCTAAATCTCGTCAATAGATACCAAGTCGCCAAATCACTGGAAATGCCGTTTTTACATAAAATATGCCTAAATTACGAGATTTTCGTTCCAGAACTTGAGTACTGGTTTGTCTCAGATATTTCAAGATGAATATAATAATGTACAAAATTTGTAACATTACAGTTATAGAAATATATATTATGCGGATAATATTTTATTATTATTAATATTAATTAGTAATAATATTATTTTTGTAATTAATAATAACTTATTATAATTAATAATAACTAATTAAGTATTGTTAATTAGTTGACATAATAATTATTGTTAATACACAATATTTTAATTATTAATTAACGTTATATTAACACATTAAAACTGTTTAAGTGTTAAAATTGTGACACTTTATTTAACCTGCAATAAAATTGTAAACAATATTAAACAAAGTAATTTCGCAAAATGTGAACTATTCGAATATTTTTAGCAAAGTGATATACAAGTAAATTTAAGGATCGAGAAAGCCTGGTTGATAGGGTATTGGACGCGAATCGAATTCGAGCCCCCCCCTCTCCTGCGGCCGAAGAATTCCCGCTTGTGTGGTGACTGACGCCAGAGCCGGTCTTCTCTATGAAGAGGCCCGGGTACAAGAAGCTATTTGGGGCCTTAAATTTTTAGCAAAATAAAAATAAAACGAGTAAGAAATAAATCCGAATAATAACCCCCTCCCCCCAGATGGCTAGTGCTGACTGGCCATAAATCTGTCGTGGTCACAAAGTCCTCCATGTCGAGAGTAATACCACAGGGAGTACTGGTCCAGAGGTGATCGTTTTCCGATTCAGATCTAAGTTGCAATCTGTGAATGAATGAATGAGTGAAATCCATCCCGTAAAAAGGTTTGTGAGGCTTGAGTACTGAAAAAACAAAGACTCACAATTCGGATTGAATCTCAATGGCTCTTTAGTCAGCGGACTTGTCAATAACAAGTGTCATTAGAAACAACGAATAAATTTTTGTAACCTATGTCTTTCAATAAAAGTAATTGCGGGATTTGCCAATCTCTCTTGATCCCCACTTTAGATTATTAGTTTTGAAAATGATATTTTGCTGTAACTAGTGCGATTGAAAACTTTAATAAAATTTAAATGTTAGATAAAAATAATGTACTTGTGGGGGTTTGTTATATGGTGTGGCGCCAACGTAGAGATTGATTTCTGACAAGGATCGAATTCGCGACTTTAAGATTTGCAGCCGCTTAACATATCCGCTAGACTGAAGTGATCAGCAATCTCCTGTGACTGTTACCAACTTTTTTAGTACCACCACATACTTTAACGTGCACCTTATTTTTTACGTGCTAAGTCATCATTTTCGTAACGAAATTAATGTCACGATTTCTTGAAGTGCATACGTTTCTTAACTTTTAAAATCTTTATGAAAATCTAACGATTACATTTCTTTGCTAATCATAGTTGACATTAAAAAATTTATCTAATATATATATATATTTTCCGAAAGCTTCCAGAAGACTGATTTAAACTAAATTTTATCAGTTTAAATCAGTCTTCTGGAATAAAGAATGATGAATGATGACGGAATAAAGAATGAAAATAAATAAAAAGATTAAAGCTTCCAGAAAACTGATAAATATTTTTAAAAAACTTCCTCGAAAAATGGCAATAACAGTAGTAATTTTGTATCATAAAACTGCTATACATATACATTTCACTTTTAAGATTTTCCTTTCTATAGATGTCAGTTGCTTTTTTTCTATGGTATTGTCAATTATTTTAGATTATTTAAAGATGTGCATAAAAATATTAAAATTTTAAAGCAGACAGTTTTCATATCGGACGAGCTTCATGACTTTGTATTTGATAAAAGTTTCAATGCTAAATGTTTTGTGGGCGTTGAAATCAAACTTGTTACTAACTCAAAGCTAGAGCTTCTGAGTTAGTAACAATGAGATGTACTGACACTTTTGTTACTAAGGCAAATATTTGGACATATTATTATGATTGAAATAGTCAGCAATAGATATTAAATAAGGAGATGAATTTTATCGAACCGATTCTACAGTTATATATGCATGGATATCATGTCTTTTATACTCAGAAACGTTGGAACTAGTAAAGAATAGCTCCGTTCGGACAGACAGCAAGACGGGCTTCCAATTTTAATGAATGCTGGAATTTCAGCCATTACCGTAGATATAGTGTAAATGAAATTTGATGTGATTTTTGAAGAATTTTTTTCTTCTTCTTGGAATACTTAAAAAGGTTCCAGCCTGACTTATTTTTGATTTAGCTTCATGCGCCACTCTTACTTGCTTATATTCTTGTCCTTCATTGCACTTCTGTACATTAGGGGAAATGAAATTTTGATTGATGCCTTTGAAGAAATATTTTTTCGATGCTTTTAATGCCTAAATGCCAAAAGGATTCAAATCAAAACATATGAACAGGAAGAATAAGACAGAAGAAATCGGATGGGGGCAAAAAAGTATCTTTAGCCATCTAAAAAATGGAGTTCAAACATTAATACTTGTTGAGGAAAATGAATTACAATAATTGTAAACGATTATGTGAAAAAAATTTGGATCCTTAGCAATGCTCGATCGTTATTCTTTTTTTCTTCGTGTTCAATAATTAAATTGCAACCTTCGTTAACATCAATTGTTTGTCATAGAAGAGGCATTTCATCTTGATGTCTTGAACTCTGAAAGGTTCGAAAGTATGATTCATAAGTTGATTTTATTGATTTCTGTAATTTCATTAAAAATAGCTGAAATTGCTTTTTAGCTATAAAGAAACAAATTTAAAATGCATAAAGGTTTTTTTCCCTTAATTTTACTAATATCTCCTTATATATTCTCAGCTATGTATAATAGATTCTTGCTAATATAATACATTTATTAGAAAAATAATGTGATTTTACCTTTAAAAATGCTATTCATAAAAATAAAGAAAAGTTTGAAGTAAAGCTATCGATATCAATTTCATTAAAATATGTATCTACCACACATAAACTGAAATGAACTGAGTTACTTATAACCAATGTATACAAACAAATCTGAAAGAAAACCTGAAAGTCGTCGCTCCATATCCCATAATATTTACATTCAAGAACCTGAAAGTCACATAATACCTTTTCTTAGAGAACTTTTTTTTTCTTCTATAAAATTTTAAAATTTCTTTCTGAAGTAAACGTTAATTACTCAATCAATATGTCGAAAGGTTCCAGGCAAGTTAAAGGGTTTAGAAAAATTGTTCAGAAAGTCATTCATCCTCCGTATATAAGAACTAATATCCCTGCCGGTAAAGCAATGGCAGGGCCACCTTTGGGACCTCATCTTGGTCAAGTAAGATTATAATTATTTTCTATTATACTCATGATTCCTTATTAGTATGATTAAACTACGTTCCATATTATGATTTTTTATAAAGTATTCCCAATAAAAATAATCTTTGTATTTTATTTGTTAGTGCTAGTTTTAAATTAATAGATACATAATCTCGTAAATTTAAATAATAAGACCCATTTTCATAGCAATAATTTTATTAATTAATTTTGGCAGAGTCTTAATCATGTGAATATTTATGAAATGATCATTTTTCTTAAAATGCAAATCATATTTTTCACTTTGTTCTTGGCAGTAAGCAATCTTTTAAACCCGGATTTAAAAGTCAGTTCTTCCTTCATTTCAAATACTTTAAATGTGCTCTGATTCCTTGACTTATTTTAAGAATGCTTGTACATCTTTCAAGATGTGGTTGCATTTGATATAATTGTAAATAGATTAAATATATAACAATGAGTACAATTATATTTTATATATGATATCCTGACTAATGCAAACCTGAAGTTGCATAGTTCTAAATTTTATGATCTTTCTTCAAGTATTTCTGTTATTAGAATATTATATGGTACAGTGCATTTTTATCGATGGCTGGCCAAAAAGTACCAAGAAATTTTTTTGCCAAATTATAAAAGTATACTCAATTGCTCTATTATTTATTATGAAAAATTTTAATCTTGCAAATCATTAGATGTATAATTTAATAATTGTAACATCAAATTTGCAAAATTTTATATTTGTGCTTTTTGGTCGCAATTGCAACTTATTAATACCCATTAAACAAATGCAAAATTCAGTAATAAAAAGAACATTTTATTTTTACCCCTCTTCTTAAAAACGATCTAGAAGTAGTGACAGAAATTAAGTTATGTGTTTAATGAAAAAAGTTGTGTAACCTGCTAGTCTTGATTCAACTAAAAATTGATAGTCCTGATAGCAGTGAATTATTGAACTACAGAAGTTATCACCTTTGATCCAGATCTGTCAAGAAACCATTGTTTTGAGGCAAGAAATGTAATAAATATTAATACTATGAAGTCATTGGCTATGAAATACTCTCTTTTTATATAGGACTTCCATTGTAATATGCTCTGGTTTGTTTTAATATGTAAAAAATCTGCCTTCTGTATTATATATACTTTTCTCCATATGGCTGTTTTCTTAGCCCCTGCTATAGATAAATTAGTTAAAATTAGCATTTGTAATATATATTAAATTTGATTCACATTTATCACATTGCATTGTGTGACTTCAGGGATGTAATTGATATAAAAGTAAACTTAGAAAACAATATATATGCAAACTTATATATAGTTGTCTTCTTTGTAATTTTATATTCCATTAGTACTTTTTGAAACATTTTTTAATATACTGTACTAATAATATTATTTTACAATAACCTGTTTCTTTTTATAGAAGGAAGATTATACCTATGCATAGATTTGTAAATAATACCAGTTATTACCACTGAATAATTAAGTATATTGTTGAGATAATGACAAGTAAAAATGCATTATTTTAAATGCTGTTGAATGAAAGAAAATGATAGTTCAACAAGGAGATAATGTTTTTTTATAATATGTTAAGCACCACATTGTTATCGAATTTAAACACTCTAATTTAAGCTTATTTAATTTTTTCTGTCATTTTGGTAGGAATAATATAAAATTAATTTTAAAAGAATATAGTTAGATAAACATTTAAATCAAGTTTTATGATATTAGCATTATATTAAAAAATAAAATTTATTTATTTCTATTGCCGTTTTATGATATTAGCATTATATAAAAAAAATAAAACTTATTTATTTCTATTGCCGTTTTATCATATTTATTGTGTATTAGTTGCTTTTGGAAACCAGTTGGTCACCAGGATTAATAGTTGCTGAAAATTTCTGTTAAATATTTGTTCAACTTAGTTTTAATGAATTCTGCTTCAAAATATGTTTAATCTGCATGTTTGATCAGTATATGATTTGAACTAGTTTTAAAAACTTTATATCAGTCTGCTCATTTTTCATGCCTTTCTTTAATTTTCTGTTTAAAACTTTATATCTCCTCTTGTATCATAGAAAAGAGCTGAGGTGTTTTAAAATATATGCATTTAAGAATTTTTTTATAACTATTTCTTGATTTGAAAGTGAAACTTTTATTGTAATAATAAGAAAATTCCAAAAATTTCTTGCAATCATGCTTTGTACTAAAAGATATTTAACATGTAAAAATAAGCCATATTTTCATACTTTGGTCATTCCACTTTGAATAGACTAGATATCTTTATATTAGGTATCATAATCATCTACAATCAGAAAAAAGACAGGATTAAATATTTATAGCAACTATAAAAATGATTTGAGTTTCATTTCAACGATGACATATATATAGTTGTAAACAATGTAAAAAATATTTTTAAAAATAGAAAAAAGTTATGTGGCACCCAAACTACATTATTGTAAAGATTTTTAGAAATAATCCTAAAGAGGAAGAAAAATTTCATCGTATTTTTTCCATGACATTCCCCCCCCCCCCCAAAAAAAAAGATGTTTCAATTTTCAAAGTATATGTGTTTCAAGTTTAGTAGTAGTATATCAAACAGTCTAGCCTGTTGAGTTCTAATATACATGTATATGTTCATCTTTATTGCATGATAGAGATTTTCTTTTCAAATATTTAGAAATTATTTTGCAATGAAATTATTCTTTTCTTGAGTAATGAGTAACAAAAGTGAGATCTCGTTTAAATTATTAAACTTCTCATTGATAGCTTGTAACAATTAAAAAAAATCATTCTGAAATGATTTTAATTTATGCTATGTTATCGGAACTAAATGATCATATATTTGGATTATTGGGTGAAATATTTATAGACCTAAAAAATAAAGTTTTGAGACAAACATATATTTATATATGTTCCAAAACATAAGAAAAGCAAGTACTTATTAATTAACAGTGAAGGACTGGTTATAATTTTGATATCTATATATTTTTTTTCTTTAACACCAATAATTTTTACACCTTTTAAAGTATAAAAAGTGAAAATAGATGCTTGTTTTCTTCTCATAAGAATCATATTCATAGGGTCAAAATGCCAATTTGATTTTGTGCTATATTTACTGAGTTTTGGCTCTTTCACTATTAATTAATAAGTTCCAAAAAGAATTCTATGGTTGTAATTGTAAGTAATACCGAGAGTTCTAAGTAATACTGAATTAAAATATATATTAATGTTGTGCACCAAAAAAGTTTTATAATGTGAGAGCATTTATAATTCATATTTTTCATGTTGTTATGTGATATTCTATGTTATATAATATTATAAATTAAAAAAGTTTCAGCTGAATTCTGAATTATGAAATAAATATATTTGTTGATTGTTGTAATGATATATATTTCTATATAATATTGGTAGAAAATGTAATTTTATTATGTTAATTTTTTAGAGAAATATCAATGTTGCTATGTTCTGCAAAGAATTTAATGAAAAAACAAAGGACCTTAAAGAAGGCATACCATTACCTTGTATGATTCGGATTAAGGTAAAGGCATTTGCATGGCTTGTTTATAAAAAATTTCTTTGTTGTAGTATTCAATTAATTGAATGCTTCAACTATTAATTGAATTTAGTATCGATGCAGTATCAGCTGAATAATTTTATAATACAGAAATTTGGTGCAGTTGTTGAAATTAATTTTTTGATTGCATAATTTTTTCAAAACTGCTGTATAGAACTTTTTTTTTACTTATTAAACATTTATTGATATGTTTCTATTTATTTTATAAAATGCAAAGTAAAATGAATGTATATGTGCAATAAACAATATTTACATTAAATTCATTTTCCTATAATTTTTTTTGCCAATTACAATTTTTTATTTAGAGTAAAAGACAAAATACTGCTTTTGAGACTTTTTTATGGGATTAAAAGGTATGTGGCTCAAAGAGTTCAGAATGGAGCTTAATGTATCATTTGAATTTTTTACAAATATTTTTGGTTATTTTACTCAAGAATTTTTGTAGGATAAGGAGACTTTGAAATTTACCTCTATACTATGCAGTTTATTTAAATGTGTCAGTGTTTATTTAATTATTAATTCTTTGGAGTAAAAAAAAAAATGATTAAAATATAATTTGTTTTTCTGATTTATTTTTTTCTCCATTTTTAATTCTTTTTGTGTTCATAAACTGCTTTATCAATGTGTTATTTGATATAACTGTTTGTTCCTGAGCTGTCATTTGTTGCATATAATTATGAAAGGATTAGTTGCATCAGGCAATATATTAAAAATTGTTCTTAAATTGTTGGGGGGGGGGGAAGAGAAAATGAGATAAAACATTTTCCATATCTATTTTTTACCACTGCCGAACTCTTTGAAATACTTTAAGCACATGATTCTTTGGAAAAGGGCCAAGACAATTACAGTTATTTCTACAATTGCTAATTTTCAAATAATTAAACCTATCCTTAAAAAAATGTGTTTTAATACCTATAATCTCTATCATGTACAAAGATATAGTGAAAGTAATAGGTACCATGCCATATTATAATTTATGTTATTATTATTTTACTATAGTGATCACCACTGATTTTTGTTTGTATAAATAATATTTTATATAATTGTTATTATTGCTTCTTCATGCTATATCATTAAAAAGAATTATATAAACCCAGTAATGTTTGTTCCCATGATAAAATATGTAATAATAATAATGAAAATGTGTGCTACTCTATTGCGCACATAAATGCTGTTTCATAAGCTCAATGCTGTTTCATAAGCCTCTTGTAATGTCTAAATTAATAAAAAGTAATCATTAAAATATTGAATACTTTTAAAAGAAGGAAAAATATGCACCCATAAAAATCATAAAATTTACACATTTTCCATCATTTACGCTCACTTCAGAAATTTTGAGAAAAGTATTCAAAAGAGTCAAAATGAGTTGTTCCACTTATGTAGTGACTTTAGTCTTCCACTTATATATATATATATATATATATATAAACAAACAGAAGAATTGGTCTTAAATCTATAGTTGTATAAATGAGACTATATTTTGAAATTATGTAATATGATGACATATATAGTTTTTGAAGTTATTTAAAATGAAAACTTTTTGCAACAAAATATTTAAATAAGCTTAATAAATAATTCTTGATTAAGATGTAGAAAACATTCCTCAAACATTTATTTTTCTGTTTTCCTTTTAATATTTATACAGTTTTTTCACATTTATTTTCATTTTAACATATTGTTAATGATACATTGTAAAGAACATGTCATCTTAATTATTTTATATTTTCTTTGTAGTAAGTTAAATAATAAGATTAATGTGATTCTATAACCACTGAGTGAAAAAGTTATCAGAATACTGATAAAATAGATTGTGATACTGACCATGAGCAGTTAGATAAATCTTAGTGCATAAAAATGCTATGCCTCATATTGCATTTGTAATCTGATGTGCCATTTGAGTTTACATGATTTTACCATGGCCAATACAAGAATTAGATCTATTGTAGATTGAGTAAGAGAAGAATATTTTCTTTCTTAATTAAAATCGCTTAATTTATTTTGTCATATATTTTCCGTACTTCTAAGTATACTAATTGATATATTTACATAAATTTCTATTTGAGGTTTTTGTTATGTGTTATGGCACAGAAGCCATACTGCACCATTTCTGATTTGTGATCCATCAGTTTAGAATTCTATTTGGGGGCATTTCTTTTTTTAAAATTATTAATAACTAGTTTTAAATAAAGTACATTCTTATATATAATTATGTTTCGAAATAAATAGAACAATTTCTAAATATGTATCTAAATACTGTTATCATACTAATGGTTATGAATTTCTATATAAAAAGACATTTTCTGTTACAACAAGTAAAATAATAGAATTATTTTTTTATTGATTTTTAAAAATTTGTGTGATCAGATTAATTTATTAACTGAAGACAAAATTATTTTACTTTTATGTTTTAGCCGGATCGAACATTTGAGCTTTCTTTCAGTAACCCACCAATAAGCTATTTTGTTAAACAAGCAGCAGGTATTGAAAAAGGTTCCATGTCACCAGGTACATTTTGATCAGTCTTTTATGATAACTTTTTCTGTATCATTTCATGCATCTTAATATTTTAAATACTCAAGGCATTTAATGAGCATGCACATAAATTTCTGTTTTGTTGTGCTTGAAATATATATTGGTGTAAATTGTAAACCATTTACTACAACATTCAATAAGAAATAATAAAATATCATTTAGTGATACATTTTCTTTATTTTGTAATGCTATTTGCTATATGTAACTTATAAATTACTTATTTTGATTATGGAACTTTCAATATTTTGAAGATACTCAAGGAAATTAATACTTTACTGGAATTGATATTTTGCTGTTATTTTGATAATTTTTCTAACAAAGAAACTTCAATAGGAAAAAGATATGTCTTCTCATTTTACTTTAATTTGTTTGTAAAAATTATATTAAAAGCATCTGTTTTCCTGCATCTGATTGTATATTTGCATAATTAAAAAAAAATTGTGCTGTTTGTTAAAAGGAAATATATTTAAATATCGACAGAAGCAAACTTAATTTCTATATATGCAATGAGTAAATTCTTTTGTTTTTCACTTCATAAATATGCTTCAAATGTAGTTATAACTAAACACTTTTGGTAACCATGTGTTTTGAATGGATTAATGTGTGCTAAAATTTTTAATTAAATATGTAATCTAATCTGAATGACTTCATCAGTAAAATATTTTTAAGCTTCAATAGTCATATAGAAATGTTTTTAATGTTTGTTACAAGTTGCTTTGTTCATTTATTATGCATATTACTTATTTTCTATCCTCTGTCTCAAAATTCGTAAAAAATGGATGCACTCTATTATTTATAGCCTTTTAGCCTAATATTTTAAATATAAACATATATTTTTTAAAGATTCTTCTCAGAATTAAGTAAACATATTGCTTACATTCCTGAAATTTTCTTTTAAATAATGATTTGTGTTAAGGAAAGAGGTTTTATGACACTATTTTGTATGGTGCAGGACATTTTTTCTATTAATACTGATTGTAATTGGGACTGCAAAAGCAAAAAATATCTTTAATTTTTAACTGTGACTTTTATCAATAACTTTGTTCTTCTTCCAGGATGTTTATATTTTGGTATTAACATCCAAAATATTATGTATGTTTAATATTCATTATTTATGTTATGTATGTTTAATATTCATTCAGAATCCTTACGTATTTTTAAATTTTGTTGGTAAAAAAAGAAAAGAAAGAAAAGATAATTTCTTGATTCTTAAGGTGATGTAAAACTATTTCTTTAAATACAATTTTGAAAGTTATAGAGGAAAATACACCACACTTTCCCTTAAATTTTAATTCAAAAAATCATTCTGAGGATTTCCTTCCCACTCTTCACTGTTATAAATGAATCAGGTTTAAAAGCTCAGGGTCAAGGAGTCTAGCATGACCTTGAGAGAATCCTTACATGCACACTCGCATTCATCTTTGTTATAAGTAAAGATCAAGCTACATATTGTGCCATTATATAACCGTATTCCATTTAATTGCTATTTTTTCCAAATTATGTAGATTTTTATAAATGTAAAGTTTGTATTTGGTGGTGACATTGATTTTGTCAGAATAGCAATATCTTTGCAATTATAAATTTCCCTTTTTGTTTTATAACATTTGCTTACTTTTCGATATTGAAAGTTAGGTAAGTGGAAAAGAGAAGACGTAAATAAATAAATGAAAAAGAGAGTGGAAAAACAATACTTCAAATAAGAAATGCATGGATAAGGTTGAAAAGCAAATAAATAACAACGAAAAACAGCTTACAGAAGTATTAAAAGTTGTTTTTTTGCTATTAACATGTTAGTAATAAGAATAATAAGATAAAAGAATAATAACATGCTATTATATTATAAAAGATTATATTCTCAAAAGATTCGCTGAAGAAAAAATCTATGCAATCAAATGCTAGTATTTGGCCATTTAATGTTTCTTTCTTTCTTTCCCCCCATTCCTTCTCTCAGATTATTCTTTAAACTTCTGATGGTTTTTTAATGCTATGAAGAGGGTGGGGGAGATAGATGGATGATCTTCCATCTACATATTTGAAATGGTTTTCTCTTTTGGCCACTGCATTTAATTAATTTTTTTATTCTAAAATTTTTGTAATAATAATTTTAGACAGTTAAATTTACTACTTTCTTTTTAGAATGATAGTTTCTTTATCAAAATTGCTTATTATCTTGTCATTGCAGCTATTTCAGTTTTTATTTTTGAGCATTCACAATAAACATTTTATTATATTACAGGCAGTTTTTTGAAAAGAATTTTAATAATTTGCTTAATGATTTTTCAAAAATGTATTTAAATAGTGTCTGGAGTTTAGCAAAGCTTAGATTTTATTTTTAATAATTGATTTTTTTCTTTTAAAAGACTTTAATATAACATTTGTAAAGAAGTATCATACTATGTATAACATACAATTAAAAAAAATTGTTGAATTTTACATACATACAACATTTGTAAAATTGTATGTATCTGGGCATGCATTTTAAATTTTTTTTTATTTTGCTTACTGGATTTAGTTTAGCATAGATTAAATTTCATATTTAATAACTTAAGATTTTTTTCTTACTCAAAACTTTAGCACATGCTTATAAAGGAGTATCATATTATATATAAGAAATAATAAAAAATGTCTATGATGTATTGGGAATTTTAGTTTTTTTGCTTTAAGGTTTTTCAGAAATGTATTTAAACATTGTCTATAATTTAGCACAGCTTAAACTTTATATTTAATATTTTTTTTATATAAGACTTTAATACATACTTACAAAGGAGTATCATACTATATACAGTGGTGACTAAAATTGTAGACATTTTCAAAATTTTTTTCTTAAACTTTGTATGCTTATATAAAATGTAACATTTCATAAAATGCAAACCATTGAATACCATTTTAAAGAGAATTTATATCTGATTTGTAAAAATTCTCTTTTAAAGCAAAATTCAAATATTTTAAAAAATAATAATATACAAAATGAGGGGCAATAATTATTGAGATGCATTAGATGCTGATAATTGCAGTGAATTATTAGTAATTAGTAGGGTATTCTTTATTTTTTATTACAGCTTCACACTGATGTTTTATTGAGCCAATGAGAGATTCAAGTTCTTCCTTCATTATTGCATGATGCCAGGAAACAATTATAGCCTCAATTAATTCTCTTTTATTTGATGAGCGATTCATATGTACAAGACTTTACAAATATTGCCAGAAATTCTCAGTAGTTTTGAGGTCAGGACCAGGTTTGCTGGCCATAATACCAATTAAATGCTTTTTATACAAAACCACTCTTGCGATATTTTTGTTGTTTAGCAAGGAGCTGAATACAGCTGAAAAATAAATGATGTGTTATTGAAAAAGAGATCACTGTTGGAAGATGCAAGTTTTGGTCATAGAATAATGTCAGTGTATTTTCTTGCATTTTATGTCCCATTGATAACATGGAGGAGATCAATACCATCTACATTAACACCAACTGAGCTCTTCATCATTGCCTGAATTCAGTCAGGATGTAGTTCTTTGCCAAATTTATGTCTTACATATTTTCACCATCACTACTGAAAAACAATATCTTTGTTTCATCACTCCGTATAATTTGTGACCATTGATCATCTGCCCACTTAATAAATTTCTTTTTCCTCGGAAATCTTTTTATATGCTGTCGTAAATTGAGATAAGGATTTTTTCATTGAATTCTACCTCTTAGTTCAATATCTAATAACCATTATCTGATTATTCTTGAATTGACCTAAATGCCAGCATCCTTCAATTGACTAGTGATGGCTGCTGATGACATTCTAATATCTAGGATACATAATCTTTTTGTTCTTCTGCCATAAGCAGATGTTGTGCACCTTTTTCATCCCTTTCCTGCTTTGTTTTTTATTGAATTTGTCTCTTTATACTGTAAACAAAACTTTTAGAATCCAGATGTTGTGACTGAACTACCCAACTGTCCTGCAATTTCATGAGGAAAGATCACATTCCTGTCACACAATAATCATAGTTCTTTTTCTAGGTATTCAATCTATTTTTTTAATTCAATTTTGTTGGTTCTTGATTAAATACTAGAAATATTTACAAAAATTCCAACTATATGTTAAAAAGTTTAACAAAATTTCTAACTTGCAATTTAATTACATAAAAAATAGTCTTCATTCTACAGAAAAAAAGCCCAATAATGACTTATTCCAACTTTAAACATGATGTCACTTCTGCTAGTAGTTATTAACATTTGTTTGGTTCTCATGACAAGAACAGTGGTTTGTCAGGAAAGATAGAAATTACAATCTACTTCATCACTGCATTTGTTAATCAGATTAAAGTAAGAATAACTTTTTTTATATTATGAATATTTGAATTTTGTTTTGAAATTGGCATTAAATTCTCTCTAAACTGATGTGTAAGAGTTTGCATTTTCTGAAGTATAATATTTTCTATAAACATACAAATTTAAAAAATAAAACAATTTTGGCCATCACTGTATGTATAGGAATATCATACTATGTAACATACATGAATAAATGCCTCTAATGCAATTGACATTTTAGTTTTTTGTATAATGGTTTCTTAAAAATTGATTTTAACAGTGTCTGTAGATTTGCACAGTTTGGATTTTATGATTAATAACGTAGGATTTTTTTTCTTACACATTTTAATACATGTTTGTAAAGGAGTATCATACTATTTATAACTTATCACGAAAAAATGTCTTTGATGTAATTAGAATTTTAGTTTTCTGCATTGCGGTTTTTTTAAAAGTGAATTTAAGCAGTTCTATGGTTTAGCACAGCTATTTTATATTTCATAACATAAGAATTTTTTTTCCTTGTAAAAGATAATTAAAACATGCTGTTAAAGGATTATCATATTATGTGTAATACATAATGAAAAAATATCTCTGACGTAATCAGAATTTAAACAATGTTGCATAACCACATAAATTTATGTTAACTCTCTTTAATGAATTTAATTTCTATACTTTTAATTTCCTTTCTACAGGTCCTAAGGACTGGGCTGGAAAAATTTCTCTGAAACATGTTTATGAAATAGCAAAGATTAAGAGTCAAGATCCTATATTTGATTGTGTTCCAATGGAAGAAATATGCCAGAAAATTATAGATGAAGCTCGAACTGTTGGTGTTGAAACTGTACGTAATTTAACAGAAGAAGAATATGCAGCATTCAGAGAAGAAAGAAAAGTTATTGTTGATCAACAAACTACAGAATTGGAAGAAAAACGAAAGGCAAAGATTATTAAGCAAGCCAAAGCCCAATTGTAGAATTAAAAATTTAGAATTTTTTTAGTTATTTAATAAAGTTCAAGTTTGTTTGTTTTATTAATTTTTATGTATTATCATTTTATACTTCTCCTTTTTAGTATATTAGAGTGATAATGATGTTATAATTTTCTTCATTTTTAAATGTTTGGAATGCATGACTTTTTTTTATCCAAAAAATATGTATGTATTTTAAATACTGAAATAATTTAAGAAAAATATTTTTTATTTAATTTTTTAAAATTGAAAATAATAAAAGGTGCCTTTTTTTTAAATTTAGGAATTAAACAATATCCCAGTTGATACAAATCACATTTTAACAAATCTACAATAAAAATAATTGTTCATTTATACCAACATATTTTTTATAAAATGAAAATAAAAATATTTTTAACTGTAGAACTATTCATATAACAGACATCTGGATATTTTTTAAAGTTTCCAGTTTAAATCTAATTCTAGTACAACAATTGCCATAATATTGGTCTTTTCTTTTTATGTTCATCAAAAAGGATTTCCAGAAGTCATTGTCGTACTTTGGAAGAGTCATGAAGTTTATAAATGGAAATAAAAAAGAGTAACTAAATTGCTATGTATTGCATTGTAGGGTTAAAAGCACCAACTACTTGATCAATTGACTGCACTTGAGGATTTTGTCTCTGTTCATCTTTTCAACTGATGTCTTTAGTTAAATGTTTGTTCTTTTAATGTTCTTTGAGATTGTAACACAAGTCTCAACCTTTGAAAATGGTAGAATAATAATAAAAAAATTGAAACATGCATTTATTAATATTTAAACACTATGAAAAATGTTTTTATGAATAATATGGCTGCCAAATAAAGTCATAAAAGCTGCAATCTCTGACAGATATAAGGCACAGGTTCCCAAACTGAGGATTGCAGAAATAATTTCTGACAGGTTCTTGTGCTTGAGTTCTTCATCCTCAAGTAACAACATAAAAAAATAGTACAACACACAAATATATTTCACTATTTACAATACACTTGACAATTGAGCAATATGATAAGTGTGTAGCATGACAAGAAATGAATAAATAAAATGGCCTTCCAGCATGCAAATGATGTCTAAAAAAGAACCAGCACTTTTCAGAAGATACATTTATTGTATTGTTCCAACCTTTATTTAAAGTTTTCATGCAGTACTGGAATTCAATCACCTTATTAGAAACTCCATTTTGTTATGAATGCTGCAATTATTTTCCATATGTATTAATTTCAAAGTGGTTTGTTGTCATTTGTGTAAATATTTAGTATTAATAAATATTTACCCATCAGTTACTTAAATCTTTATTTAATAATATTTAAATCTTTATTTAAGTATTATTTTTTAATTAGCAAAACGTTTTTACAAATTTTTTTTTTCAGCTTCTAAAATCTGTTTTGCAAAAACACATACTATTTGTTTCTGAAAAATTCAATACCTTTTGTACTGAAGTTTCATTTAATTTTAAAAAAACTGAGTCACAAAGTTTAAGAATTAGGGTATCAATGCTTTTTGGAAATTCAATATGTAAACTCAATAATAGTTTATTTTGAATCCTATAATATTTAGAAATTTTCATTTCAGTGATGTTCATTATGGCTTAGTTTTTCTATAGTACTGTTTACAGTAGCTCTCATTTATTTTGATCTTCATATTTTTGATTTTAAAATATATTCTTTTTTTGGTAACTAATAATCGTATGTTTTAATGAGAAACATTAATTTTCATTCTGAAGTCTATAATCTAGTTTAATATTCACTGTTATATTATAGTTCATAAAAATAGAATTCACTATTTCACTATAAAATCGTTATTCTATATGATCTTATTTAATTTCGTGAAAAAAATGCCATTCTAACTTTAACTGATAAAATCTCAAAGAACACAATTTCATTTAAAGAATCAAATACAGCAGTCCTATTTCTATATATTGTGTAATATAATTATATTAATTTACTTTAAAAAATCGCTGAATATACAGATACAGGATGAAACTTCAGTAATAAAGATAATTTATTAGTTAATTTCATAATTGTTGGATGTATGAATGCCTAATAATATATCATGTACAATATTTTTATCATGCGGCAACATGGTGTTGTTTTGGTTTGAGGTTTTTTGAAGCCTCAAAATGCCTAAGCAACAAAATGGCAATTTATTGCTTTTAGGATTATATGAAAATAATGCAGAAAGTTGTCACATTTGGCGATTTATCCTCAACTAAAGTTACAACTTGATTTCCAAATTATTCATTCTCTAAATTCTTACAAATTGCCTTAGTTAATTTAAGTCATTAACCAGTTGAAATTGGTTTGAAACAATCACAAGACTATCAGATTATGTATGTGTACAATAACTAAAAATGAAAGTTTAAAAATATCATTATATATATGAATATATATATATATATATAGAGAGAGAGGTCTTGGGATTGTTTCAAACCAGTTTAAAATTGTAGTGACTTAAATTTATTGAAATAAATAATGAATAAAAAATAATAATGTTTTCATACGATAACTTGACATTTTCAATCATAGATTTCATTTTTTTTGTATCAAAGTAAAAGTAAACCAAAGTAAAATAAACAATAAAGTCACCATTTTATTTTCAAATGTAATACAATGTTTCATCACAGATATGTCGATATTGTTGTAAAACAAATTTATACGAACAAATGCTGGCAAGTAAAAAAAAATGGAAAGTTGAAGGCTAAAATTTTCTAGAAAAAATTGCTATTGCATTTAGTATTTGCACAGTTAAATTTTACTATTTTTAAGTATTTCTATTTCATTTAGGTTACAATCAGTCTACTAAAAGTTTATGAGGTTCTTCGAAGTAATTAAATGGCCTGAAAAATTGTCTAAGATAAAAACAGAAGAGAGCTGAGAATGTTCATTTGTTTTCGATTGGAATCATGTGAATGCCTTCAATGGCGGGTAGAGGGGCCTCCACCGTTAGAATGCCGTCAGTGGAAAGGGATGATTTGATGGCTTCGGGGTTTGTTCCTTTGGGGAGGAGGAATTCTCTGTTGTATTCACGGTACACCGATTTTGTGTCGGTTTTTTCTTCATGCTTTGCTTGGACCTGGAAGAGAAAAAGAATTTGTTAGTTCTGTGAACGTTGATGAGAGTAGACGTGTAAAAAGTTAAGATGACAACAACAAAATTTATTTCAGTTAAGTTTAGTTATATTAACGTTCCATTTTTAAAGCATCAGAATTATTTTGGGGCGAGCTTCGTAATTTTGAATCGCCGTCAGTCGACGAGGATGATACCTGAGATGGTACCCCCTCTCCAAACTTCCACATAAAACCAGTGGGAGGACTTTGGCCCAACGATTTTAATGTGCGCCAGACCCTCTTACGTTTGGTGGAATCGGATCTCGAATTTAGTACCTCCCGGCTCTGAAGCCGAGGCCTTACCATCAGACCACCGCGGGTCACAGAAAATTCTGGAATCATCCTAATTATTGTTATAATTTAAGTTTGCTGTTTATCCACTTGAAATGGAAAGACGTGCCAAGTACGTCAAGTTGCTTTTGTTCTAGAAATCACCACCGACTGCTATACATGCCTTCAGGCAATTGTCACCAAAGCAAAAATGATCGTGGTGTTCGGAACACAGTTCACAGACGCACAGTCGTAGGCTGAAGGTTAATTTATTTAGATTATATAAATACTTTTCCGATTTCTATAAGATATCGAATGCTTTGTGTAGTCTCGTTGCGGTTTTAAGAGGACTGTTCTGGTAGAGAACCTTCTTCTTGCTTACAACCGACCACCCCGCCACCATTGAACGTAGCAGTAGAGGTAGAGGGCCTATGAATTTTTTGTCACTGTAAATGGTCAAACAGTTCTAGAGAGCAGTGGTGTAGAAAAAGAGTAACTGTATTAGGCGTGTTAATGGATAATAGTCAATACTGAATGGAAAAATCTTAATAGTCTTTGATAATGTCTATAATTATCACAATCTTGCGAGAACTAATGACTAGCACACTTTTGTATATTTCAGGTTACATATTCTTTTTTAAAACCTATTTTTTAGCTGTAAAACATATATTTAATAACTGCATACTATACCATCTCATATCGGTCTGTTTACTAATCTATACTTATAATAAAGCTCAATGTGTGTGTGTGTGTGTTGGCGCTCTACAGGCCAGACCGTTGGACCTACAGCTACCAAATTTGGTACATGTATACCTTGGAGGTCGGGAATGTGCACCTCGGAGCCCTTTTTTCGAATTTTTAATTAGAATTTGAATTAATTAAAATTTAAGCGAAATTTTGACGTTTTTCCGCTATAACTTCCGAAAATATTATCGCACAAACATGATTTTTACATCATTATAAAGATAAAAAAAATTAGCTTTCTAATGGTATCAGTGTTTTAATGTATAACTTAAGCCTCTATTTTAAACGAATTGTTAAAGAAATATTTTAACCATGTTTTTTTGAGCACGTGACTGGATAAAATAAAATAAAACAATGCCGGATATTCAAATAAAAAAAAACTACCATCGAAAATCAAGTCTAAAGAAATACAACTTTCAGCACGTGACTGGATAAAATAAAAGAAATATAAACTGTGATATTTTCTTTAAAAAACGCAAGGCAAAGGTTTCTACAATCGTTTGCAATATCTAAATCACTAATTCAATAAATCTTCTTTATTTACGATAAACCTGACTGAATTTATGTGGCGTTTTATGTTGCTTTAATCCAATTATGCACTGATTAATTATGAATTTTAGATTTCTTCATACTTTGCTCTGTGAGCCATATTTTACAAAATATTTTTATTAATATTTTAAATAAAAGTTGCTACTTCAATCATTCTTCTAAGTCATTCATTAAAACTGACTGATTTATAAAATTGAAGAATATTATTAGGAAAACGTGTTCTTTTAGAACTTTACGTCCATCGTCTTAAAGAAAATATTAATTTCAGGCCAATCAATGCCCAGAATTACTTCAAGGCTAATGAATATGTGACTTAATTGAAAATTTTAGAACGCATTACTCATGGCGAACCAGCTGGTCGCCAAAGGCGGCTAGTATTAAATAAAAGCAAAACATATCTGATCTTTTTAACTTCTCAGGGGGAGGGGTAACAGATGTTGCATTCAATGACGTAGCTAAAATATTGAGCTGCCGAAGAATAATATTTCCATAACTTTTATTACATATTATTTCCAGTATATGAAATAAATATGAAAATATTTTGTTCCATCGAGGTTCCCCATGGTATTCGGATCATTGATACTGCTTTCAATCGCCGTGCTACTGATTTTTTATAACTATGCCAAGAGATAAATTTCTCTATGTTATGATCAATTGCAGAATAAAGAAGAGAAAGAAAAGAGAATAATTGCCCCGTACCTCGGATCTTATGTATGTGTCATAGAGAAGATAACTCGTTTTTGTCTTTTAATGAACTCATATGTTGTGAGTGACCTTTACTAACGTAACTAAATAATATATGTGTTATATTAGGTATACTAAAACAGGTGAAACCTCTATTAGCACCATATATTGTGCAATATCTTCATGATGTCCGGCATTCTGAAATACCTGTTCGGCATTTTGTGGTGCTAGGAACAGTTTCGCGTGTCGATTAAACTGAAACATTGGTCAAATATAATGAACTCACCGATTAGCATAAGATATTGTATGATACCTTCACGATGTTGCCAAAGTTCTGAATGATGGCCAATATCGTGAAGATATCATATTAATGTTGTTCAGCATTTTGTGCAAATAGGGTTCTGGTATTCATATTACTGACCACCGACCCTCTCGAAGAGACACGGATTAACCTCACAAGACTAAATGACCGGACCACCGCAACAGCAAAACTGGTGGAAACTATGGTTGAGTCCTAATGGCCATCACCGGTCACATTACAACCCTCCTCGTAGGGAGTACGACCCCTCATCAATGGGAGGATCACTGCCCTCACCTATAATTGTACCCACCGGGTTGGTGAGATCCAACCAGCATAACGGAAGCATCTCATCCTCATTTCGAGGTGCCCCCCCCCGGGGGGTAGGGTTCTGGTATATTTAGCTTTATATTCTAACAATAATTTTGACAAGGATGTGTTGTCGAAACCTCACCTGAAGTTTGTTGTCCACGGTCTTGACCACAATCTCCTCGGGCTGGTATTGACTGACGTCAAACCGCAGCCTGAGCCTCTTTCCATCGTCCGAGTCTTGGATGAGGGGTGAGCTGAGTCCGTCCAACCACGTCCTCACTTCAGATCTGTGTGTGGTGGCGCCGTCCGTGCCTGTGGTGGCAGAGTGGCTCTGGATGCGAGGCACCTCCCGCTCCAGAAGCTGGGAGCGGAAACGGTTCATCTCCTCCTCCATCATCTTCATCTCTTGATCGAACTTCTCGCGGATCGAGCTGAACTCGCGGTCAATCACGCTGAAGTCTGTTCTCAAAAGAGGGAGGCGGCGTTCGAAAGACATGGTTTTATATTACTGGTTTCTGCAAAGACAAATACAGTGCCTTTATTAGTTAGAAGTTGAAATTTTCTAATCAGGCAGATAATACATGAACAAAAATTCTCATTCTCTTTAGCCAATGACAATGTAAGATTTCCCATTCGGCCACCAATTTCTGTAGAATTAAAAGTATCTACTCTATATATACATCGGTTTAGTTTAATCCGGTTTTGAATTAATATTAGACTTATTTCGGGACCGACTTCTTGATTTTATTTTGAATTGTGGTCAGATGACGAGAATGACGCCTGAGTTGGCATTTCTTTGTCTAATAGCAAAAAAATAAAACACAGAAATTATATATATATATATATATATATATATATATATATACATACACACACACACAATAAGTAATCTAAGTATATAAGCAATGCAAAAATTGAAGTGTTCAGCGATAATACCCTCCAGAGATATTGAAAATAAACGCTTTCATTCTGATTAATTTTTAATAGATTAAAAACCTCATCAAAATCTATATTTAGAGACTTGTTTTGGCACCATGTCACAAGCCATTTACAAACAGCACAACTAAAAAATTCATCATGTTAAAAAAGAAAAAATCATCACATAAAATCTTAATTAATTTCGTATAGGAAATGTTTATAGTCAATTACAGTACTAATTCACATAATTTTTAAGTACGATTTACCATTAAAAATGAATCCATTAATTATTTACTACATAAATTAAATATAATAAAAGTCAAGAGAGTCAATTTCGTAATGCCATGGAATTTTATCAATATCACCCATTGAAATAGGCAGATTTAATAAGTGTAATGACATTATAGTAGACTTTCCATAATTCCGTATATACAGGACAAGGCACCT
>JAPMOQ010054344.1:62029-84216 GCA_026543055.1 Argiope trifasciata
TGAACAACCAGCTTTAGAAGTTAACGAGTTCCCTTATATTTGAACAATAAGCTTCAGAAGTTGAGTTCCCTTATATTTGAACAACCAGACTTTCTGTGAATGGATTTCGTTCAAAATTAGACATCAAAATTTCATCTGTCTTTTCAAATTATTTTTGAGTTATGATTGCAGAAAAACAGAATAGGGATAAGCAGACATAATTCCAAAAAATTTGTTTTAAAATTCAGAAGAGTGTGAAATGTAGAGATTCGCCAACTTTGGGGGAAATATAACTTTTCCACTGTATTTCGTGTGCGGGAAAGTAAGTTTTATTTAATAGCTAATTTGTGTTTTTGAGTTGCAGCTTTTACGTACATTCGAACATATAGAATGGTAGACAATCAAAAAGTACCTGGATATGTTCTAGTATTACAGATCTGTGACTTTACTGATAAAAAAACATGCCATATTTTATCTAATCACTATTTTTGATCTTAAATTATCGAATTAATGTACATTTGAATAGAAGAATTTTTAGTTGATAGTTTTATTTCAAAATTTGATGCATGCCTGCAATTTTTATGCAATGAACCACTTGTTTTTACAGATATAATACGTTAATTACGTTGATTATTATTATTATTATTTATCTAGAGAAGATCTAATATTGGGGAATTAATCTGAAATCTGTTCTTTTGCATTTAATGCATTCGATAAAGTGAAAACTTTTTTGTACTTTCTCGTGTATGAATTATTTGAAGCGAAAGTATTGTAATCGCTGAAAATTTCGACTCGAAATTTTGACAAATTTTTATATTTTAGAGCTCACAGACTTAATAAAAAGCATTAAAAATTATGTTTGAGTACCTTTCAACTGATAACACAAAAACACTTTGATGTAGATGGATGATATCTGATATCTGGTTTGACTTCAAGGTAGTAATATCTTTCGAATTTTAACGAAATCCATTAAGATTAAGTCTATCTGTCCGAATATAAATTACTTTCAAAACGAAGAGATGCAAAGATTTAACATCTAAAATGCAAACATGTCTAAAATTTGGAATCAAATCCATTCAGAGGTTGATTCTGTCAGTCTGCTTTCACAACCACGTAAACGAGATAATTCAAAAATCCAATTATTTAAAACTTAGTACATGTATGAAATTAGGTGTGCATGTTTAACATCTAAAATGTAAATATGGTTGAAATTTGGAACCAAATCCATTACGGGATAAATCGTCTGTCAATCCATACTTCACAACCATGTAAACAAGAGAACTAAAAAACCCAATCACTTACAATTTGATATAAGCTTTTGACTACAATTGTATTCTGCGTCAAAGTTTGGTTCCAATCGATCGGAAAATAAGAATTCAAAATATACATTCGGTGTAGTGGTACTAATATAAAAACTGTATTCCAATGATTAATCGCTAAAAAAGATCGCCAAAGATCACTCTCTAATAATCTCTTTTGTAACTTTTTATCATTAGTAGTATACAGTTAATAATACACAATTACATTTATTATAATATATGCGAGGAAATTTCGGGAAAACTATTTCCCCAAATTTCATTTCGATAAATAATTCATTATGCCTTAATTGTGCGAAATGCAAGACATTTGTTAATTACAAAACAAAAACCCTAAAGAATATTCATGGTTTACATCACTAGTCGTTAATTCATACACCAGAATTGCAAGGAACATTCTGGAATTACTATGGAAATATATTATGACATAGGCTTTAACTCCCCACATGGTCCTCATGACCTAGAAAGAGGTAAAAACGCATCTGCTCATAACAAATCAATTTTATGGCATTAAAATGAGTTTTCAAACGAGGATGCATTTTTTATTTTACTTTTTATATCTGAAAAGGCTTTATTAAAAGGAATTATGATTCACCATCTAATAATGGCAGGTAAAATACCAGAAATTGCACCAGATGGGAAATAACATAAAAAAATAGGTTCACATGTTGAATTAATTTAATGTAAAATTTCGATTGACAGATAAACTATAATCTGAACAGACTTCGTTGGAGATTTCATACAGACATATAAATCTGCAAAGGTATATAATTTCAGTCAATCAGTTAATTCCTTTTCTGAGTTATCACGTTTTAATGTTTTTTTGAATTACCTTTTTCCAATACAGTTAAATTTTCATCCGACAAACTTCATATAGATCTGAATAATGGTGACAACAGCATATGCATAATTTCAATTGTCTTTCATATTCCATTTTTGTGTTACCCTGTTCAAATACAGATGGACGAAATGATTGATAAAATTTCATCTTAAAAATTAGTTTCAGTTTGTTATATATATTTGCAAATATGTAGACAGGATGCCATATCTAATTTCAGTCGTCCAGCAGATTCCATTTTTGAGTTGTCCAGTTCAATTCTACATGGACCAATTGAGAGATAAACTTTCAGTTCGTTAAATATATTTACGATTATGGTGATAAGACTACATATCTAATTTCAGTCATGCAGCAGATTCCATTTTTGAGTTATTTTGTTCAAATATACATGAACAGACTGATAGATACACTTTAACCTGACAAATTTCAATTTGCCATACGTATTTACAAAAACGCATATCTAATTTCGGTTGTTCAAGAGATTCCATTTTTGAGTTGTCCAGTTTAATTGTACATGAAAGAACTGACAGATAAAACTTTCATCTCATAATTTCGTTCAAGATCACATATATATCGACAATTCTGCTGATAACATCTCATATTTAATTCCAATTGTTTAAGTTACTCTGTTTCACATACAGACATAATTTAATTCAGAATTTAGAGAGATTTGTGAAAATTTCTTTATAGAACCGTTTAAATTTTGTTTTTAAGTCCATTTTTTGTTAAGTTACATTGATTTTTGCATTTATTTTTATATTTGTGTTTATGTACTTTATAATGCTGTTTTACATCTTTAAAAATTATTTTCACAAATTCTTATTTTTGGTAAAATTTTATGTGAAAAGTTCATAAAGTAAAATCTTGCGCGTATTTTTGTTGAAATTTAGTGATATAATTTCTTAATATTTCTGCAGTTTCTGAACTAGGGAATAAGTAATCTATTCATTCGGAAATATCTAATAAATATTTGAAAATGACACATTTTAAAATAATTTAATATACAAAATTTAATACATGTACATAGTATGCGAAAAAAAAATTCAAAATTTCATGTTATTTATTAGTTACTAATTATCAGTATACAAAAAGACATCTTACTTTTTATTTCAGGAACTAGGTAATATACTTCATAAGTTATTTGCAAAAGTTTAAGGAAATCATTTGACAAAACAAAACTAAAAAATTCTTTTTAATCAAAAAATTATGGAAAAATTCAAAAATATGGCTATTTAAGAGTAAAAAAAATCAACCCGAATCTCTTAGCATACTTTAAATAACTACCAACCTTCTTACACTTGTTTCACAATAAAGTTATAAAAAATCGTTAAAACAAATTAATTGACTGTTTTGAGCGAGAACACGATTACGTTATATCACATCGTAAAAGATGTTTTCTCTAGATTTTCTTATCAACTATGCTATTAACACCTGGTTTATAAATAATTTTCATGACTTTTCAGACTCGTATATCATACTAATCGAACGTGATTTTGAAATCGCCAAATCGTGATACATTTTACCGAATATTTTATCAACTAATATGAAGGCGGAGATAATGATGCTATTTTAAACAATATGAAAACATCTGCTGTTTTCGTCGTAGGCTCATCTTTTAATGTAAATAAGTTCAACTACCTCATGGAAACGTGTAAGAAAGTGTCTACAATAGCATGATTAATTTCATAGTCTTAGGTGTTTTTAGATTGTGTCGAATAATATTTATTCTTAGATGGCGAGCTTTAATTGAAAATTAATTTTGATTCAAGAAAAATCAATCTGTTTTTTTAGACATGTAGACAACTGAGACATATAAATTAATTAACACTGTATGGCACAAATTTTATTTTCCAAATGATTATTTTAAGAGAAATAATCCTTATTTCTTAGATGAAATAAATGGTGCATTATTCCAAAATTGCAAAATAATAAATAGAGGTATTATTTCATATTTTATATTTTTATTGCATTAAATTACTAAATAAAAAAAAATCAATTCTTATGCCTTAGATAATTCGCTTGGATTGCAATATTCATTAATACTTAATTGCCTTTATTCGCTAATTACTTTGCAATTAATTAAATGAAATGTAACGACTCAATTTTCATTTTTTTTCTTTGAGTAATTAATTATTCAATTTTTAGTATTCTTTTTTTCTAAATTGGTGATAAAATACAGTATCAAAGCATTATTGTCTGGAAGATATCCACCCAAATAATTAGGTTTCATTTCATAATAAAAAAAAGTTCCAAGAAATAATTAGATTTCACGAGTGAAATTAGAGGGTAAAGTTTCTAGAAGGGAAAATAAAAAAGTATAATTCGTTTAATAAGTAGATGCCAGAAGAAAATGTTCGAAACATCCTTCCTACCCCTCATTTCCTTCTAAGTTTGTTTGAGTACTTTTATTAATTAGAAGAACAATTTATAAGGATTTTATTTTTACGCTTGATCATGCAGCATATTTAGTATTTTTTTCATAAAATGTAATAATTAAATAACAGATGTTTACAAAAGTGGTATCGGTAGATTTATGAAAAATGCTGTGATAAGATAGTTAACAGAAATACAACCAAGGCGTGTTTTCTTCTCTAGGAAACTTTCAAAATCACATACTATATTAATTCTATATTCAATTTCTATATAATTAACATATTATTACTATATTAATTGTATAGAAATTGAGCTTTGATGATGAGAGTAAGTTTGCTTTTAAAAGAATAAATCATGAAGATAAAATGTTTTTATTTATGTACATTTTTACCAACCCCAACAGAATTTTTGAAGGATATTTTAATTTACCAATTTAGCCGTTACAGAAAGCGCGTCTTAACGCTTATATGTGTATGTAATGATATTTTTAAATCTAAATTAAATCCTGATTTTTAACTTAATTTAGCCGATGTTAATATCATTCTAAAACGTCTTCTTTATTTCCTGATCCAATTTTCATTTTTTATTTAATTATTTTTAACTAGAAAATCGATGACTTAAGCATTTAAGCGAAAGGGTAAAAGTCTCAAATGCTAACAAAAGTTTTTTAAAGGCACCAAAGATTTCCTTTCCAAAGCAAACACATGACAAAGAAATCCTTATCAAATTTCCCTATCAAAATCACTGAAGGGAAAAACTTTCTACCTCTTTTTTGATGTTGCGTTACGATGTTGACTGATGTATCATTTTATGATTGTTTATTTTTTGTATAAATTATGCCTCCTGGGGTGAAATAAATTGAAGTAAAGATTTCAAAATTTTCTTCTTGGTCACGCAACTGTTAAAATGTAGTTACATAAATAATGTATTTTTAATTATTTTCATTCATGTTTTTCATAATAAGAATTGTTATAAATTAGGGAAGATTTAATGAAAATCGACATATCAAAAAGAAATTGCATCCGATTGAATTAAGGTTTTAAAAACAAGGTTGCTTTAAGATTCTTTTAGCATAAGTTCAGTGACAGTTTCATTTATCAACGTATTTCCTATTCAAAACCTTGAAGTAAATCGAATAGATATTATTAACAAAGAATTTGTATCGATATGGTTTTCAAAAGATGTTTAAAAATTTAAACCAAACTACGACAAAACTTTAAAGGTAATATAAAAAAATCTTAGAGCATTATACTTTTTATATAAATTGATATTGCAATATATGCAATATATTGTCATATATTGCCATTTTTTATTTCCCATATAAAGTTAATTAATATAAAATCTGAAACTAGTGGGTAATACTATATTTCGGGCTACTCAAACTGATAAAACATTTCTGTAGTGAAGGCAGAAATGAACAGTGAACTCTTCCCCTTGATTCGGGTATCAAAAATATTTATTTAAGATTTCAAATTTCAATCCAAACCCAAATAGAATAAATACATTTAAAATACTGCAAGGACTACGTGCACTATGCTATTCTTAGTCATAAGGCAATTCCGCAGCCAATACAAGAATCCTTGAATATCGGAAGATCCTGAAAAAGACTTTTAAGAATGTAAATAAAAGAGAACGTCCCAGTCCTCCCCAACCGTCGGAAATGGCTTCTCGAAATAACTACGAACGCTCTCCAACTGACAACCCACATCGAGGATTTCCTTCCAAGTTTTCGAGTACTTGTCAAGAAGATGTCTCTCCGAAGATATTTCTGAAGATAGACTGTCTCTCCGATGATAGAAAGCTGAAGAGAGAGAGAGAGAGAGAGAAAAACAGATGTTGTCTCTCAGTCGAGGATGGATCTGATGGATCACTTATGGACAGGGAGAAGCCTTATTAAGGGCTTGGTAATATCTGAACGAAAGCTGGAAAGGAAGTGACGCAATTGCAGCTATCACAACAATTGTATTCTTGAGTGTCTCCAATTAGCTTGTGACTCAATGTAACAATGCGACTGATATTGCAAACGGCGTTTCTTCTTTTTTTAAATCCCCATGATTCAATTGCTTTTAGTCAGAACATGCGTTTAAGATAGAGTCCCCTTAAGGGAATCGAGGTGCTTTCAACAACGCGAAATGCCGAAATATTATTTGTAAATAGACGGGACCCCCCCCCCCCAATTATTCAAACTTTCAATCGCTCATAAAATATTTTTTATTCATTCACTCAAGTTCAAATACATTTTTTAAAACTTGTAAAGGGTGAAACTTGATGTTAGTACAGTTTTTTTCAAAGTTTAATTAATTCCTTAAATTTAATTAATTTTTAATACTTTAAATAGAATTTTAGTAGTTTGTAACAAAAATTGAAATCAGTAGCCCAATCGGTAAAAACGCAAAGATTTCAGTATTTTTCACGTGACGGTGAAGAAAGCGAGTTCAATTCTTGCGAAAATCAATAATTTTTTGATAAATTAATATTGATAATTATTTAATAAAAAGTAACTAAAATAAAGTTTTTGTTTGTTGACCGAAGTAGGAACTGAATTGAAATTTTTATTTTACTTGTTTCTTTTTTTTTTAAATCCCGTATGATTCAATTGCTTTTAATCAGAATGTGGGATCTGGGATACATTCGACAATGAAAATTGCCGGAATGTTATTTGTAAATAGAGCAGATAATTTTGCAAACAAATTTAATATCTGATAGAAAATTTATTACATATCGAAAGAATGATTAATTTTAATTATTTAACAGGAGAAAAATATTTATTTCATACATGTTTTTTGATGTCAAATCGATATGTATTATAATGCGATAGTTTTTAAATTCATAACCTCAAGTCGGTACATTCAGGAAAAAAAATTCTGAATAAAATCACTGAGAAATTAGCATAAAATATGAGCAGAAGTTTAATATAGTATAAACCATGATAAAAATAAAATTCTTTTTAAAAAATAAATGTTGTGCAATTTGAAAAATCTGAAAAATACTATTTGATGCATTTTGTGTGATAATATAATACCTAAATAATAATACCATTATACAATATAAACAAAGCGCTTAACATAAGCATAATAAATGCACGTGTCAACATATTTTTAATAATGCACTAGTAAATGTTGTTGCATAAAATTTCATATGATTGTAATTAATATATTTAATGCGTACCGATATTTGAAAAAAAAACGTGTTACGAGAAAAAAGCAAAGAATATTTTTCTATCAATATTATTCATCTATTTCTATAAATTGCATGAACTTTTATATAGTTAACATACTTGTAATTTAGTCTGATACTTTTCTTAAAGATCCATGTACTAAATGCAAAATATTTTAACTATCATAAACTAGTTTCGTACATCGTAATAACGAGGTTTTAATAACATTATAATATTTTACAGTTTATAGAATTTATATATATTCATTTATTTGACAATCCGTCAAATCAGATTTTTTAATCGATATGCACAACATCCTCTTTCAGACTAGCGGTCTTAAGCAGCAGCTCAACTGGAAATCCATCATCACTATTTTAATTCATTGATAGATTTGAACTGAAATCTCATATGTAAAATACCGGTGATGAAGTCATATGCAAAAGTTTTATACATCAGTCTCACTGCTTTTTTGACTTATTGGGCTCACATAGATATATCTAGATACAGACAGACAGAGAGACTCTATGGCGGAGTGTTGCAGATTTTGTTATAAATCTGCAACTGAAGTGTTCAAGTCCCTAATTAAATTTCATTCTACAATTTGGTAGGTTTTTGAGTACTCAGATACAGATAGTCATAAATCTTTTTAAAAAAAACCATATTTAGCGATGCCTAACAGGTAAAACACATCAAAATATCAGAATAAGATTTTTTTTTCATAGGGGAGAAAGTAAAAGTTTATAGTCATTTTAAAATTATTTAGAAAACATTTATGCTTTCAAAAATGAGTGCATTTACGGGGAAAAAAACACCTGGCACGTCAGATTAAGAATTTAAGAAATGTTTAGATTATTTTGCTACGACTGAATGTTTTGCTTATAAAGTACAACCGTTGCCATGTAGACAGTAAAGTCAATGAACTTAATCAACACACCTGTACTAGCACCGACACGAATTCTCAAAAAAACGTCAGCGTTTTTTTCTTCTCTTGTTTTACCACTTATTCTAATTATTTCAGGGGTATGTTCGAACTGCTCCGGCAGGGCCTTAGAGAGTATACATACATCGCCTCCTAATTTGTGTGTCAGTTAGAAAATACTCCTTTATGGATTAACTGCTAAATTTACGATGTCTCCTTGGGAGAAACTGTTTTTCAATCTTAATTTTAATTAGTAATGCGAATGAATAAGGTATATGGATTCTTTGGATGATAAACCATTCATTTTTTAACTAAATGAATTTTCTTAAATATTTATATTAATTAATATTAAATTGTCAAAGAGGAGTTACTGCAAAACCAACTGCTTCAAGATAGATCTTCAATAAAAATTTTCTACAGTTCTGAGGTATTTCTTGGAAATTTTCCTGCAATTTTATTTTATTTAAAAAAAGTTCAGTACAGTTCATTCCCTACTCTTAATTTTTTTTGGCAAGAAATTTTTAAAAAAAAACATAACAATTGTGTAAATTTTCAAATTATTCCATGTATATCAAAATATAACAACAAAAAAGAGGTACTTTTTCAGATTTTGAAACAGATAGTTTCATACAATATCTTGTATCTTCAATAACATGAAAATTATAATTTTTCTTAAAAAATTTGTAAAGAAATCATTACAATAATAATGCAGTAGACTGTAAATATTAAAACAAAAAATTAATAAATGATTTATGGATAATTCTGTAAATACATGTTAATAGAACAAAAGAAAAATACCTTGAAATTTAGCTAAAAATACAATGTGTATGGTTACGATTTCTTAAGTTCATTCTTTTAAAGTTAGGACAACAGCATGAGCATATTTTTTTATAATTTAATAAAATATTTAAAACACCCTGGTAATCAATTGAAATTATTTATCCTGGATTTACAAATAAAATTATTCAAAAATGTTTTTTACATCCAATTGTTAATATTATGTTTGTTGTAAAAGATTAAAAGGAAAAAATGTCAGAGCTGTGATCAATTTGTTTACATTGGAATAAATTGGAGAAGTTAGAGAAAATAATAATTGGCGGAACTCACTAAACGAATAAATTAAAAATTTTATTAGAAAATATAATATTTGACTTAAGCCTAGAACCGTAAAGATGAGGAAAGTTTATTCAAATATATGCAGAGGTATGTTATGTGAACTTAACCAGACTCTCAACTAAACAGAACAGCTGCAAAAGCTTGCGCATAAGATGCGAAAAGTAAACACACGAAAGTGAACTCATATATTTAATTTCCTCTTCTTACCTATTTCTGGTTTGATAATTTTTTTATTTAAGTAAATATAAGTGAGATGAAGATTGGAAAAAGCTCAAATTAAAGTACATGTTGTTAGAAGAAGGTATGCTAAGTGTTTGAGGTGAGGAGAGGTGGTAAGAGAAGGCGTGAAGGCAAAGTTCCAAGCCTCATGCCAAGGGTTTGGTAGAAAAAAAGAAAGCAATGTAGTGAAAAAATAGGGTCAAGAACTGCATCAACTTTTTATTTTTGTAGGTTATTTTTTTCTTTTTACTTAAACACATTTATTAAGTTTAGAGCATATCTGTTCTAAAGAAATACAATCGTGTAAATGAAAAAAAAAAATGTGTGTGTGTAGAGTAAGAGAGTTAAAGGTTAAGTTGAGTGGTTGTAACAGAAGTGCCAAAAACAACAAAATGCTCTTCACGCTCAGATGGAAGAGGGAAAACAAATCTAGCTTAGCCAGACAGAATATTGTAGGTTGTACTAATGTCGGAGAACATTTTCAGTATGTGCTGCTGCGCGTGTTTATAGGCTGATGTTTTAGTTATAGTACCAGCGGGTGACAGAGCTCCGCTCGGAGATAACAGGTATCAAAGCTAACTCGAAGATTTACATTTTCAATTATGATTTTCAAAACAATACATGCCATAAGAAAATTTGTGAAACCATTGGTGAAAAGATAACCGGTTAAAGTGCACCACTGTAAACTATTCTAAACAAAGTTAGAGTTTGGAAAGGGAACTATTCTATACAAAGGTAAAGTAAAGGTAAAGATTGAAGTGTGTTGAAGTTCAATATTTTTGACAAATTTATTTAGAAGAACCAAACATATATACATACATAAGAAACATATTATAAACCTATAACAGCATAAACATAAAACTTTATTAGTTCGCCATATTGGCTATAGATGGCAGCACGTTACCGCTTGAAAATTTAAGTAGCCATTATGGCGAACTAATAAAGTTTGAAAACATCCTATCTGTAACTCCGAACTGCTGGACCGTAGCGCTTCAAAACCGGTGCCAATCGATTCCTCGTGGCCAAAAACCCCATACCCCCAAGTTTACCGGAGTTTATTAATTCTGGGGCGATTTTCGACTTGACAACCATTCCTCGTATTATAGTATTAGATATAGAATGGTCTTTTTCGAAAGTGAAATACCAGACTGCATAGAGATTTAAAATAGATAAATAAGTTAAAAAAATTAAGAATACAGAAAAACATGTAAAAAAATATTATTCGAAAATTATTAATATAATTTGCTGCTAATTATATATTTATATAATTTGCTGCTCCTGCTTAATTGAATAAGAATAAAACAAAATTTGTAAAAATCCACGCTCTTTTGTAGAAAACTATTAAGTTTTTAATATTTTACAGACGGCAATTCTTAATGAAATATACCAACATCTAATTGTTAGAAATGATTTTTTCAATTTTTTTTATATGAAAATGAGGGTATTATGAAAATTTTCTATTTTTTTAAAAGTATAAAAGATTGATGAAAATCAATTTAGAAATATAACTTAATTGTTTTCATAAATAGTAAATTATATTACAGAATTCTTTTAATTGTCTATAAACTTAGAATTGATAATTTTATTCGAAACCGTTTGATAAGCTACTATTTAATTAATTTAATTAGTATTTCCGTTTAGATAGTGCTTTGAGCAATAGTATGCATTCATACAATATCAATAGCAATTGTACATTAACTAACTAGACGCCTTTGGCGACCAGCTGGTTCGCCAAGAGTAATGAGGTCTAAGATTTTCAATTAAATACTTATGTGCCTTGCTCTCTTTATAATTTCTCTGCCAGATATACTTAAACTTCGAAAGTCAAGTAACACTGATTCACTAAATTAATGATATACATGTTGAAAACGATCATAGAAACCTTTGTCTTGTATTTCTTATTTAGAAAACATAACATTTAATATTTATTTAATTTCATCCAATCACCTGGTGAATGTTACATTTTTTTTATTTAATTTGCAGTCATAGTTAATTTATTTTTTAATTTGAACTTCAGTCAGTATGATTTCAACAGTTTAATAAAAGCTATTTTTTCCCCTTTGCTCGTTCATTATTTATTTTAGAAAATGTCACATATTATATTTCTTTTATTTTATCCAGTCACGTACTAAAAGTTGCATTTCTTTAAATTTAATTTGTAATGATAGTTGTTGTTTTTTTGTTTGAACTTCCGTCAATAGGATGGCAACATGCTGATAAAACCTAATTTTTCCCCCTTGACGTGTTCGTGCAGATTAAATTTTATTATTTTGTCCGAAATATATTGTTGTAAAACATGGTTAAAATATTTCTTTAAAAATTCGTTAAAAATAGAAGCTTAAGTTATACATTAAAACAATGATACCATTAGAAAGCTAATTTTTTAATCTTTAAATTGATGTAAAAATCATGTTTGTGCGATCATATTTTCGGAAGTTATAGCGGAAAATCGTCGAAATTTCGCTTAAATTTTAATTAATTCAAATTCTAATTAAAAATTGGTAAAAAGGGCTCCGAGGTGCACATTCCCGACCTCCAAGGTATACATGTACCAAATTTGGTAATTTTATTAATAAAATCTGATAATATAAGATATAAATCATAGTTAGGATGGGTTGTTTTTTAAAAACTGTTATAACTAACTAAAACTGTTATAAATTAAACAAATAATTATGTTTCGAAGAAAGCAACAAAATAAACAGACAATTTAATTTTTAAAAATTCAACAAAATAAACAAACAACTGCATTGCTTAAGTTAACAGAAAAATGAGAGTCATATCAAAGTACACACTAAAATGATAGTCTTTCTGTACTTTATGGGTCGCCATCTAAGTACCAAATAAAATCAAAAACTTAGAAAGGATGTAATTATTTTTAAAAATTCTGAAGTTAAACATATAAATACATTTCTCCTCCGGTCCAATTAACCCATACAAGTAACATTAACTTCAGAGTTTCGCTTACTCGGCGTACAATAAAAAATAGAAAGAATTCTTTAGATATTAATTATTAAAGTTTAAATCTACTTAGTATTTATTAAAATATGATTTGATCTCTGAGTAAAAATACAATCTGGTAATCGGGGTTATCCAACAAATTAAACTATAATCCTCTGTTGCCATAGAGTTTCCTATTACCAAAGAAAAAGTTGAATAAGAAAAAAAAAACCTTCCAACGTTGACTTGCAAGCAATATTAAAAGAAAATTAACCAATTCAACCATTCTTAATAATACTATACTTGTTTCCATAAAATCAGGTAAATGCAGATTTGATAATGTAGGCTCATTGTCAAGATAAGGGCGATCCTTAGGGAAAGTTTATAAAAAAAACTGTATAAAAAAAGCCGACTTCACGAAAATAAATTATAGGACAATTTCTTAAGAATCACGGAAGAAAAAAAAAAGCAATATAACAATTTGTGGCTATTTTTACTTTATAAGCGAGCTTTTAACATAAACCATATCTAATTTTTCAAACTGTTTGAAAACGTGCGATAATGTGAGCACTTGCTGAGCTATCTTGAAAAATATTTTACTTTTTTTTTTCTTTATGGCAACTTTTTTTAAGGGCATTCAGCATAAAAGAAAAAGGAAGAAGAGAACGTTCATAAAGTTGATTTTATCTGACAGCCGTAAGTGGTGTGTATGTCTAAGGCGGCAACTTTTGAGTCGGCAACATTTTCGCATTTTTTAAAAACTATCAACTGAATGTTTTGAAGCCTGAGTATAATTTTAGAGATTTCAAGCATGCAGCAAGAGGAAATGAAGAAGTCTGCATATACATATTTAATTTTACAGTAATGAATTTTGTTTATAAAGTTAAAAAAAGAAAGGGTAAAAGTGGAGTCAATTTATAAGAGTCAAAATACAAACGTCGCTACGAATATTTATGTTTTGCTTAAAACTGTATATTTTTATCCTCTGCAAAATGTAAAAAAAAAATTCTAAAATTAAATTCTTAAATATTACATTTGATATGTATCTCTTAAAAATTAGTTTAGCCAAAGAGGATCTTTAAAACTTTTAAGAGAAAGTCATGCAAGTAGTTTTGAAGAGAAACAAATAATATAACTATATATTAGAAAATCTACTTTAAAAAAATTCAGAGCACTGAATTACTCGTTATAAGTTATTATTAAGTAAACCAGAACTTATAAAGAAAAATTCATTATAACATTAAGTAATTCATTTCTAAACTTCTAATATTAGGTTTGAAATACTAACAAGTTCTCCCGATTTATAAGACATTAAGTTGCTTTGTTGCTGTTTAAATTACTGTAATAAAAATAACATAAAGAAAGAAATAAAAGAAAAAAGAAACTGATATTTTTTCAGCTTGCAGTGCCGATAAATAAAAAAATTAGGTAAAAGTTTTCAATCTGATTCAATTTATATTAATTACATTTTTTTAATTCATTTTTAAGGGAATTTGAAAGAAGAAAACATAAAATTTCCGAAAGAAAAATTCTTCAAAGATTTTTAAATGATCTTTTAGCAGTGCAAAGTTCTCTCAAACCTCAATAAAATACTTAGTAAACAGAAAAATGGAATGAATTAAGTGCTAGCTCATGAATGGGCTAAGCAGAAAATAACGAGAAACTACATTAGTAAGCACTATATAATAATAGAATAAGCTTTGATAAATTTAGTATTTCAAATTACCTTGATTTCCACATGTAATTCATGCGGAATTTAAAATGCTCCTTTATACCAAATGACCTTCTTAACCAAACGATTTCTTTAACGACTTTTCTCAGACGAAAAACGCCATCAACTAACGATAGAAACAGTTGGTGTACAATTCAACTGACTACAACGTAAATTCACAAATAGATTTTGTAGAAATCATGCGAGTCATTATTAAAAATAGAATTTAAATCTTTTGTATTTCATGGTATCTTTGGATTTAACATTAAAAGCATACGGAATTCCTATGAATGAAGTATAATAAATTTTACTTAACTACGCACACGAGCATGAGAAAAATTGCTGCATTTTTTGAATAACGTTTTATTACCTTTAAGAAGCAGGTCGTTTGCATATAAATTCTAATTATATTATTCATATCTAACAAACAATTTGAAAGAGTCTTTAAGTTTCCAATAAGAAAACAAGATAAACTTACATTATACAACAAATAATATAATAGTAAATAAATTAACTTATTTTATGCACAATGTTGGCTAGCAGCCAGTGTATTATAATGACATACTGCTTTTCGCTAATAAGAAAACGATAGCCAATTTATATTCTAATGTAATTGGCATATAATATGAATTCTTAATATCATTGTAGATGTATCATCTGATATCCTTTAATAGAATAAGTTTGCCCACTCATCTAATAATTAGAACAAAAAAAAAATATCAACTTTATCACATTAAAAAGTTACCATAAAAGTTATAACTTCGTTAAGTATCCCTCTCCTAAAATGATTAGAGTTTTCAAATCAGCCAGGCCAATGTCAAATTTTGACCATCTGTTCCGAATTGAGAGCGTCCCTCCCCCCCCCAATTTTTACTAAGCGAATTTTTTCCCCAAATTTAAACTAAATGTCTTAAGATAGATTCAAATTTTATTTATTAGTACATTAATTCATAAAAAATTAGAATTACGCTTACACTTTCAAATTTATATTAAATTGTTCATTTGTTTTAATCCGAATTAAGTATTTGTTGTTGTATTATTTTTTCTACTTTTGCTTTTGTATTCGTTTTATTATTTTTTAAACTTTTATTATTAGTATTCATTCCATTATTTTTTCAACTTTTGTAATTCGTTATTTGTATGCGTCATAACTTTTGTTAATCGTATCAAGGAATCAGATGTCCACAATTAGCTATATTAGTCTGATTTTCAGACATTTTTCTTGGATTGAAAAAAATGTGCACAAAAATTTAATTAACATTTAAGAGTATGGAACAAGCTTTTCTGACTTAAAACTTCATCTAAATATCATTAACTAGGATATAAATCTAGGAAAATATAATCGAAGAAGAATTCGAGTTTGATGACTATACTTTTATTAAAAAATTTAGCTAAAATGATCAAAATGAAATTAAGAATATAAAGATTACCTTTTCTGTTAATTGATTAGAAAAATGAATTATTCCGATTCTTTACGATTTTTTTTTAAATTGTGAGTTGTTATTAATAAATATTAATAGTAATAAATAATTATAGTTTCAATCACTAGCATTTTTTTTCATTGCACTATATTGCAATAATTTGAAATAAACAAACTTAAATATTCTAATTAATTTTTTAACGACAGCTCGTAAAAAATACATATATGATAAATTTATTAAATATATTTATGAAATTCATACAGACACGGCTCGAAATAAATATGTATGGTGAATTTATTAATATGTATTTATGAAATTCATATATTTTTATGAATTACGCGTTTTTTTCCCCGTATGCATATAAAATTCTGAAATAAAGAAAACAACATTACGCGCTTCTTATTTGAAAAGAAAGAACAGATCATTTTCCCTAACGGAAAAAAGCGGCCAAACCGCCCAATCACGTCAAACGTGCCTATTTATGGACAGAGAGCCGTTCGTAATTCAAACGCCTGCAGATTTCTGAGAGCAGACGCCCACGTCTTTTTCACTACGTCTGAAAGCTATCCGAACCTCGACGAGGGGATGCCTACATGCATTACTCACAGCTTGCACGCAGCCTTCGATTCGAATTAGAAATCGTCTGCAAATTATTAACACGACACTGAGGAGGTTGTAGGCATGGTATGCGAGACAGCTGAAGCGCTTTCGCAGGTGTGGTCGGGTTTCTTGGTTAAATTTGAGGGAGGAAAAGAATTAAAAAAAGAAAGAAATGAAGAAAAAAGGAAAGTTGAAAGGCAGATGAACGTGAAACAATGGCGAGGGTAGCTAAGTCAGTCTGTCTGTAGGTCGCGTGAAAGAGAGAACATCTGACAACGAATTTAGTTGGCAATCTTCTTTGATTGCGGGTTGCCATGTAAGACAAAAGAAAGATGTATTGAAAAAAAAAGAATATTACTATGGAATATGTATAATATGCTTTTTTTATTTTCTTGAATACCTAGTATGCAAAAAAAAAAAAAAAAGTATTGCAATCGTCAAAAAAAAAAAAAAAAACCCGAACTCAGGATTATTAGGGAATTTCTACATTTCATATCTTCCCGAGTCTGAACTTTTTAAAAAAGAATTATACATATCTGCAAATAAACTAATTCAAAAACACTTTCAACTAGAAAGACGAAATTCGGCACGAGGTCTTTGCATCAATCAAACTTTGAATGAAATGCATTTAATAGCAAGCCTATGTTCAAATATAGATTAACGTGACACTTACAAAACAAAGAGAGCTAAGTGGATAAAATTCGGCACATAGATTTAACACCCAAAGCGTAGATACCTATCAAATTTGGAACCAAAATTGCCCAGAAGCAGACCATCTGTCGGTCTGCATTATTAAAACCGGGCCAACACCATAACTAAAAGGCAAAGACTTACATGTATGAAACATTATATGTGATTTTGTGACAATAACTATAATTTTATGTCAAATTTTGAATTCTAATTTATCTAAAAAACGTTGTCCAAAATATATATTTGCTGTTCTGGTATTTGTGTAATAAATCCATTTCCAGCGATTAAAAACAAACAATCACACGTTAATAGACTCTTTCGTCACTATTGTTTGTTCAAAGCATGCGGCTGGTCATGGCTAAGTTCATTTATTAGATAATATAGGGGAAAGATTCGAAGAGACCACTGCCCCCTCCCACCTTCATTTTTTTAGTGAAGTAATTTTAAACCAATTTAGATTTCATCACACAATCAGCAAGTAAAAATTAAAATATGTATTCTTAATCGAATATTAATTTTTTTATTAGACATTACTCTTCAAAAAGTGAGAAAGGAGTTTTCTAAAAGTTATCTAAATATATGAAAAGTTATAAAAATTATTTATGATGACTTTATGTAAACATGTAGAAAAAGGAACTTAAAAACGCATTTCAAATCATTCATTTCACATCTTATTCAATATTTCATTTCTGGACGAACATTTTTTAGTTGATTGTGCGAAGATGTTAGTGTGTGTGTGAGAGGGATGTTCTGGTACTTTTCTGTTTAATTTTGACTTCAACGTTCACATAATTTTTTACTGACAGAGCTACAAGGAATCTATATTATGTACTGAGTATTTAATATACTTGATCTGTAATAAATTTCATATGTAGATATGAAATTAACAATTTTAAGCTAAATATGGATTAAATACTTTTTTTAAAAATATGACTCGATGAATATTTTTTTTCAAGATTACTGATTTATGAACTGAAGAGATCATGCATCAAATGCATAAAAGAGAAGCAAATATATTAAGCTGCTAAAATAATGATTAAAATGATACCAAAAGAATAATTTTCAGCAACAAATGGAGATAAATAATCTTGCGTCCGCATTGCTTACAATAATAATGTTACGCCGCAAGAACTTTTGATACATTATTAAATTCACATTCAAATCAAATGAAAATGATTATCCGTGTCAGTCAAACCTTCGTAAAGATAAGACGGCGTTTTCATGGAAATGAGATAATTGTTAAATCAATTGAAACGGGAAAAAATTTGAATATAACGCGGTGTTAAATGCTTTATTTTTAGTATAATTACACAGCTGCGACGCTCTGCAAAGCTCTATTCATAATACTAATAATTTTAAAATACTAATTTTATACAAGAAAATGTAATCCGAGAAATTTTCACAGATATATTGAAATAAAAAGAATAAATAATAAATTGAAAACCCTTTTATATAGTTATCATCCTTTTTTGATATTTTACAAAATTTTTTTTTTAACTCAATGAGGTAAAGAATTCTGTAATGCTTATATAAATTCTGTTAATGTTTTGAATTTAAATCATTTCTTAATATTTCTATTATTTTTATATCTTATTCTTAATATTTCCCATAAAAAATTGTTTTGAGTGAAAGCATTTCAGTTTTAATTAATAGTTTGATCAAAAGAAAATTTTCTACAATTTTTTTAAAAATTAATGTTTTTATTCATTACGTTATACTTTTAAACTATAGGGTTAAATAACTTAAAACTTTGCATAAATATGAGACAGGGAAAATATTTTTTATTTTCATTAATTTTTTAATGAAATTTAATTAAATGTGTTGGTTACATCTCATTATTATCAATTAAAATAAAAAAGTACTACTTCTAACCACATGTGTTTTATGTCATCTATTTCATAGCTTTTTTTAAAAGAAAAAGAAACCACCCTTTTAGCAATTATTTTTGATAATTTATATAATTTGTATTTGTAATAATGCCTGACTTTTCATAATAATAATTACATAGCAAAAGTAATTTAATAAAGGGAGAATTTCGAATTCTTCCTAAGGGAGAGGAAATATTCCCTTAATATCTTATTTTTAATTATGAAAGATAACTTTGAATTACTATCAGATAATGATGATTACTATCAGATAATGATGATTACTATCAGATAATGATGATTACTATCAGATAATGATAAAATTTGCAAATTTACACACCACACTGCCATCGAGACGCAAGTACAAATAACGATTTAAAAAAAACACGAGTCCTACCAAAAAATTCGCGATTTCATTTACAATTCGCTGAATATAAAAAGTATATAGTAATAGTAGTACATAGTAATTTTACCACTCAATAATTAAGGAATTTTTTTATTTTATTTTTTTTTGCCTTTTTACCTTTAACTTAAAAATCACTTCACAGGAAAGTCTTATAAATATCTTAGCATTAGAACTTATCTTAACATTAAAATAATTCTAGAATACAGTTAAAAGAAAAATGCAGACGATTTTCAGATTATAAAGAATAACAAGATCAATCTATTTAAAATCATTCAACTCGACCTCCTTTAAAGGTTTAGAAAAATTACAGATCAATGTAAGAAGCGGTAAAAAGTGTTTGAAGCACTCACTCGCAAGAAATTAATGAAACGGTGCTAAGACAAATAAGAAATAAGACAAAATAAATTTTCAGCTTCTTACTGACGACGAAAAAGAAAATTTGCAATCAACCAGGCGGAAAATTAAAAAAAAAAAAAAAGATTCAAAAGACTTGACAGCGGAGGCAGAAAAAGCAAACAACTAGGATTTAATGTTCCGTCTGCGCAGTTCAGACACATTGCTAATGCTATAAGCCGAACTTAACTTTTTAAAGAGACTAGAAAATAAGGCTTTTTCTAAAGAAATTGCATTAAATATTTTTAAAAGAAAAGTTTTTACTTTTTCCAATGCGCGAACACATTTTTTATTTTCGAAATTGAAATTTTGAGAAAAATGAAAACAGTTCACTTGTTTCTGAACATTTATATTTTAAAATGCGATAAAACGTCTCTTAAAAGAAAATGATATTCACAACATCGAGAAATAGCAATAAAAGATATCAAATCTTAAAACTGCTAAATTCCATAATTTTTATATGTTTATCAAAAAGTTACAAATAAAGTAAAGAAACAAAAAAAAATTTTTCCACAATAATTTGTTCTACAGTTTATTATCTTCATTAAACTTATTTTGATTCACAAAATGCACACAAAATCTAATAAGCATTAAGATATTCATCACTAACTTTCAAAATAACTTCATCGCAAGAAACCGATAGAAAGTTAAGAACAAAAATATGACAAAACTAGTTTTAAGCATCAAAGAACACGAAGAGTACGAAAATAAGCAATAAAACTGGAGAAAATTCTAAAAGAATTTTCAACTTACTTGACAGCAAAAGTAGAAAAACAAATAAGTGGAATTTAAAGTTCCTTCCAAGAAGCTAAGACACACAGCAAATGCTCTGACCGACTTTTAAGAACGCTAGAGTAAGAGGCGGTAAAGTTATACTCGCTCTCTCCCTACGCAATCGTGATTTCTCCCCGTGGTGCAACAGCTTTTCCCTTTAGGAGGGAAAAATGATTAAACCGGTGGTGACGTGCTGTTGACCAGACAACAAACAATAAAATTTTGGTCTTGCATAATAAAATCGCATGTAATTAAGGAGGTGTGAATATATTTCTGTTTTGCTAAGCATTGCTTGCTTTTTAATTGCATGGAACACCAAACTATTTATTATGTAAGATAAATGAAGCAAACAAAAATGATACTGATGATCAACTAAGCTTTAATTTTATCATCTGTTATTTTTATTAATAAGAAAATACTTTTACAACACAATAAACATTTGCTAAAGTTTGATGTTGGAAATGGCTTTAAGAAATAAATCATTCTTGGAAAAATTTGTTGTTAATTGACATTTTTTTTTATAGTGAAAGGTATTTCAGGAAATTTCTTCATTATTATGATTGAAAATTACCATTTTTTCAATGTAAAGAGTGAGGTACGTTAAAAAAATTAAAAAGTATTAATTTACAATTTTTTAAAGAAAACCCAAAGATTAACGAAAGTTGGCAATGAATAAAATTGCAGAATGATTAGAATTCAAGTGCATCTGTGCAGAAGAAAGGAAGTAATTAAAGTACGACTAATGATTATTAAAAGTTGTTAATTATTTACAAAAAATTCATTGCAAATTAGAATGCTAGATTTTTTAAATTCTTTTTTTAATGGAATGCTTATTAAATTTTTTTTCCATATTGTGTACAAAGATTATTATTTCACAAGTTGAAAAAGGATTTGTAATATATTTTAAGTGCTGAAAGTAGTTACAATTCAAATATACATGTTCTCAAAAATGTCCAAAAGAAGATGATGAAGGTGAAGAAACTAGAAATAACTGTATCATTTATGAAAAAAATTATTATTATTTAAAAAGTCGAATTCCTAATATTATTCCTTTTTACAAAAGCAATTTTAATTAAAATTATGACTTTACTATGAACTGATTACTATTTAGCATTACGAAAATCGTTCATAAATTTTAAAAATCCAAAAAAAAATAATATCTTACAATCTTTCTATCCAATCAAAAAGAAAAAAAAAGAAGAAAAAATCAACGATATTCAAGTACAACAACCAAAATAAAATACTTAAGATGGAAAACAGGGGTAAAAAACCGTTGTACAGGGCTAACAACGAAAACAAATTAAATTAACATGTGCTCAATTGGGAATGCTCCTTTCGAAAGATCTGAAAAAAAACCCCACCTTAATTACTATTTCTAATATTTTTCAAAATCGATTAATTCTTAAAAATACACACCTTAATTACGCACCCATCCCATCCCTTTTAATATATGCTCAATTTCACCAATATATA